>JBBBDQ010000283.1:170000-770000 GCA_037127315.1 Ascarosepion bandense
CCTCTCTCTCTCTCTCTTTCTCAAAGAAGAGAGAAATGGAATAGAGAAGGAAAGAAAAAGCAATTGCTCTATCTATCTATCTATCTATCTATATATATATATATATATATATATATATATATATATATATATATCTTTTCATTATCTTATTTTCTTCATACAATATCTATCTTAGTCTGTTCATTATCTATCTATCTATCTATTTTAGTCTGTTTATTATCTATCTCTATCACATTATTATCCTCTCTCTCTCTCTCTCTCTCTCTCTCTCTCTCTCTCTCTCTCTCTCTCTTCTCATCGAGCACACTTGTCATTTTTAATTGTCATTTGTGGTATAGCGTAACCTTTTCTAGAGAACCACCAAATCACTTGGATGGCACGATGGCTCGTGTGCAGACCTGTGAAATGTCACCCTTAACCATACTCGTTACTTTTTATTCGCTGGCATATGTGTATTTACTTACTTTTACGCCCGCGAAATTCTCATGAAATGCCGTGAAGTTCCAACGAACTTGTGCTGGCAAATTAGAATCAGCATCAAATCTTTCTTTCCATTTCAAATAAATGTGCCTGGGTGTGTATTTTTACAGGTGCCTGTATTCCTGCATGCAAACACTCTTAATAAGTCCAAGCATTTAGAACATGTGGAATTGGCACTAATTCTAAAATAATATTTTTATATTATCTTTCCTTTGATATTATCATGTGTAAATTTTTTAAAAAGTGTTTTATTTATTTATCATTGAGGGCCTGCCGTCAGATTTGTAATTAAAAATGATCGACTTGCAATCCAGTGACAAGCCGAAAAAACAACTACAGAAAAAGACATTTAACAGACGTTTCCAAATGCCTCCCAGACGAAAGATATTCTGCTTTATGCTAGAAGACATTTTAACTTTTAGATCTGTATTTACTCGTGTATAAACTTTCTTCACGTATAGTGCGACCCATTAATTTTTTCAAAATATTTCAGAATTATTTAAAACTGTTCAATACTGTTCAAAATATTTAGATTTCGGCATCTATCTATGTCATTCTGTTCATATCTATCTATCTATCTATCTATCTATCTATCTATCTATCTATCTATCTATCTATCTATCTATCTCATTCTGGTCATTATCTATCTATCTATCTATCTATCTATCTATCTATCTATCTATCTAGTCTCTGTCTAATATCTATTATTTCGGTATATCTATCTATCTATCTATCTATTTTGTTCTATCTATCTATCTATCTATCTATCTATCTATCTATTTTGTTCATATCTATCTATCTATCTATCTATCTATCATATCTATCTATCTATCTATCTTTTATTTTGTTCATATCTATCTATCTATCTATTTTATTTTATTCTATCTTTTATTCTATCTGTCTATCTATCTATCTATTTTATTTTGTCTATATCTATCTTTTATCTATCTATCTATTTTATTTTCATTCATATCTATCTATCTATCTATTTTATTTTGTTCATATCTGTCTATCTATCTATCTATCTATCTATCTATTTTATTCATATCTATCTATCTATCTATCTATCTATCTATCTATCTATTTTATTTTGTTCATATCTATCTATCTATCTATCTATCTATCTATCTATCTATTTTATTCTGTTCATATGTTCTTATGCCATAGAGGTTGATAAGCCGCTAAACAAAATCAACCAACCAATTTTATTTAGAAAAATCTTTTCATTATGGATGAGCATTTTGGTTCGCGGATGTGCCTTGTGGTGCGGTGGATATCGGCTCGGAACGCGCAATCATAGAGCCAAGTTGGAATTCAAGTTGAATTCATTGCATTCACTTACGCGCAAATACCCTTGGAAAACGTATGAATCTGTTGCTTTTCTCTCCAGCTATTGGCAGATTGGGTTCTATAGCCTTGGTTAGCAACCAGTCTACAGCAGAAAGTAATGGCAACCTACTGTGGGGAATATCTTCTACCCAGTCAATGCTGACGCTTTCGAGACATGATTGCCCAAGCGTGTATCACGCATGGCACTTAAGTGACTGATTTATTATCTTCTAAGATAGGTTTTCCTATTTTTAAAGTTGAAATGGCTTGATCTAACCGTAAGTTCTATGTTAACAGTTTCTTCTATCGCACTTTCTCGCTAGTGGAACTAGCTACTTGCTACCCAGTCAAATTTGATCTTCAAAAATTGAAATACAATGTCAATCGTTACCGTCTGTCTTCTTAATTCTTGTTTTTGTTTTGTTTTTGTTTGTTTGTTTTTTTCTCTCTATCCTTAACAGTCAGTCAGTTAAGTGCCATACGTAATACACGCTTTTAGCGTCCATGTCTCGAAAGAAACATGACTGACTGGGCAGAAGATTATCCCGCAGTATGTTTCTATTTCTTTCTGCGGTAGACTGGTTGCCAGCCAAGACAATAGAACCCAATCTGTTCTATTATTTAACACATAACTGGAGGGAAAAGACGGATTAATACCTTTCCCAAGGGTATTTGTGCGTAAGTGAATACAAGGAATTCAAGTGGAATTCGAACTCGGCTCCCCGATTTGTCGTTCCGAGTCGATATCCACTGCTCCACAGCGCACACCCTTAACAGTATTTTACTAATATTCTCTAACACTCAGTAAACCCTTAAGTGCGTCTTAGTGGCTTTCTTGGGTATTAAATTATTATAAAAAAAAACGATGTTTTCATATATCTCGTGTATAGTTTATGAGCAATAATAGTTGGCCTACCGTAGTGAAATATTGCAGTACTGGGTATCATCCTGGACATATTCTATAGTGAACAAATGGTCTTCATTTTTTTTTCTGTGCAAAGCTACCCAAAAATGTTGTGAAAAAGCATTTACGTTAAAACATATGATACGAAAATTTACATGCAGTACTTTTCGTTCTTGTCTGACTACGGCAGGTATTTTACCCTGGGTCCGTCTCCTACGTAGCCTGTGTAGATTTTAAGCGGTAAAGCTAGTGAATGACGTTTTGCTGTTCATATATCAACAGAAGGAAAGAATCTAGGATAGGAGAGAAAGGCTAAAAGAGTTTCTCTGAGCCGTTAATATTAGCCAAAATTACCGTGAGAATGTTGGCCTATCGTTTTCAAAAAGAATTACCAGTTTATAGTGCGACCCGCTATTTTTTACGTAAAAAGAACTGATAATAAAACATCGTATTATACTCGAGTATATTTCTTACCCCATTCCTCACACATTTTTACATTTATTCCAAGCAAAATAAGAATCTGACAAAAACTGTTGTTTTTCTAATTTAACCCGTAATGTTATAATCACTAAGAAAAGAATCAAGCAATTTTGACAATGTTTGCTAAATTCAGGCATTGCTAATTATTTATTATAGGAAAATGATTTACTAATGGTGTCAGTATAGATATTCATTGATTACTTTTTACTATAGAATATAATTTACTAATGAAAATAAAAATGAAGCAAATAATGGTTTTGTTAGAGAAATCATAGCTAATATAATGAGAAACCATTTCGTAATATGTTAGACACAGGAAAGAATTTACAAATGCTTTTACTATAGAAATATATTGATAAGGATTATACTATAGAAGGATATACAACACAATATGAGAAAACTATATACAATACAACATGGGCAAATTATGTACAATACATAATTTTTATCTGAATTTTTAGTAGACGAATATCAATTCATAATTGAATTGACTCGATGAAACCAAAACATTTTCTTTTCCCGCACTTTTCGCTTGTGGAACTCTCTTCCAGTTCCATGCTTTTCCTTTGATCTTCAAAAATTTACATGCAAACGAATCGGCATCTACCGCCTTCTTGATTACTCTTCTATAATAATTATGTTAATAAATCTCATTTTTTTTTTATGTTTTCACACTCAGCAACTCCTTGAGTTTTGGGATAATTCTTACATATGATCCCTCGTTAAAGATGCTGGTAAAATGATCGGCTCCCTGAACCGCTGCAGTAAGTACCTGACCCCTCCTGTTATCCTCTATATTTACCAGGCCTAAAATGAAGTAATTCTTCCATATATTTTTCACTCTTTGTAAACTCTTTCTTTTTAGTAGCATTATTGCCTTGATGAGGTGGAATGATTATATAGTTATATAATAGCAATACTTCATTTCAGAAATATAGACAGATGCTGAAGGTGAATATGGCAACAAAGATGAGGACAACAGTCCGAACAATGTAAATAGTGTAAATAATTACAATACTTCATTTCAGAAATATAGACAGATTCTGAAGGTGAATATGGCAACAAAGATGAGGACAACAGTCAGAACAATGTGAATAGTGTAAATAATTACAATACTTCATTTCAGAAATATAGACAGATTCTGAAGGTGAATATGGCAACAAAGATGAGGACAACAGTCAGAACAATGTAAATAGTGTAAATAATTACAATACTTCATTTCAGAAATATAGACAGATTCTGAAGGTGAATATGGCAACAAAGATGAGGACAACAGTCAGAACAATGTGAATAGTGTAAATAATTACAATACTTCATTTCAGAAATATAGACAGATTCTGAAGGTGAATATGGCAACAAAGATGAGGACAACAATCAGAACAATGTGAATAGTGTAAATAATTACAATACTTCATTTCAGAAATATAGACAGATTCTGAAGGTGAATATGGCAACAAAGATGAGGACAACAGTCAGAACAATGTGAATAGTGTAAATAATTACAATACTTCATTTCAGAAATATAGACAGATTCTGAATGTGAATATGGCAACAAAGATGAGGACAACAGTCAGAACAATGTGAATAGTGTAAATAATTACAATACTTCATTTCAGAAATATAGACAGATTCTGAAGGTGAATATGGCAACAAAGATGAGGACAACAGTCAGAACAATGTGAATAGTGTAAATAATTACAATACTTCATTTCAGAAATATAGACAGATTCTGAAGGTGAATATGGCAACAAAGATGAGGACAACAGTCAGAACAATGTGAATAGTGTAAATAATTACAATACTTCATTTCAGAAATATAGACAGATTCTGAAGGTGAATATGGCAACAAAGATAAGGACAACAGTCAGAACAATGTGAATAGTGTAAATAATTACAATACTTCATTTCAGAAATATAGACAGATTCTGAAGGTGAATATGGCAACAAAGATGAGGACAACAGTCAGAACAATGTGAATAGTGTAAATAATTACAATACTTCATTTCAGAAATATAGACAGATTCTGAAGGTGAATATGGCAACAAAGATAAGGACAACAGTCCAAACAATGTAGATAGTGTAAATAATTGCAATACATTATTTCTGAAATACAGACAGTTATGTGTGTGTGTGTTTGAGTGTGTTTCATTTGGGTTTCTTTTCCAGGCTGCATATCACCCTATGCTACCTCCCTAAAAACAGTAAACATAGAAGTAGATAGGCTTGCTTATAGTACGGTTCACACTCCTTCCCAATCTTTTGAACAGGTGTAGAGGTTTATCTCTTGTCCACTATTTAGGTTTGGATGCCCGGTTTCTTCTAAAGTATTTTCATCCTTTTTCACTCCCAACAGACTCCTCCTTTGTGTCGTAGTGGCATTATTGCCTTGCTTGTTGTGAATTGATTTTTTTTCAAAAAAGCACTATCTCCTTGCCCACTTCTAAAACGTTTTCTCAAACGTGACAATTATGATGAAAAGTTGTCAACCACACCTCAATCTATAAAATCTGTTAAAAACCTACACATCAGAATATGCTTTTTCGTCTACACAATTTACATTGTTCAGACTCTTGTCCTCATTTTCATTGTCATATTCCCGATACTTCGGCTGTTCTACGCTCAGGTCTTCTTCAGGTGATGCACGGAATGTCCCAATGCATTGTTTAAAGTAATTACGTGACTTGACCAAGAGAGTGGTGAGTTCAGTTTTTTTTTTTATCCTTTCACCCCAAGCAAGGCGGTACCGTGTGTGTGTTTGAGTGTGTTTCATTTGGGTTTCTTTTCCAGGCTGCATATCACCCTATGCACTTGGGATTTGATCATGTCAGGGAGATCATTTATAAAGATCGGATAAAGCGTCGTGCCTAGGATACCTGGTCACAGCAGAAGTGAACATAAAACTTGGAGAATTGAGTTGCTAGAGAGTAATAACTGATACTGCGATATCCAAAAAGAACATGGCACGTAAAACTAGAACAATCTACCCCAGTGGACTAATTAAAGGGTCCGGTTCGAAATTCCAACGTACATCACCTAAAAAAAGGCCGCAGCGTACAACGGCCGTAACGTCGTAAATATAACAATAAAGATGAGAACAGTACGAACAAGTTGAATAGTGTAAATAGTTACAATAACTCATCTCAGTAATATAGACAGATATTTTTCGTTTTTTTTTTGTTTTGTTTTTGTTTTTGTATTTTGTTGTTTTTTGTTTTGTTTTTTTTTTGTTTTGTTTTGTTTTGTTCTTGTTTTTCTGACAATGTTTCTGATTGCTTCCCTCTTCAGCGCCCCTTTTCGTTCGCTTATACACGATGCTTGGTCTTCATGAACGCTCTTTTACACGACCATGAGCTTCTTCATAAAATATTATTAATCGTTTGATGATTAAACTGGAAAATCCTAGCAATTTCTCTATTTAACTTGCCACATTTTAGTTGACTTATATTTTTGCAAAATATAAGTCAACTATCGTTCATAGACGAGAATAGCTAGATAGTAACAAGGTATTGTATGAAAAAAAAGGTGGTACATTATTACACAAGCCAAAATTGCTGTAATCAAGGGGACTAAAAACTTATCATAGTCCAATGTATTTTCTTAATATTTTGCTAAAATGGTTCCATGCTCCTCAAAAGCACTTTTCTCCAGATCAGAGGTCCTGTTGCCGGATGCTGCTTATCGTTATACCAAGGACTCTCTCTCTCTCTCTCTCTCTCTCTCTCTCTATATATATATATATATATATATATATATATATATAGGAAAAACTACTAAAAATAAAATTACTATTAAAATAAAATTATTATTAAAATAAATTTAATATATATATATATATTTATATATATATATATATATTTATATATATATATACTTAAATTTATTTTATTAAAAATACATTGCGACACAGAAATTTCTATGTTTCGAGATTCTTCTACCTCGTCAACAGACAATATTAGATCATGTGAAAATGGGATATATATATATATATATATATATATATATATATATATATATATATTGTTTATTTACTGAATTGTTTTGTTTGCTAAACCGTCTGAGGATCACTTCAATGCGTGAAACCTGAAGTTTATTCTAAAATGGTTTCAGTCAGAGTGTAGTTTTGTTTTTTCCATTTTCCTCCCGGTAGGTTTTCTTACTGGGCAATTTTAGATTATTGAGTTTTTTGTATTTGACACTCACAGGATTTATCGAAGGTAAAAGTGGGTAGAGGAAGGCGGGGATCACCTGCTTGATGAACTTGTGCGAATGGATGACAGAACGATTGCGGGGAATGGTAAAAAGACGAATACATATACATATACCATCAATACATTTTATATTTAAATACCTGCAATACATGTTTATAATAAAATAACAGCAGTACGTTTTATAATTAAATAGCAGCAATACATTTTATAGTAAAATACCAACAATACATCTTTATTAGAATACCAATAATACATTTTCATTAAAATACCAGCAATACAACTTTATATTAAAATACCAGCAATACATTTTATAGTAAAATGATAGCAATACATTTTATAGTACAATAACAATAATTTATTTTTACGAAAATACCACTAATACATATACCAGCTATACATGTTATATTAAAATACCAGCAATACATTTTATAGTAAAATACCAGCAATACATTTATAGGAAAATATCAGTAACATGTTTTTATATAATAAAATTTAGTAACAATACATATTTATAGTAAAATCAACAGATTTTATAATTAAAATTCCAAAAATATATCTTATAGTGGAATTACCAATGCATTTTATGTGCGGTTGAAACTATAAAATTGTATTCAAACTGTTTATATTTCGGCATTAAACAACTCCTTAAAGAAATCAAATTATGATTTCAACACAAGTACAACATAAAACACCTATTACCGCTTTTAGTAATCATGTCCACACAAACATGTACATGTACAAAAGCTGAGTACAATCTACCATGTATAAAAAATTTTATGACGTTAAACAAACAAATCAACTGAAAATAATATATGCACTGCGCCTCCTCGGCCTCACTTTCTCAGTTGATCGCAAGTGGAACGACTACATTCAATTAATAGCTAAATCTACTGATAGAATTGTCGGGTCCATGTGTCGGGTCAGGAAGTTTTTCTCGTCTGAATCCTTCATGCACTGAATACTGCTGTCATATCTTGGGGTTCTCGACAAAATCCAAAGTGAAATCTGCAATGTAGTCGATCCCGACCTGGCAGCTTAACTCCAGTCACTTTCTCACCGATGAGATGTGGTCTTCTCTCTCTCTCTCTCTCTCTCTCTCTCTTCTCTCTCTCTCTCTCTCTCTCTCTCTCTCTCTCTCTCTCTCATACAAATATTTTCACGGGTTCTGCTCCGACGAGCTTAGCTTCCTGGTGCCCCCTCTGCACGAATTTACTCGAGCTACTAGACTAGCAACAAGGTCCCAACCTTTTACAGTGAAAACAATCAAGTGTAACTGCAACTTCTACTCTAGTAGCTTCTTTTCTTGCACTTTCCGCCCGTGGAACTCCTTTCCGTCTACTTGCTTTCCTGACAGCTACAATCTCTAAGATTTTAAATGCAACGTCAATAGCCATCTCTTATCTCTTTGATTCGTATCCGTTCCTCCGTCACCTTGTTCTTTTCCCATTGCACTTTACTCTCACGCAGCTCTCTTCACACCAGTTTTCGCGTCCTTCACATACTCATTCTCCGATACCTACTGGGGTCTATTCTCCTTTCTCTTCACTCTCCTATTATGTAACCTTCTACGTACCAATGGCAGTACTGCCTTGCTTGGGGTGAGATGATTATAAAATATGTATAGTGAGATACAGAGAGAAACAGAGAGAGGGATCCCTCGATTATTGTGGCTAATGTGTGCATTATAAGATACGTACTAATCGAAAATGCATTAATGGTATATAAACAAAATGAACAAAATAGTTATCCATTTTTAAATTTTTGAAAATTTTAATTAAACTGTAACTATAAATAGAATTTTCAATTACTAGAATAAAACTGAGAAATGCTTTCCCACACTAATCGAATTTTAGCATAAAAAAGTTTCAGCGCACTAATCGATAAGGTATTACTTGAAGGATTCATATATATATATATATATATATATATATATATATATATATATGTTAGTCATCTACATACAAGCCTGTTTCGCTGTATCACAGCTCATCAGTGTGGATAGACACACACACACACACACACACACACATAAATATATATATCGTTCATTCAGTAATTAATTAGAACACTCTCAGCCTTTGGCGTGTGTATACATGATGTATCACACGCTAAAAGTAGGCCTCCTTCTACCGAGTGCCCATAGATAAGAGGTAGAATCACCGACTGACACCAATTCGGGTAAAAAGCAATCGGATGTCTAACGGTACAGATGAGCTGTGATACACCCAAACAGATCTGTCTGTGGATATATATATATATAACAAAAATAGGGGCTGTTCAAACGAGATAAATTGGTATAAATGAAAAAGTGTCAGAAGCCGTAAACGTTTTGTTTAAAGTGTAGATTTATTGTTATTATTATTGATAATATTATTTATATTTTGTATAATACAATAAGTGTCCATAGTTATATATGTGTCACTACACGTGTTTCGAGTCCAAAGTTGCCTCTCTTCAGGCAAATAAATTTCTGACTTCACATATCGAGATCACTTTGTCTTTAACAAAAGAAACGGATTGACACGACAAACGTATCTCGATATGTAAAGTCAGAAATTTATTTGCACCTCCAGTAAATTTTACATTCTCTAATCTTGTCAGCAATATGGGCGTATCCCTCAAATAAAAGCTTTCTGCCTCCTTGTTCTGTCTTGACTAACTCCATAATGACGACTAAAGGGCTTAGAATGTTCTAAAAATCAATAGACTGGATAAGAGCTTAAACTTGAAAAACTTAAACTGTTGACTAATTGTCCTGTCTGGGAATTGTCCGTCGGCGAACTGTCCGTCGGATACCGTTTATATGTCGACAGTATTAAACGGGCAAGAAATTGATTGTTAATTTTAAAGGAAACTTATTTCTTAATCGTCTGAGAGAATTTTCATTGCCTTTCATCACTATGGCTGATGCTAACCTCCACGTGAGTGACTCGTTGCGCTTTTTACATCTAAAGTTTTCCTCTGACATGAAGTGGGAAAATTATATTAAATCATTTGCTGTCGGGACATGTTCGCTATGATTTTGGCGACAAAAAATGAAGAAATTTTAATTAAGATATAATATTTACATGATGATTCTAATCATAGTCTAGCTGTGTCACATATCTGAAAATATAGGACACCTAGTGAGGACTGAATTGATCTAACGAAACAAACCTGCTAATCGTTATACCACGTCGAAGTGTCCCAACACGTCACTCAATAAGCCCCAGGCTTGACATATAGATGGAGCCAGTAATAAAAATTTCATATGGTTTTTATAAAGTACTAACATCCAAATGGCACGTGACAAAATTTGGGCCCAGTCGGATCATTAGTTTACAAATTAAAGTTATTTAAGTGAAGCTACTGTCGCAGATTTTCAAAACAATGGAAACATCTGAATTCGTGTGTTGATAAAGCATTTGTTTTCTGATGGGAAAAATACTGTTCAAGCAAAGCAATGGCTTGATAAGTGTTATTCGGACTCTGCTCCATTGAAAACAATGGTTAAAGGTGGTATGCTAACTTTAAACACAGTCGTACAGACGCAAATGATGCTGAATGTTCCGGTTGCCAAAATCAGCAGTTGTTTCGGAAAACACCAAAAAAAATCCCCAAACTCGTTTTGTCCGATCGTAAATTGAAGTTGCATAAATTAGTAGAGTAATTGAACATATCAGAAGTCAATGTGTTCACCATTTTGACTGAACATTTGTCAATGAGAAATCTGTGTTCAAAGCGGATGCCGCGTTTACTCACAGTCAATCAAAAAGTCAATTCAGAGCGTTGTTTGCAACTTTTTCAACGCAACAAGAAAGAGTTTTGGCGGAAATGTGTGCCAATGGATGAAAATGAATCCAGCACTTTACTCCGTAGTCAAATTGGCAGTTAGCTGAGTGGTCAACAGCAGGTGAAAGCCGTCCAAAGCGATCAAAGACGCAAACATCATCAGGCAACGTTTTGGCCTCTGTATTTTGGGATGCACAAAATATTTTGTTCATTGATTACCTTGAGAAAGAAAGAACCACCAATAGCGAATATTATATAGCATTATTATTGCGTTTAAAGGAAGAAATCGCCAAGAAACGGTCACAAATAAAAAAGAAAAGAGTTATTTTTATTTCACCAAGACAACGCACCGTGTAACAAGTCGATCGCAAACAATGGCAAAACTACATGAATTGTACTTCAAATTGCTTCTGCATCCACGTTATTCTCCAGATCTGGTCCCCAGCGCCGACTGGCTGTTTGCAAACCTCAAAAAATGTTCTAGGAAAAGAGATTTGGCTCCAATGAAGAAGTGATATCGGAAACTGAGGCGTATTTTGAGGCTTAAGACAAATCGTTCTACAAAAAAGGCGTTAGGGAAGCGTTGGAATCAGTGTATCACCCTAGAAAGAGTCTATTTAATTAATAAAGTCGAATTTTGTCTAAAAGTTGCTGTTTTATGACTTGGGCCTGGGATTTAATGAGTGAAGTGTTAAATGGTGTTCTAATCGTAGCTTAGATGTGTCACAAGGTTGAAGGTGCGGATTAGCCATTGGATAACGAACTCACTACTCGGTCGTAATTAATTTCGCGAAAGATATAAAAATGTGGGTGGGGGAACCCGGTGCTGCACGGTCATTTCTCGGGGAGGTGGGGGCTTTCACACCTTTTCATGTTCTAAAGTCCACCTACCAAACGCGATAATTAGATATGGAAAGTGGCCGTAACGTTTCATCTGTAGAAAACGTGATGGAAAATTTATTTACTAACTGGCAATTATTAGAAACGAAAGAGCCCGTGCTGTCAAAAATTATGGCAAAATATTTATATCGATATGCCGTCTAAAACGACGGAAGCATATATATTGACATACCTATTATTGAGTACTGAGTAAAACATGAGAAAACATTATCCAAACCCCTGAGCATGACAGGAGGAATATATATATATATATATATATATATATATATTCCTCCTGTCATATATATATATATATATATATATATATATATATATATATATATATATATGCGCACAACAGTCTTTATTATAATAGATAGGACAATATTGAATAATTAAAACTAGTAGAATTCTTTGCGCGGTACTACGAGACAAAGGTAGTACCCTATTTGGTTAAAATTCTGTCTTTTCTTTTTTAATCGGTATCACCCCGGGTAAAGCAATAAGCCCACTAAGATACAAGGGGTGTTACAGTGTGTACGAATTAGGAACAGGAAGAGCAATGAGTAATTAGTAATGAACAGAAAGAGGAGAGAGTGAACAGTGATTAACATAGCACTTAAATTTTTTGCAGATTAAAGTTGGCTGGAAAGCTTGGTTGCCGAGAGTGAGTTCACCAAGTGTTCCCATAGAAATTACGGCTACGTCTAAGCCAGCTCAACTGTAAATTAACGAGATTTCGACACCAGTCTAGTCAGTCAGCCATACGTGATACGCGCTTGGGCGATCATAAAACATGACTGATTGGATAGAAGATTTTCCCACAGTAGATTGCCATAACTTTCTGCAATAGACTGGCTGCCAACCAAGGCTATAAAACCTAATCTGTAGTCTTATTTAACCCATAGCTGGAGTGAAGAGACGAATTAATACCTTTTTCAAGGGTATTTGCGAGTAAGTGAATGCAATGAATTCAATAGGAATTCGAACTCAGCTCCCCGATTTCTCGTTCCGAGCCGATATCCACTGCACCACAACGCACATCTTCCAATCTCGTGCTGCGCTTAAATTTTTAAAGTTTTGGTACCATAGCGAATAGATCATCTGAACAATTACCATGAGAATAGTTATAAAAAGATACAGAGAGGTAACCTTACGACGGTGGGTAAATGACTGAAGCCGAACCGCCATATCAGGACAATTTTTTCTTTGGATCTTATCAATGAGCTCAAGGTAACTAGAAGGAGCACCGAACCATATGTGGCAGCAATATCCTATTCATGGACGAATGGTAGACTTATAGATATGTAAGATATATTCTGTAGCGAAAAATTGTCTCGCACGACACAGTGAACTGATCTAGCAATAGATTCAATTATAGTCTTTTCACTTCGTGTCAGCTGAGAATATTAGTTAGAGAAAATGCAACGAGTCATCAATCATGCTGATGGAAGGTATATAAGACTGGGGTGACCTTGCCAACGTGCAAGGCTAGGCTATGGTAATTGGAGGCCGTGCACTGTCCAGATTTCCCTATCACGGCCATACCGACAAGATCCAAAATGTAGTACAGGACATTATATACCAAACGTCAAAGTATGGAGTTAGTAACTAGTGTTGTTGTCTTTGGCTCGAATAATTGCATTTTTTCGGCGTGGCATTGAATAGAATAAAGTCCAGATTTTCTCATGGGAAATTTTTGTCCTCATTCTTTTTTGGAAATTGCATGGCTTTCGTCGGTGCACTTGTTTCTTCAGTTCCGACCACAATATTTTAATTATATTGAAATTAGGACTTCGTATTGGCCAGTTTTCCAAAAATTGAACATCTTCATACACAAGAAACTTTATTTCATTGTACTTGATGTCTGACAAGAAGCACTATCATGCTGAAATATTTCTCCATTTTTGTATTGTGGTGTGGCAGAAAATTAAAACATAGTAAACATCGTTTTTGTCTATATTTCTGAGATGAAGTATTGTAATTATTTACACTGTTTGGTCTATTGTCCCTATCTCTATTACCATATTGACGACGTTTCGCTAGTCAATCTGAATTTAAATAAGAATTGAATGTAGTCTTAACAGTGAGGTTTCGAGTCGATACAGCACGCGGAGTATTACGGAAAGCAAATTGAACGGGTGCATATCAGCAAAAAGAAAAAAATCATTAACCCCCCCCCAAAAAAAAAATAAAAGAGGGATGTGTTCAAAAGAACATCGAGCATTTTTTTAAAAGTAAGCTCTGATGAATTTAATTCACAGGTGTCCCCTATATATGAATTTACTCGGCCTCAAGATCTCACCCTTTTATTGTGAAACCAATAAAATGTAAACGTAAATTCTACTCCATCAGCTTCTTTTCTCGCACTTCCCGCCTGTTTACTTGCTTCCCCGACAGCCACAATCTTCATGAATTTAAATGTCATGGTCATCTCCTATCTCACTTACCTGCTTCCTTTCTCTCATGCTCCTTTCTCCGTATTCTCATCCTTCTCTTACACACTTCCTGACACTCTTTATAACCTATCACTCTTTCTCATAACTTGCCTCCTATGTAACTCCCTGCACAACAGTGGCAGTAAAATTCCTTGCCTGGGGTGATATGATTATATAAAAAAGCAAAAAGTAATTCAGTGATGAATTTGAAATTAAGTTACATTAAAATTCAAGAGGAAAAAGACATCGTAAGTCAAAATGTGGAAGAAAGAAACTATCGAACCAATGAAAAATCTTAAATGATAATTATCATAATATGCAAATTTCTTATGAATTGATCTATAAAAAAAACAGATAAACCACTTTAAGCAGCTTAAAGCTGATAAAAATAGTCGTGCAAATCTATTCAGCCAATGAACAAATCTGGGATGATAAAGTCATGATAATATTCAAATGACTAAGTAGAAATTGTTCCAACTTAGTAACATGAGTGTAAGATGCCTTGGTAAGTCATTATAGTTGAACATCAGCATACTTTATTTTGCTAAAATCAGATACGAAGGGTGTAGATTTAAAGAAAGTGACATGAGATCGTCAAGACGGCTGGGAATTAGTAAAGACAATGTTAAAACCATGCGAAAAACGTCTGTTAAAACTGGAATTACTTTAAGGGCAAAGCAAAGCGGAGGACGACAAAGATTAGACAAGAGAAATGACAGAATTATTGTGAGAGAAAGTGAAGAATTAAAAAAAACGTCTTAACAAGTGAAATTTGAGTTGATACAGTAGGCAGAGTATTTTGAAAAGCAGCTTGAGCGATCGGAGAGCAACGAAAAAGAAAGAAAAACCTAATTGATCTCGCCGGAAGTGTTTCAAAGTCTAGCATGGGATGCTAGAAAGTAGCAAAAAGTAATTCATAATGATCAATTCAAAATTAAGTCATATTATAATTCAAGAACAGAGCACATTAAGAAAGAATGGAAGAAAGAAAGAATGCAAGCTGCATCATAAGGGCGGCGATATTTGGTGGTAGGCAAGTAGTGGCGTTGTATCAATATTGATGGTAAAAGAAAACTGGTAAAAACTGGAAACCTAAACACCAAAAACTACTTTTATTTACATTGTTTGTTTCTTTCCTTTCTCTTGTCTAACTTTTCTAGGCTTCCGGTTTTCTTTGCACTTAAAACACTTACTGCAGTAGCAAACGGCTTTTGGATGATTTGAACACTGTTTCGAGAAATTAACTTCCGCCGGCTACTTCTCGTTGTGTAATCTTCCACTTTAAAGTTAAAATCTCCATATTTGTTGAAACATGAATATTAGCTATGAGTTTGGTGCAAAGAAAACAAGCTAATATTCAATTGCAATGACTTGCCAAAGCACCTTATTTTTATGTTCATAACAATTTCTACTTACAAATTTGCACATTATTATGACGTTGTCTTCTCAGATCTTTCACTAATGCGATAGTTTTGCATGGCTTTTTTCAGTTTTAAGCTGCTTAAAGCTGCCTATCTTCTGCTACACAGCACAAACTTATTTTGCAATCTTCAAGGTTCATAGACGCCACCGATAAAAGCATATGGTTAAACAATCGTAGTTTCTTAAGAAAATGAAGGTATATAATCATTTTATGTTCCACTTAAACCGAAACCTTTGGCCAGACAGTGTATATATTGCTAGGTATCTCAAAAATATATATACCCTTAATGTCTATTAACATCTCAGTAGTTAATTTACGCTTTCAAATTTCCAGTACCAATTCATGCCAAATTTCCGTTGTTTATACATAAATCGGTTATGTTAGTTTTTGTACCAAAAATAAAAAAGATGTTACACTTTGGAACTAATAAAAATCGCATACCTTTCGGAACTTTCTTTCTTTCAGTGTATGTGAGAGAGAAGGAAAGTGTGTGTGTGTGTGTGTGTGTGTGTGTGTGTGTGTGTGTGTGTGTGTGTGTGTGTTTACACACGCGTGTGTTCTTTAGACTGACATTCTGTCGCTACACCTTTACATCTGTCTACTCTGTCATGACAGAGTGGGTGGCTGTTTATTTTCCTTCATTGTTATGTGTATATTCGGCGGAAACGTGTACTTAATGCTTCGTGTTTGTTTTCCCGCGCATTTACTGCGATCAACGCGCCAAGGGTTGGGCAAGAAAATATGGCTGCCGAGCAATGGCGTCACATGGAAGCCATTAGCGTTCGGCACAAACGATTGGCAATGACGTAAATAAACTTCAGCGCTTTTATTTTATTTTCTCTTCCCTTTCGTTTTTCTTTAATGTTTATTTATTTATTTTCCGTGGCTTATTGTTTGCAAGGTTTTTTTTCTGTTTGTTTTGTGACCTGTGATTTGTTGTTCGAATATATATATTTTTATAGTTTTTTTTTTTTTTACAGGCTTCGTTTGTACATTGAATTTTATATGAAAGACGAAAAGCTAAAAAGGAAAAAGGCGTCAATAATAGTAAAGTAGGAAAGAAGAGAGACAGAAAGAACAGCTGAGGAGAAAGAAGGGGAGATGAGAAATTGGAAGAAGAGAAAAGAAGGAAGAAGTGTGAGAATAAAAGCAACAAAGAAAAAGTAAAATAACAGGTGACATGAACGAGAAAAAATAAAGGTAAAAGCGAAAACAAACAGAAAAAATATGGAAGGTGAGAAACACGAGAGAAGAAAAATATAAATGATGAAAAAAAAAGATAAATACTGGAATAAGATTTATTAGGTTGTTTAAAAAGAAATGTATTTTAAAGGCGCAATTAAAAACACTTTCAAATGCTTTAAAGGTTTTCCCAAGGTAATCATCATTCTTAACAGTGAAGAAAAACCCATATCAATTCTTTTATGTACCGTAGCTCTCAGGGCGTTAGCGGTCATGGCTCTCCCCAAGTTTCTGTCCTAGAAATGCTTCTTTTTCAAAATGACTAAATTTATTAAGAGCTACAAATGCTCTTAATAAAGTTTGTCTTTTTGTAACCTCTCCTAAATCTTGTTCCGCCATCCATTTACTCAAGATAGCTGGGTAGTTTATGTGTTGTTTTTCTTTGTCCCTCTTGCCTTCGGCATCTCCTGTAAGTATAAAATTTTCCAAGCCGTCTATTCTCATTATGTGCTTTAAAAAATTCAACTGTCTCTTTTTATGTTAAATATAAGTGTCTTTTTGTTTCCATTTTCTCTAAAAATTCGTCGTTGTTCACATGTTCACGTTATTCCCAGTATCTTTCTAAAGAACCGAATTTCTGTTGCTTCAAGTTTCTTCTTCATCTGTGATCAGATTGTCCAGCATTCACTGCCATATACGAGGACTGATATTGCATAACAGTTCAATACTTTTTTCCTTTGCTTCAAACATTTTTCTGTTTCTTAATACTTTGCTTAGCATTTGGAGGGTATCTTTTGTTAATACAATGCGCCTTCGGATTCCAGTGTTTGTCCTCTGTTCAAACACTTCCTAGATCCTGAAATTGTTCTACTTGTTTGATTTGGGTATATCGTAAGATTTTTCGAATGGTCTTGGTAAGCAGTCGGTGAAATGTCTCTGTGAATAAGACAAAATAATCACAGTAGATCTTTATTGTTGGGAACAAAAGCCAAGCGAAAATAGAAGAACAACTTATTTGACTTTATAAAAGAAAAACGTGTTGTTCAGCAGAATGAAAACAAAAACTTCAAGAGAAAATCTGCTTGGGAGTCTGCAATATTTTTACAAAATCCTCCGAATTTAAACGGGTTAACTCCCCTTAATGCCTTTGTTTTCGCTTTTAACTTTATTTTTCTCTCGTTTCGTTTTTTTCTCATTTTTTTTCATGTTATTTTACTTTCTCTTTGTTGCCTTCATTCTCACACTTTTTCCTTCTTTTTCTTCTTCCAATTTCTCATCTCCCCTTCTTTCTCCTCAACTGTTATTTCTGTCTCTCTTCTTTCCTACTTTACTATTATTGACGCCTTTTTCCTTTTTAGCTTTCCGTTTTTCTTATAAAATTCGATGTACAAACGAAGCCTGTAAAAAAATCATAAAAGATATTAATTTAAATTAAATTAATGTTCAATTAAATCACTGCCATACTTCTTTCTGCGTTTGACAACAACAAATTATCCCTCCGATAATAAATCCTAGTCAGTCAGTCAGTTAAGTGGCATACGTGATATACGCTTGGGCGATCATGTCTCGAAAGAGACATGTCTGACTGGGCAGAAGATTATCCCGCAGTAGGTTGCCATTGCTTTCTGCGGTAGACTGGTTGCCAGCCAAGGCTATAGAACCCAATCTGTCCTGTTATTTAACCCATAACTGGAAGGAAGCGATGGATTAATACGTTTCCCAAGGGTATTTGCGCGTAAGTGAATGCAATAAATCCTAGTAGGAACCCCAATTCTCTTTTTTTTTTCTTTTTGTTTTTTTTTGCTTTTTAATCATTTCACTCCTAAACAAGGTGATAATGCCACTAAGATGCAAAGGAGTGAAAGAAAATGAGAAAACTTTAGAGAGAAGAAGTGAGGAGAAAGAACAAGAAGAGAACAAGTTTCATGAAGACAGAAATGGTGATTATTGTTGAATTTTAATTTTTTTTTTCAGATTGTAGTTATTACAGAAGCAAGAAATCGTAAGCGTGTTGCACAGGCAAGAAACTCGAGAAAAGAAACTATTGGAGTAAAACAGGCGGTTGCATCTAGCTGTTTCAACAGTAAAACGGTTAAACCTTGTTGCCAATCTAGTCAGTGCGTTAAGATTTGCCACAACAAATTGGCGACGAAGATCCACAATATGAAGTAAGCTTGGTTTTAATATGAGATGCTTATGCGCATACATATTGAACAGAAACGAAAAATAGTTTCGTCTCTCATAGTTTAAATGAGGAGGAAGTTGGCCATTGCTAATGATCACGATGAATGTGTGTATGGTGCGACAATTATCGGCGCAGTAATTGGAATCGGCGAGTCACGTTCAAATCACGACAGGATCATTTGCGTTTACTTTCGTATAAATTCCCGTGGGAAAAGACAAGAATCTATCTCTTCTCCCCCGACTATGGATTAAGTAGCAGAGTAGCCACCGCTGACAGCGAGTCTAGCAGAAGGACTATTTCGAATTCAAGATTGTAGAGACAACGGGAGATTACTTTACTATCTTTTGCAAGTCATAACAATTCGAACATAATAAAGAAAAGATTGTGACATTTTTATACAAACTAATAATTTCAAATGACACCAAATGTTTGTTCTCGGAGCACAATTCAGAGTTTCAAATAATATTCGAAAACTGAAATGAGTTTGAAATTCAATGAGTGGAAAATAAATAAAAAACAACAGGAAGTAATTCAGCTAACCATTTATACGGAACCTACCATCTAATGTGCGTTGTGGTACAGTGGATATCGGCTCGGAACGAGAAACCGGGGAGCCGAGTTCGAATTCCAGTTGAATCCATTGTATTCACTTACGCGCAAATACCCTTGGGAAAGGTATTAATCCGTCTCTTCCTTCCAGTTATGGGTTAAATAGCAGGACAGATTGGGTTCTATAGCCTTGGTCGGCAACCAGTCTACCGCAGAAAGCAATGGCAACCTACTGCGGGATAATCTTCTGCCCAGTCAGTCATGTCTCTTTCGAGACATGATCGCCCAAGCGTGTATCACGTATGGCACTTTAACTGACTGACCATCTACAAAATTGGTCTAAAAGAAACGTTGTCATTATGTACCTTAGAGAACAAATTTTTGGTGTCCTTTGACATTGTTAGTTTGTATACGAATGTCACCCTTCAAGCCACTATACAAACATGTACTGATGCTCTTTATTAGTGAGTCATCTGGATTTTGTTTTCATTCCGAAAAGTCTGTTTTTGTAGCGACAGAAAGGGATTGAATTTATCTTTACTTTGGTGTGGAATTCCTCTGGGTCCAGTATTATCTAACATTTTTGTTGGTTTTCATGAAAACCTTTTTATCTGAAAAATCCAGTAAACCCCATGTATATTCACGTTACGTTAACCACATATTTTCTCTCTTTGATTTTATCAATGATGCTATCGCTTTTCGTACCCAACTCGATTCCTTTCATTCATCCCTACAATTTGCTAGAGAAGTAGAAAACAATTATATTTTGGCGTTTTTTTTTTGTTTTTTTTGTTTTTGTTTTGCCTTTTGACGTACTAATTGATTTGTTTATAAGCAGTGTTTATCGTAAGCCCACTTTTGTACACTAACGAGAATTCTTTTGTCTCTAAGTCCCGTAACCTGATTTCAACCTTCATCCATCGTACGTTGATGATTTGCTCTCCTTGTGTACTTGACCAAGTGTTTGAGAATGTTCATCATATTTTATGTGACAATGGATATCCTACGAATGTGATTAAACACGTAAGATTAAAAATTTCAAATAACCGGTAGTTTTTGGTCCCAGCTTTGATCCCGTTTATTTGAAATAACCGTAGTTAGGTAAGAAGAGTCAAACGCTCACTGACAAACTGTCGACTTGCATTACATCAGGTTTTTCGACTGTCAGTTTACATGTCGTTTTCGGGAGTAATCCGTTTTTCCTCTTTTTTTGTAAAAGATGGTTTATCCTACTTTTCAAAGCAGTTCAATTGTGTATAAATTCAAATGTCAGTGTGATGCTGAATACACGTGATGGACCAATGAGAGACTAAAAACCAGAATTTGTTAGCACGTCCCTGCCCATATAAACTTTGATAATTTCAGTCACTCATTAAGGACTACTCAATCAGCACACGATTGAGCTATAGGCCAACATTTGTTTGACAACCGGACTGTGTGAGAGAATATGCAAACGATTATTTTACAGTTTTGCACTTAGCCCGGTCTGCTCATTATTGACGTGTGCTTGAAGCGGTTCAAATAAATTTACATGAAAATTTGTTTATTAGGAGGGTCGTGGGGAAGACTTTTTTCTTTTTATACTTACTTGGGACGTTTATTATTCTTTTATTCCGTAATTATTTTACTAATAACTTGTTTTAAACGTGTTCCATAGTTCTCCCTCCTCAACTATTTCTTAATTTCTTTGAGAATTGTACCTTTTGTTGTCATAATTACCACAAACGTTTTTCTTTCGATGACGTGTTGGCTGAAAGGATTCCTAAAGAAAAAAATTACATCGTACTTTATATATATATATATATATATATATATATATATATATATATATATATATATTAATACAGGTTTCATTGAATAATATAGACAAGTTCTGCGACTATACTCTCAATTGACCAAAAACCCACTACCACCATTCCTTCTCGGTCTGCTGCCATGTGCGACAGAAAAAATGGACTTGTTTAATTTCCTCTGTATAACTCCACTCTGTTAATAATTTAAATGTTCTATGTTCACTGAATATTAAATGTTCATCCTTTGATAATGGCCTATGTAAGCCGAAAGCTCAGACCTGATAAAAAAATCAACAATTATTGCGATTTTTTGTCGTCTTTTCATGACAACACTATCAAGCTAATCAGATCATACGAAAGGATCAAAATAAATAGACAGAACTTGTCTATATTATTCAATGAAACCTGTATTAAAGAAAAAATGCTGCCAAAATACGCACAATATATATATATATATATATATATATATATATATATATAATCAGTTGTTAAGTCTGCTGATAAGAAAGTTGGTTAATGGTATTGTGCTTAGAATATTGCTGCCATATATGTTCTGGTGTTCCTGTTTAGAGATCCTTGATAAAATCCAAAGAAGAATCTGCATTTTCAATAGACATTGACCTGACATCATGCTTTCAGTTCTTTTCTCATGGCATAGCTTCCCTGTATATTTTCTATAATTACTTTCATGATAATTGTTCGTTATGTTTTCTAGACTTAATGAAATTAAGCGCAGTCCTCGATTGCTAACTAAGTCTTGCCGTTTTACACTTGATTTGGATAGATGCAACCGATGCTAGAGCCTATATATATATAACCGTCTTCTTGCACATCACATTGAATTAATTTGAATCGAAGTGTTCAAAATGTAATATGTCAGTAAAATCTTGTTTATCACACTAACATGACCCAGCTCTTGATAATTGTAGGATTCGTCGGCCATGTCTGGTTAAGGCCACTTCAAAACATATCCGACGATCCCCGCATTTAAAGATATAAGATCGTTGAAAGAATAAAAGTGTTTTGTTGTGTATGTTTAAGCATCCATCCCTGCAATTTATTTAATTTAATTTTAAATTTTATTAACTAAACAGAATAACAAATTTGTAAGAAATAAAATGTTCAAAGAAAAAATGTATGTAGTTAATTAATTTGTAAATGTTAAATGAACTCAGATCTTATAGTTGATAGTAGCAGAAACTGTGTGTGTGTAAAAAGTCTGGGTCCTTCCTTTTTATGGCCGGCGAGAAAGTGAAAGAAAAAGGTGAAGCAACAAAGGAAATTTGTACTTATCGGACTTTAATTTTTAGGAATCAGTTGAAGTATCTTGTTGTTGTCGTTGTTGTTTCTTTGACGGCGTGTGAGTGAAGACGAAGGAAGGAAAATTGGAAGGAGAGGAAGAACCTTTGTATGTCCGGGTCTTGAATGAAGTTTCTTTTGTTACATTTTAGCGTGTCGTCTCTGTGCTGCTCACATTTGACTGATTTAGCCGGTTAAGAGTCATGGTTAAGTAGTGGAATCTAGTCGTGTGATCGGCTCGAACAGCATACCCATTTTCTAGGTGTTAAGAAAAATTGAGCGGGGTCATAGATCAATTTGCTATTTCCTATCCAATCAGAATCCAGAATCTGAGAGGAAGACCCTTCAACATATCTATTATAGTAGTTTATGCACTAACAAACTGAGGAAGAGTTAGAATCATTTTACTCCACGCTGGACAATGCCAAGGCAAAAGACAAGAAATTAAAATCATAATGGATGATATGAATGCTAAGGTAGGTAAAGAGAGTGAAAAGAAGACGACCGGCAACTTTGGATTAAGAATCCGCAACGAACGAGAAGAAAAATGGATTCAATGGTGCACAGCAAATGACCAGGTAATAAAGTGGCGTAAGACAAGGATGTGTCTTTTCAGCGGATCTATTCAAATTGTACAGCGAGACTATTCTGAGAACCCTAGATGTTATGCCAGGATTTGTCATTGGAGGCCACAATTTGAACAACATAAGGAACGCAGATGATACAGTGCTGGTAGCAGACACGGAAAGAAAACTGCAAGACCTCCTACAGAAGATAGCTGAAGAGAGTGACAAAAATTATTATAAACTACAAGAAAACTGAATGAATGGTACAGTATTTACATCATTCGGACTACTGTCCTCATTTTTATTGTCATTTGTACGCTGTTTCGGTCGTTGTACGCTCCGGCCTTCTTCAGATGCTAGGAATTTTGAACCAAACTCTTTATTACAATCACTGGTGTATATCATTCTCATCCCTTGCGTAGTAATGCCTTGATTGGAAGTCATGATTCATCTCCCTCCAAGTTATTTGTTCACCACTGCTGTAGCTTGGTATTGAACGCAAGTGATGAGAATTATATACCCCAGTGATTGTAATAAAAAGTTCGGTTGAAGAAGGCCGGAGCGTACAACGACCGAAACCTCGTACAAATAGCAACAAAGATGAGAACAATAGTCCGAATAATGTAAATACTACCTCATCTCAGAAATTTAGACAAATACCAAATGCATGGTCATCAGTAAAAAGAGCAGCCCAAAATGCCAAATACAGGTGGGGGATACTAAAATCAAGCAGGTACAAAAATTTAAATACCTCGGAGGTGTTCTAGCAGAAAACGGAAAATGCGACACAGAGATCCAAAGGCGAACTGACATGGCGAAGGACGTGTTTCAGAAGCTGAGTAGAGTATTAAGAGACAGGAAATTTTCGCTAGAAACAAAGGAGAGAGCACTGGATTGCTATTTGATGTCAGTTCTTCAATATGTCAAAGATTAAGGAAAAACTTGAAGCAATTGAAATGTGGTTCTACAGAAGGATGCTGCGAATATCATGGATCGAGCATGTGAGCAATGATGAGGTTTGGAAAGGATGAAAACGAAAAGGAAATTAATACTGAGCATCAGGAAGAGACAGCTAAAGTTCTTGGGAATGAGGAAGGAGGGCTTGGAGAACCTGATACTAGCAGGCTTTTTAGAGAGAAGAAGAGACAGGGGAAAACAGCGAGTAACGTACTTGACTGGCCTAAGCAGGTGGATGACAGAACGGGTTTGTGTGGTGTAACAGGAGAAAGCGTGCTAAGAGCCACCAGGGATAGGGAGACGTAGAAATCCATGATCGCCTACGTCTTGAAAGGACAAGGCACATAGAAGAAGAAGAAAAAGAAGAAGTAGTATAAATAGTAGTACTAGTAGTAAATTAGTAGTAGCAGATGAAGTAGTAGCATTAATAGTAGTAATAGTAGTTAGTAGCCGTAGTAGTAATTGTCCACTTTTCTTAATTTTTTTAGTTGTCTTTTCGGACAGTTTTATGCTGTAAATGTGTATAACTTCCTTAAAGTTATTATATTTCATCCATTCACTAGACTTTCTTTTTTTCTTCCGATTCTTCCTCTGTTTTCTGAGACTCTCTATATCTTTGGGATCGGTTTTATCACTTGACTGAACAGGAATTGATTGCAAACCGCAAAACATTAAGAAAACAAACTTTATCACAGAAAGCAGTAGAGTATTCAAGAGAACGGAAGTGAAAGGGCGAAGAGCTAGAAAAAGCGGCTGTGCGCATGCGCCTCTCCTTGTATGCGCGACAAAATTCGGAAATAGAAAAACAGCGAAAAATTAGTGGCTTGTTTTGATTAGCTAAAGATCAAAAGATTGTCTGGGCTATTAGAACCAATCAAAGTGAATTGGAACACTAATTCCATTAGGCTTTGATCGATGACTTGGATCGATACCATCTAGTAAGTATAAGTGAATGAACTTTGCTTAAAATTAAATTTGCTTAGATTTGTCAGCAAACAAAAAGAACCTTCGCATAAACAATCATGGATCAAAAGATAACACGAAACGGTTTGCATCTATAGTGCTCATGCACACATATATTTATCAATCGATATAGATTTACAAATATAGGGGGTAGCGACTCCAACTGACACCAAACCAAATCGGTCGAGTTTCGATCCCGGCCAGAACCATGCGGATGTGTCTAACCACACGGATGAGCTGTGATACAGCGAAACAAGCTTGTATGTGGATGACATATATATATATATATATATATATATATATATATATATATATATATATATATATATATATATATATATTCTGAACACGTTACTCTTAGTGGATAAAAATATTTCAGATTAAAAATAAAATCCATTAACTTTTAGAAATTGATTTGTTCGCGTCTCGGATACGAAACTGAACGGATATGAAGTGTGAGGGGATGTGTAATATTTCGTGGCCAAGCCCTAGTTCGATCACTGATGGAGGACGAAGAAATATATTGAGATAGAGAGAGATAGGCTGTGTGGATTCCGTTGATGTTGCACCCCGCCATCACCATCCACGACCGGAATACATTTGACAATCATATCTTTGCCGTTCAAGGTAATACCGTATATTACTCGCCACCTCTTTTTTTTTTTTTTGAAAATGTTCATATGTGAACATTTTAAGAGCATCTCTTCTCAACCCCCATCACTCCACACAACCGAAGCAATTGTACAAAAACATATACATATAACAACATACAAAAAAATTCAGTCTTTTTCTTTTCTATCTCGGAATATAAAATCGGGGTGCCGAAATTAGTAACCCTGACAATGTTCGCGTCCTTTTTTTTTCATTTTTTTTTTTCAATGACACACATGTCAGAAGAAAGTTCTGTAATGTTCTAAAAGTTCGTTTTTCTCCGTTTTGTATCATACCAGTAGACATCTCGATGTACGACCAAATGAACATAGGCGGTAACAGCGCCTCATTTTACAAATTGACATCGGATAAATGACCTTCGATTAACACCATGCATGCCACTGGTTGAATTCAACGTCACACATGTCTCTTCTTAATTTCAAACATAGTATGTTGAACACAGGAATCTGCCATTATCTGCAGTATATGTCATTCAATGTCTGAGCGAAAAAACGACAACAAACAAAAAAAAAACGAAGAAAAATTACCTAAGGGCATAATTCTATCTATTGATGGTGGACATGCAGTTTGCTTGGAAGATTAGTGATATCACCTACAGTTCCTAATTCCCAACTAACGTAGTCTAAAAATATGGACCTGTTACATTCTAAATACTATTTAACTTAATGTTTTCCACACACACTGCTACGTTCGCATGCATTGTTACAAGGAAGTTAATCTAAGTCTCTATCTCATGCGACTTCATTTTTCCCGCAGTTTTTTTTTTCTCTAACTTATTTTACAGCACATCTGCCAGCGCATATCCAACTTCCCTTTCTTATGGTGGTCTTTGTGACAAAGAGGAGATGCAAAAGAAGTTCAAGACTGGTCACATTACACGAACCAAGCTCGTTACATTTACCCACCTTTTGCTGAAATCTGTCGATATGAAATGCATTCTATCAGATCTGATCTTAATCTTGACCAAATGATCAGATCCCGATAAGAATAGCGTTCATAATTCCCTCTATTCGCGACATCTAGAGCATCATTCTTGCTACGGCTAGCAACGAGAGAAACACTATCCGTTTCACCCCAGAAATCGGGGGTGACACATTATCACACGTGTATGCGAGATCGATGGACACGAAATGACCAGGAGCGCTCAACCAGGTTACGATCACCCGACTTCCCCCTTGCACCCCTCCCCCTGACTATGTTGGGATTCAGGATGACATTGTAATCCCTCATTAAGACTAAGACAAATCCACCAGGAACGGCCCTAACCTACAGAAAAAGGTGACCTGCTCTGTCTAGTTGGTAGGCGCATAAACCGCAACGATTTGAAACCAACTTTCTCTTCCCGGTGATATCGGCCACGATCAATCAGCTCTCCGCATCGCTATGAATAAAGTCTACCCTTAGATCTACTGCCTTATTTTTCGGGATATTTTTCTTTCTTTTTCTTCATCCTTCTCCGTTTTCAGTGAGGAGGATCGGAATGGAGACATTTTCTCCACTTCTATAAACAAGTCCAAGTACGTTAAATCCAGTGGTTGATGATGTTATTCAAGCTGCTCTTGCTCTGGATCTGGTAATTGCTGTTGTGTATCTCCTGCTATTGTTGCTGTTTGTGCAACTCTACTTGTTGCCGCCGCTGCTCTTTAGGTGGTAACTTCAGTCGCTGTTCCTACGCCTGCTCGTTTCTATGCTGTCGCTATTTATTCTTCCTCGGAGATGTGTCTTTTTTTGGTGAAACATCACTGGCACCACGGAGAACATGGCCATAATTTTCTTCCCCCACTGCTTCCACCGGTGCAACTGGTTTGGATGTTGCTAAAGTCGGAGTTGGATTCCTTCCAGGTAATGTCTTTGACGAGTGCCCGGCTGCATGCAATGGGGATGACGACCCTCCACAGTTGTAAATAGTTTGCGCCTTCTGCGTACCAGTATGTCTGGGATCTCCATAAATTATTTTGTTTAAGGTCACCTGGAGACGGAAATCTCCAGTATGTACCCCTGCCTTACTCATCACGCGGTAGACCTCCTCCACCTGGTCAAATTTTTACAAAACATGCTCTCATATAGTCCATTGTAATGTCTAATGGCACACCGTGTACTGTAATTTTTGTACATCGAATGCCCATGTACTCCATTTTCTACCGCAGAGTATTAGTAGCCAATAGAATTGCTGTCAGCTCCTTCGCCTTCTCTTCTGTCCCCAGCAGGACCTTCCCACATAGCATCCGACCATTGGGCCAAAATTGTTTTTGCTATTTTTTACTTTTCGAAGCTTAGTCTATTATCTCACTACTGATGTCGATTAATTTACAGGTTTTTGTAAATTGTTGTAAACAGGGAAATGGTTCTAGCAGTTACTGCATTCAGGGCCTCTAGAATAGTCAACAATTCGTTACCCTTTATGTGTGAACCCCACCGGTCCTTCGTATCGATGCCCAAAGTTTTCGCGGCCGGTCGATAGTCGATCACTTCGTTCAGACCGGGCTCTGCCCACGTATTACTTGATTGATCACAAAGCCGGTTTGGGTTGAAAGTTGCCAAAAATCTACTGCAGCGATGATCCAGACAAAGCTGGAAGCCACAATAAGAAAAGAAAAATCTTTGTAAAATTAGCAATAATAAGTTTATATACATACGTTCTGTTCGGTACAGTACAGTATTTGCATGCAGACAGCTATAATTCCAATCCACGTCTTCTATAGGAAGTTGTACTTTATCTAAGTTGGTTGGTTTGTCATCAGGCTTAAGTCGGATTTTCTTCTATGGCAGGAGGTCGCGGAACAACATGTCTCTTGTGTTAAATGGCTCTAATTAGTCCAACTCTATGGTACTCAACTGTCTGAAGACCCACTCTCGCTTTTATTGAGTCTTACATCTAACGGGGTGGGTTGTGACGGAATTTCGGTAAACTTAGCATTTTCAAATAACCAATAAGATATCCTTCTTTTGGTCACCAGATCAACCTCGTCATCTTTCATGTGTGAGTGCCTCGTACTATTCCTCAAGAGGACTTGAAACGTTTGTCCGACTTTCCCGAAATCCAACAAGGCTATTTTCTCATTGGTCAACTGATCAACCCCGTCTTTTTCTCTCCTGCGTGAGTGCCTCAAATTTTTATTATCGTTCCAGAATCCGTTCCCCTTCGACTCTTTCGCATCTATGATTTGTCATTTTAATCGTTGTAAGAAATTATCTAGCTTCGGTCGGAAAGACAAAAACCATATGTTTCTCTTTTGGTTATCAGCGTCGCAAAATTCCAAAAGAAAAAAAGAATATTTTATTGAGGGGAATTTTTGTCTCTCTTTCTCCCCGGGGGTGTGGTGGGGTGGGGCTATTCCTAGGAGTCATAAAATCCACCATGCTTTGTTGAAAGTCTGTTTTAAATGAACCTCTGTCGGTTTTATCAATGGTCTTTAAAATTTTCAACAACGGGGAAACTCACTTTTCGCGAAAATGACTTTTCCAGTTTTTTCGATGAAAATCTTTTATCCGACATGGTATCCAGCACTCAGGAGTCATAAAACATCTTCATTTTTTCTGCGTGGTCTCAGCATGTTCGTCGCCTAACTTCCAAGAGGTGAGGAAGAAAGAAAAAAATATTCAATTGTTTTTCTTCTCCTTTTCTCGGCACCAAGACTGTTTCAATGGTGGATAATCAAAACACAAACTTTGTTGATTGTGTTTGTTGGACAGTGCTGTCAATTATGTTTAGATTTACAAAAGGCCACTCACTCTACAGTTTATCATCCCAGAAATAGACTGTTTCAATGGTGGATAATCAAAACACAAAATTTATTGATTATATTTGTTGGACAATTCTGTCAATTATTTTTAGTTTTACCAATGGCCACTCACACTACAGGTTATCATCCCAGGAATAGACTTTTCCATTGGTGGATAATACAAACACAAACTTTGTTGATTATGTTTGTTGGACAGTTCTGTCAATTATTTTTAGTTTTACCAATGGCCACTCACTTTACAGTTTATCATCCTATGAATAGACGGTTTCAATGGTGGATAATAAAAACATAAACTTTGTTGATTATATTTGTTGGACAATTCTGTGAATTATTTTTAGATTTACCAATGGACACTCACTCTACAGGTTATCATCTCAGGAATATACTGTTTCAATGATGGATAATCAAAACACAAACTTTGTTGAATATGTTTGTTGGACTGTACTGTCAATTATTTTTAGATATACCAATGGGCACCCACTCTACAGGTTATCATCTCAGCAATAGACTGTTTCAATGGTGGATAATAATAACATAAACTTTGTTGATTATGTTTGTTGGACAGTTCTGTCAATTATTTTTAGTTTTACCAATGGCCACTCACACTGCAGGTTATCATCCCAGCAATAGACTGTTCCAATGATGGATAATCAAAACACAAACTCTGTTGATTGTGTTTGTTGGACAGTTCTGTCAATTATTTTTAGATTTTCCAATGGCCACAAATTCTACAGTTTATCATCACATGAATAGACGGTTTCAATGGTGGATAATCAAAACACAAACTTTGTTGGTTATGTTTGTTGGACAGTTCTGTCAATTATTTTTAGATTTAACAATGGCCACTCACCCTATATGTTATCATCCCAGGAATAGACTGTTTCAATGGTGGATAATCAAAACACAAACTTTGTTGATTATGTTTGTTGGACAGACCTGTCAATTATTTTTAGTTTTACCAATGGCCACTCACTCTACAGTTTATCACCCAGGAATAGACTGTTCCAATTGTGGATAATCAAAATACAAACTGTGTTGGTTATGTTTGTTGGACAGTCCTCTCAATTATTTTTAGATATACCAATGGACACCCACTCTACAGGTTATCATCTCAGCAATAGACTGTTTCAATGGTGGATAATAATAACATAAACTTTGTTGATTATGTTTGTTGGACAGTTCTGTCAATTATTTTTAGTTTTACCAATGGCCACTCACACTACAGGTTATCATCCCAGGAATAGACTGTTTCAATGGTGGATAATCAAAGCAAACTTTGTTGATTGTGTTTGTGGGACAGTTCCGTCAATTCTTTTTAGATTTACCAATGGCCACTCACTCTAGACGTTATCATCCCAGGAATAGACTGTTTCAATGGTGGATAATAAAAACACGAACTTTGTTGGTGATGTTTGTTGGACAGTCCTCTCAATTATTTTTAGATTTAACAATGGCCACTCACCCTACATGTTATCATCCCAGGAATAGACTGTTTCAATGGTGGATAATCAAAACACGACCTTAGTTAATTATATTTGTTAGACAGTTCTGTCAATTATTTTTAGATTTACCAATGGCCACTCACTCTACAGGTTATCATCTCAGCAATAGACTGTTTCAATGTTGGATAATAATAACATAAACTTTGTTGATTATGTTTGTTGGACAGTTCTGTCAAGTATTTTTAGATATACCAATGGCCACTCACACTAAAGGTTATCATCTCAGGAATACACTGTTTCAATGGTGGATAATAATAACATAAACTTTGTTGATTATGTTTGTTTGACAGTTCTGTCAATTATTTTTAGTTTTACCAATGGCCACTCACACTACATGTTATCATCCCAGGAATAGACTTTTCCATTGGTGGATGATACAAACACAAACTTTGTTGATTATGTTTGTTGGACAGTTCTGTCAATTATTTTTAGATTTTCCAATGGCCACTCACTTTACAGTTTATCATCCTATGAATAGACGGTTTCAATGGTGGATAATAAAAACACATACTTTGTTTATTATGTTTGTTGGACCGTTCTGTCAATTATTTTTAGATTTTCCAATGGCCACTCACTTTACAGTTTATCATCCTATGAATAGACGGTTTCAATGTTGGATAATGAAAACAAACTTTGTTTATTATGTTTGTTGGACCGTTCTGTCAATTCTTTTTAGATTTATCAATGGCCACTCACTCTAGAGGTTATCATCCCAGGAATAGACTGTTTCAATGGTGGATAATAAAAACACGAACTTTGTTCGTTATGTTTGTTCGACAGTCCTCTCAATTATTTTTAGATTTAACAATGGCCACTCACCCTACATATTATCATCCCAGGAATAGACTGTTTCAATGGTGGATAATCAAAACACAAACTCTGTTGATTGTGTTTGTTGGACAGTTCTGTCAATTATTTTTAGATTTTCCAATGGCCACTCACTCTACAGTTTATCATCCTATGGATAGTCGGTTTCAATGGTGGATAATCAAAACACAAACTTTGTTGGTTATGTTTGTTGGACAGTCCTCTCAATTATTTTTAGATTTACCAATGGCCTCTCACCCTACAGGTTATCATCTCAGGAATAGACTGTTTCAATGGTGGATAATCAAAACACAAACTCTGTTGGTTATGTTTGTTGGACAGTTCTGTCAATTATTTTTAGATTTTCCAATGGCCACTCACTCTACAGTTTATCATCCTATGAATAGTCGGTTTCAATGGTGGATAATCAAAACACAAACTTTGTTGGTTATGTTTGTTGGACAGTCCTCTCAATTATTTTTACTTTTACCAATGGCCACTCACCCTACATGTTATTATCCCAGAAATAGACTTTTTCAATGGTGGATAATCAAAACACAAACTATGGTATGTAAAATATTTAGGATACATAAAAATCCAAAAATTAAACAAAACAATTTTGGCACCATTTGATCGTCCCAATGACGAAGAATATTGCAAAAAGTATGTAAACGTATTCCTATTTTTCTATGATGGAAGTCTGTCTCTTATTATGATTGGTTGGTTGTTTTGTTTTCCTGGGATATCAACCTAGGTGGGTCATTTATTGACAACTAAATTTTTATTTGTTTATTGCTGGTAATACCTTTTTCTTTCAACCATTTATTGTTGTTTTTTATATAAGTTTTGTGTCTAGTAATACTTTTTTCTTTTCGAGTATCAAGATTCATTGGGATTTGTTTCTTAGGGCAGGGTCCCCAAATCCTACCCTTGTTATTTAACCCATAACTGGAAGGAAGGAACGAATTAATACCATTCCCAAGGCTACCAGTGCTTAAGTGAATGCAGGGTATTCAACTGGAATTCGAACTCGGCTCACCGATTTCTCTTTCCGGGCCAATATCCACTGCACCACAACGCACATCCGTCGCTAAACGCTTACAGCACCTGGTATTCCCAAGCGGTCACCCATCTAAATACTGCCAAGGCTCAACGCTCTATGAGAGAAACCTTGATGATCTTAGTAAATCGCTGCAAATTTTGAGAGACAGCACTAAGAAAAAGCTAAAATAATTTCCTCATATATGTGTGACACCACATAACCGTTGAAAAGTGGTATTAACAATGGTAATTCTTTCTTGGTTCATTTGTCGATGGTCGCTCGTCAGTTAGAAAACCACGCTGGATGTGTTGTTATCGTTTTTCACCAAAAAAAGAGAAAGAAAAAAAAAGAACAAATAAATTTGGAGTCCGTTGGAGATCACTCACTAATCAACATGGTGACTTTTCCATCTAAATAAATTCGTTATTTAACATTTCAATAGCGTTTTTTTTATTTCCGATAATGTGCGTCATTTCATGTGTGATAACCTAACATATGCAGGGTGGACCAAAAGCAACGAAGGGGTTTCAATATTTAATAATATTTTTTCGGTAATTATTTAATTTTTCTTTTTATTTCAGATTTATAAAGAGAACACACTGAAAATTAAACATGGAAAATACACTACTAAACAACAAACAGATATTGTGAAATGTTTGATATGATATTTTCTCGATTTTCAGAGATAAATTTCCATCACGATCTGACAACTCCAGATTTTTTTCTGTGGGGCTATCTTCTGTCAGTTTATGCCAACAAGCCCCAAACAATTGCTGATCTTAAAAATAAGATTAGAACAGAAATTAGATCACTGAAGTCACAAACATTAAGAGCTATTATGAAAAAAAAACATTAGAAAGAGCACGTTTATGTCATAAGATGGCTTATTAAGGTTATCTATTTCTAAGTCGTAATTTTGATCTAAGGTGGATTAGGACAATGTGAAGCAACTGAGTATCCATCACAATGACCGGTACTAATACTGTCAGACATTTTCTTATGGCGTGTAGTGAAATATCTTCTTTACAGTCTCAAACTGAAAACAGTTCATGAATTAAAACAAACAATTCCCAGTAAATTTTAGGAAATAAATGCAGAAATGTGCCGGATGTTTTGTAAATGTGTTGTATTGAACATGTAGGGGAGTATTTCGAACATGTTAAATAGTTTGTTAATATTAACAAATCATGTTGTTTTGGTGTGACAATACTTTTTTTTTTTTTAATCATATCACCCCAAGTAAGGCGAAAACGCCACTGATGCACAAGGGGCTACGAAAGAGTGAAAAGATTGGAAAAGAGAAAAACCGGAAACCACATCCTAAACAAGAAACAAGGGATGAGCCTCTTCACCTGTTCAATAGACGTGGGTGGAGTGTGAACCGGGCGATAGTTTAGTCTATCTACTGCAATTGAAAAAACATAAAATAAAATAAAATAAAAAAGTGAGTGAAAAGATTGGAAAAGAGAAAAAGAGAAAAACCGGAAACCACATCCTAACCAGGAAACAAGGCATGAGCCTCTTCACCTGTTCAATAGACGTGGGTGGAGTGTGAACCGGGCGATAGTTTAGTCTATCTACTCCAATTGAAAAAACATAAAATAAAATAAAATAAAAAAAGTGAGTGAAAAGATTGGAAAAGAGAAAAAGAGAAAAACCGGAAACCACATCCTAAACGGAAACAAGGGATGAGCCTCTTCACCTGTTCAATAGACGTGGGTAGAGTGTGAACCGGGCGATAGTTTAGTCTGTCTACTCCAACTGAAAAAAATAAAATAAAATAAAAAAGAAAGTGAAAAGATTGGAAAAGAGAAAAAGAGAAAAAGCGGAAACCACTTCCTAAACAGGAACTTAAACTAATGTAATTTACTTTTGTTCGATCAAAATTAATTAATAAAAACCGGAGTTGCTTTTGCGTCACCACACACACACACACACACACACACACACACACACACACACATATACAGTACTGTGCAAAAGTATTAGGACAAGAACTATCTTTTATGAGGCATCAAAATAAAGTTTAAAATCACCCCTGTCCTAACACTTTTGCACACTACCGGTAGTGCGCAAAAGTATTAGGACAGAGGTGATTTTCCTAAAAACCTCACTGGAATTCAAATACACGGTGAAAAACCAAGTAAATTGCTAATAAATATTGATTATTTAAAACTAAGTGTAAAAGAAATGTATTAAAAAGAAGTTATATTTAAATTTTATTATTTTCTATTAAACAAATTATTTTGAAACTACTCTATTGTTCATCTATAGAGTATTTTGAATAAAAAAATGATAGATCTAATGTTACTTCGCAAGACACACTTTTAGAACAAATACAAGCTGCTTGACAGGAGATACCATTAGATACATTGAAGAAGCTTGTGATGTCAATGCCTGACAGAATGAAGGCTGTGATCAAAGTAAAAGGCTATTATACTATATATTAAATTTATTTTGTAACAAGTATATTTTTCTTGCTAAAGCATTTGTTGAGTAAATCAAATAAAATTACTTTAATTGAATTGTTTATTTTCTGTCAATGTGCCTCATAAAAGATAAAATAGTTCTTGTCCTTATATTTTTGCACAGTACTATATATATATATATATATATATATATATATATAGTCATCCGCAGACAGATCTCTTTCACTGTATCACAGCTCATCAGTAACAACGTTCAAAAAATTAATTTAAAACAGTGCTCAATATAGAAATGGAGCTATGAATATTTATCATAAATTATAATTTAGAACATGTACAAATTGTAATCTACTACAAAGTTTAAATTTTGTTTTAACATTGACAGGACAATGTCTCATCAGGTAATAAACGTTATTTTTTGAAGTGAGATGAAACATTCGCTTCCTTATATTGGTAATTTCTTGTGTGCAAGGTAAAGGGGATAGAAAAAAATGAGAAACCAGAATAGAGGATTATAAAAGAGACATTGAGGAAATAAGGAACAAAGAGAGGAAAAAGGGAGAGAAAGAGAAAAGTAAAAGATATATGGTGACAGGTTCAAAAGAAAAGACAAGCACCAGATATATGGATATCCTGCTATTGTTACATACTAGATCTTCCTCAATCCATAGTTTGTGGTGTCACAGATCTTGGTTTAACAACACGACGATAAAGAGCGGCAATGTTGGCTGATTCGGCTGCCTTCGGCCTGGAAACAATCTGATACAACCGTACAGCTTTGCGTCTATTACCATTCGTGCGTACGTATGAAAGAATCATATCTGCCTACTCATGATATGGATATCTTGCTATTGTTATATATTGGGTCTTCCTCAATCCATACATTGTGGTGTCACGGATCCTGTCTCAACAACGTGACGATAAACAGCAGCAAAGTTTGGATAATTCGGCTGCCTTCTGTCTGGAGACGCAATCTCATACAACCGTACAGCTTTGCGTCTATTACCATTCTTGCGTGCGTCTGAATGAATCATATCTGCCTACTCATGATATGGATATCTTGCTATTGTTATATACTGGATCTTCCTCAATCCATACATTGTGGTGTCACGGATCCTGTCTCAACAACATGACGATAATCAGCAGCAAAGTTTGGATAATTCGGCTGCCTTCTGTCTGGAGACGCAATCTCATACAACCGTACAACTTTGCGTCTATTACCATTCTTGCGTGCGTCTGAATGAATCATATCTGCCTACTCATGATATGGATATCTTGCTATTGTTATATACTGGATCTTCCTCAATCCATACATTGTGGTGTCACGGATCCTGTCTCAACAACATGACGATAATCAGCAACAAAGTTTGGATAATTCGGCTGCCTTCTGTCTGGAGACGCAATCTCATACAACCGTACAACTTTGCGTCTATTACCATTCTTGCGTGCGTCTGAATGAATCATATCTGCCTACTCATGATATGGATATCTTGCTATTGTTATATACTGGATCTTCCTCAATCCATACATTGTGGTGTCACGGATCCTGTCTCAACAACATGACGATAATCAGCAGCAAAGTTTGGATAATTCGGCTGCCTTCTGTCTGGAGACGCAATCTCATACAACCGTACAGCTTTGCGTCTATTACCATTCTTGCGTGCGTCTGAATGAATCATATCTGCCTACTCATGATATGGATATCTTGCTATTGTTATATACTGGATCTTCCTCAATCCATACATTGTGGTGTCACGGATCCTGTCTCAACAACATGACGATAATCAGCAGCAAAGTTTGGATAATTCGGCTGCCTTCTGTCTGGAGACGCAATCTCATACAACCGTACAACTTTGCGTCTATTACCATTCTTGCGTGCGTCTGAATGAATCATATCTGCCTACTCATGATATGGATATCTTGCTATTGTTATATACTGGATCTTCTTCAATCCATAGTTTGTGGGGTCACTGATCCTGACTCAACAACACGACGGTAAAAAGCAGCAATTTTGGATCATTCGGCTGCCTTCGGTCTGGAAATGCAATCTGATACAACCGTACAGCTTTGCGTGTATTATCATTCGCCCGAACGTATGTTAAAGACTGACTAGCCACAAATTTACACGAATAGCAAATGTGACAAGACGACATGACAGCACAGCGCCATCTACCGTAAACTTTCTTTAAAGTTGATAACTCAAAAACGATGTATTTTGCTGATATGTTTATATGGACTTTTATCCTTGTTCTGACATAAGTAACCTGACCCCAAAATTTATAAAATTATTTTTGTTACACCATAAATATATATATATATATATATATATATATATATATATATATATATATATAGTATATCGAGGCAGCAAGTAATTTTCTAAGCATATGCTATTAAATATAAGAAACAATGAATGTCTATTATGTTTAATCATGAGCCGTTCTAAACGTCGTATTTTTGCTTTAATTTCAGTTGAAAATAAAGACAAAAATTCTCCAACATTTGGATAATTATTTATTGGTTTTCTTCTAAGCTTTCGGCTCACATGAGCCATCTTCAGAGAGGTTGTTTAAACTGAAATATTATAAAATCCACCATCACCGACGATTTTATTTTGTGTTGACATAAAACTCCGCTTGGCAACGGCAATAGTTACCAAAAATAATAAACGCAGTTCTTAAGTTTGCGATGCGGTTTTATGATGTCACACCGCGGGATAGCGCGAAATGACAACAAAACCATCTAGTCAAATGCAATGTAATATGTTATTTCCTGTTTTAAAGTTGATTTTATTGAGTGTTGGTTGTTTTGATTTGATGTACATGGCCTCCAATATCTGCAGGTTCCTCTAACTGTGTGTATGAGTAAGGATCACCGTATTGTTGACCAAAATCTGTCTGATATTACCTACATGTTTATGTTTTTCAGAGAAATGTTGTTTAATAGTACTCTGATCAGAAAGATGACATGTAAGTCTACGGGAGAGCGTGGTTGTAGTAAAACCAATATATGTACTAGGTCTTTTATTAGTATCAGAGATGCAATCTCTGAATGGGCATGTAAATTGGTACACTACATTGGTTTTTTGTAAAGAATTTAGTTTAGTGCTTGTTGGGTTATTATAGACTATGAGGTCAATTATTTTAAACTTTTTATAATATATAATGAGTTTAATTTGATTATTAGAATTATTATTATTATTTAGAACGGCTCATGATTAAACATAATAGACATTCATTGTTTCTTATATTTAATAGCATATGTTTAGAAAAAAAAATATATATATACATGGACAACAGTTTATCTTTATTACATGTTTCGTTAAACAAGACTGTCAAGGCACTTATCCTTAGTATTTTTTTTCTGGACTTGATGAATATGAGAATTGTCCAAATGTTTAATGATTCCAACTGGCCGTATTTGAAAACAAAGAATGTTTACTTTATAATATATATATATATATATATATATATATATATAAGTATGGGTGGAATAATATTCCTTGTCCAAAGAAACACTATTTTTTAAAAAGTGCTCAATACAAAGTAGAGCTAATAATATTTATTATTATGTCATTTTTCATCATATTTAGATTTCTGCATTGGTCTCACTACCAACCAAGTCTGCGGGGAGACCTAAGGCAGGTAGTGGCGTGTTGTTATGACTCCATTTCATGTTTTTCTATCCTCCCTATCATCCCCAGCATTACATAGATAACGTTTTCCTTAGTGTGTGGGCTGTACTTAATAATACAATTTTTTGTATATCTCTTAAGCTGGGGTTTCCAGGGATTCTTTCAATGTGTTGTTTTGTTCCATTTTTTATCATTCCAAGTGCACCTACTATCACTGGCACAACTCTTGTTTTCAATTTCCACATTTTTTCTATTTCAATTTCCAGGTCTTTATATTTTGACAGTTTTTCAAATTCCTTGATTGCTATGTTACAATCCGCTGGACAAGCCATATCAATTAATAGACAAGTTTTCTCCTTCTGGTTTTTAACAATAATGTCTGGCCTGTTTGCTTCAATTTTTCTGTCTGTGTAGATGGTGTAATCCCATAGAATGGTTACATCTTCTATTTCTGTAACCGGTGCTGGATGATGTTCATACCAGTGTTTGTTTACAGCTTTTCCATAATGTTTGCACATTGCCCAATGTAAATATTGCCCAACTCTATATTATTATTATTATTATTATTATTATTATTATTATTTTATAATAATATTAATATTATTAATATTTAATATTAATAATATTTATTATGATTATATATATATATATATATATATATATATATATATATATATATATATAATAAACATAATAGATATTCATTGTCGATTATATATTTTTAATTACCAATTCTATCAGCTAAAATTTTTAAGTTATCTTAAGCACAAGTAAAATAATAATAGTAATTTAAACAAATAGCCAGTACAGTAAGCTAATTTTTTTTAAGTTATAAGGGGATTTGTTCATAAGTGCAAAATTATAATAGTAATTTAAAAATTACCAATTCATTAAGTTATTTTTTTATTATAAGGGGAGTATCATAATTACAAAGAGAATAATAATAGTAATTTAAACAAATAGTCAGTACAATAATCTATTTTTAAATTATTCATATATATTTGTTCATAAGTATATGAACAAATCCCCGTATAACTTTTTAAAAAATTAGCAAATAAAATCATAAAAGTAATTCAAATAATTGGCAGTTCAATAAGCAAAATCTTTTAGAAATTATAAGTGGAATACTTCATAAGTACAAATAAAAAAAGCTCACTGCCTATCACGTTGAATACACCGGTTCTCGCTCAATCACCGCAGTTAAACAACGTTGAGCCTGGTCAGTACTTAGATGGGTGACCGCTTGGGAATACCAGGTGCTGTAAGCGTATAGTGACGGATGTGAGTTGTGGTGCAGTGGATATCGGCTCGGAAAGAGAAATCTGTGAGCCGAGTTCGAATTCCAGTTGAATACCCTGCATTCACTTAAGCACTGGTACCCTTGGGAAAGGTATTAATCCGTCCATTTCCTCCAGTTATGGGTTAAATAACAAGGGTAGGACTTGGGGACCCTGCTCTTAAAAACAAATCCCAATGAATCGTGAAAAGAAAAACGTTGTCAAAATAAAATAACCTTACCCAAAATCACTGGTTATGACCTTAAAATGATCCAAATGATCCCATAAGGATTGATAGGTCGTTAAGCCTCAAAAACAATCAAATAAACTAATAATAGTAATTAAAACTTTTCCAGTTCAATATACTAAAATTATTTAAATAATAAAATATTGAAAAAAAATTTAGGTGTATGAAAGATTTTATGATTACAGTAATTATTTATTTCATTACGTTGGTTCAACAGGTCAGTTTTTGGAAATGTTATTATATGGATTTTTTCTTGTAAGCAAAGGAAACATATTTCATGTGAAGATTTACATGTTCTAGTTTTGGTTAATATTTTCCATTTAACTGTCGGAGTTTTATTTGCATCTTGCAATTGTGAATAGTATTTAGAGAGAGAAGTAGAATTTCTATATGCCTCATATGCTTCATATGCTGTGCCTTGTTAAGGGTTGATGCTGTGAAGCATTTTTTGCTCTGTCTGGATAGCCTAATTGCTGGGCACTTTAATTTACTGCTTAGGTAGGTGTTTGTGTTTTGATATATTTTTTTTGTTCATTGTATTCCGCCTTTTTTAGGGTCTTTTAGCAAGTATTCTGCTTGCTGCACTAACATGCTGAACTTTTGTAGTGTGTATATATGCATTTTTTAACAAATATTCTGAACTTGGATATGTATGTGTTTGTCTATTTGCCTATGTGACAATATATGTATATATTTGTAGATTTGTAACAGAGTGTATATAAGTGCATTTTTTAATTATTCCTTGTTTGCCCTCGCCACACACATATTTTTTTATAATGAAGTTGACTGTTCTACAATTCTAACAGTAAGTATATATATATATATATATATATATATATATATATATATAAATTCTGCACAATTTACAATCTGTGTCTGATGAATGCAACATGCATTAAAATCAAAGTTGTATCAAACAGTGAAAAACAAAATGTATATTATTAGTGTATACGCACACACACACTATATATATATATATATAACACACAAAAACAGATAACTAACAAAAGTATAAAACCAACACAAAATTTACCAAGTGACCAAAGAAATCAAAAACAAAACCAATAAATCAAAATCCAAAAAGAAAAAATAAACTGAAAGATAGACACCTATCTAAATAGTAAATGACAGTGCTCGATATCTAAATCAACAAAACAGATGAAAAGATATATATATAAAATGTGTGTGTGCAAACACATACGAAAATGTTTATTATAAAGCTTTCTATTAATTTCTCAAATTGGTAAAATTTCCAAGGGAACCCAATTAACTTTAATAATTCTGATGAGATCACAGAATTTATAGCAGGACGTTTTAAATATTTTACGATGTCATAAAAAATGATTGCATGATTTTATCTCATATGCTTCATTATTGAAAGATATGTAAAAATAAAAAATGTCTAATTTCAGCAACTTTTATACTGTCTATAGTAGCACGTAAAGCACCATTTATTATAGTTCTTCTTCTTCTATGTGCCATGTCCCTTCATGACGTAGGCGATCATGGTTCTCCACGTCTCCCTATCCCTTGTAGCTCTTAGTATATTTTCTTCTGTTACACCTCGCAACCCCCGTTCCGTCATCCACCTTATCAGACTCTGCAAATATGTTAACCGCTGCTTTCCTCTCTCTCTTTTTCCTTCTATCTGGCCTGTCAGTATCAGGTTCTCCAATCTCTCCTTCCTTATTGCATGTCCCAAGAACTTCAGTTGTCTCTTCCTGATACTCAGTATTAATTTCCTTTTTGTTGCCATTCTTTCTAACACCTCATCGTTGCTTGCCCAGTTCACGATATCCGCAGCATCCTTCTGTAGAACCACATTTCCGCTGCTTCAAGTTTTGTCCTCATTTTCGATGATATTGTCCAGCATTCATTGCCGTATTGAAGAACTGACATCACATAGCAATCCAGCACTCTTTTCTTTGTTTCTAGTGAAATTTTCCTGTGTCTTAGTACTTTACTCAGCTTCTGGAACGCGTCCTTTGCCATGCCAATTCGCCTTCTGATCTCTGTGTCGCACTTTCCATCTCCTGTTAGAACACTTCCTAGTAGCATAGCTAAAAACTAATCCTTCAAATTGGCTATTAGTTTAACCGAAAGCGCCAGTATCGGCAAACTTCGTACAATTTTGACATTTATTACATCCTGCACATAAAACTGTTGTGACCACATAAGAGAAAGACATAATAACAATATAAACAAAATTACCTTGCCAGTCCTGTTTAACAAGAACTTGATAAATCACTCATCCAGAACTACTTTAGCTACTAGGTAGTAGTAACAATAGAAAGCTGTTACCGTCATTGTCAGCCTTGAAAGATGTCAGTAAATCTATTTATCTAGCTTCACTAAATTTCCAGATAGTAGTATAATAGTTAAGAAACTGAAATTATTGCGTCGTATGTCATTTAAGAACATCCTCTAAACCAGTGCTTTTCAAACAATTGAATCACGTGGACCGGCATGTTTGTCGTTTTTTTGTTTTTTTGTTTTTTTTGAAAGAGGGGCATTTTGTTTTGTTTTTTTGTTTTTGTTTGTTTTTGGTTTTGTTGTTGTTTTTTCGGGTATTTTTTTGTTTTGTTTTGTTTTGTTTTTTGTTTTGTTTTTTGTTTTTTTGTTTTGTTTTTTTCATACTTTTTATGTAACCTAAATGTGAGGATCGGTTGAATATCTGGGCCAAATGAACAATTCGGACACTATCCGTGAAATGTAAACTATAAATTTATAATAAATTTATTAAAAGTTAATTTATATTTAGTGAAAGAAAGAGAAATTTAATAGGCCGGTTGATAAAATTTGATAAATAAAAAGCTAACAAAATGATAACAAAATTGACATTAAATATAATAAATCTTATTGGCAATATTATTATCATATTGTTGGCTTTTTATTCCTCAAATTTTATTAACCAGCCTATTAAATCGACATATCATAAGAAGAACACGTGGGCCACCATGTTTCATTTCAATCACACACACACCCTACATCTACAGCATGACTCGAACTTTCATGCACTTTATGTGCGTGCATATCCATATGTATATGCATTCATATCCAAACACACACACACACACACACACACACACACACACACACACACATATATATATATATATATATATATAGGAATTTGTTTTTGTTTAACATTATTTTTTCAATGGATACTCGTATTTGAGTGGAAAATCTATATATATATATATATGTGTGTATGTATGTATGTATGTATGTATGTATTTATGCATGTATCTCAAAGTGGATAAGAAACGAAGAAAATATTGACAACGTTCAAAACAATAATTTAAAACAGTGCTCAATATAGAAATAGAGCTATGAATATTTATTATGAATTATAATTTAGAACATGTACAAATTACAATCTGCTACAAATAATTTATCTTCTAATTTTAAAACTGGCATCTTTCTTTGAACCTTTCACCACTTTTATTTTACTTCTTTCTTTCTCTCCCGTTTTCCTCTTTTTGTTCTTTATTTCCTCAATGTCTCTTTTACAATTGCCCATTCTGGTTTCTCATTTTCTCTACACCCTTTACCTCGCACACAAAAATTTACCAAAATATAAGGAAACAAATTTTCAATCTCCCTTCAAAAAATAGCGTTTACTATCTGATGAGACATTGTCCTTTCAATATCGAAACAAAATGTACACTTTGTAGTAGATTTTAATTTGTACATGGTCTCTCTCTCTCTCTCGCTCTCTCTCTCTCTCTCTCTCTCTCTCTCTCTATATATATATATATATATATATATATATATATATTTGAATTTGGCGCCCTGAAGCGATGGTACGAGTAACCCAGTGTATTGAGCAGAATGGACGCCATCTGACTGATGTCATCTTTAAAGCTTGTAAAACATAAAATTTAAATGTTGTAATTGATGCTGTTTAAAAATATGTATATCTGCATTACTTTTGCTTTATTTGTCATTCCAAATAAACAAGTTGCTCTGCACCACCCTATATATATATATATATATATATATATATATATATATATATATATATAAACAGATTTTCACTCAGATACGAGTATCCATTAAAAATGATAGTGTTAAACAAATAAAAACTCAAATATGTCGGCTAATGACAGTTTCTTAAATTTCTGTATAACCCCGTAATATATATATATATATATATATGTCATAGACAAGGTTGAGATAATAAAAGATTAAAGGCCAGGTTTTATTAACTATACCACCATTTTTATTTTTGACTCCAAAAGGTTACATCTTTTATTATATGTGAATGATTATCATTTCTGTTTCTTTTGTATTTTGTGTCTTTGATGTGTTTCTTGTATAAGTCATTGTGGTATTGATGTGAATGTTCATTATTATATATGCATTGCTATGTTCAGGTTATAAAGAGTGTTTCTTTCGTGTATATGTATATTCATGTAAATATAACATATTTGTTCGTTGGCGTTGTACACGTGCGTTTGGGTTTAGGATCAGCTTTGAAATATTCTTAAAAGAAAGTTATACTTTTGCTTTGATTTTATTTTGTTTTATTATTTGTGGCTAATTTTAAAATAGTTTCATGGTTGTTCTTTATATATTTTCAAAAAAAATTCTTTGACCGGTGAATAATTTTGTCCTTTTTATTTAAAACATGGGTGTATCAGGTGTAATGTTGTACCGGGTGGCTGTTTTTGCTATGTTATGTTCTGGGTATTGAAGTGTGTACTCTTGAAGTGATTCTTTGTTTCGTTTTTGTTTTTGTTTTTTTTTTTTTGGTTTGTTTTGTTTTGTTTTTGTTTGTTTTTTTCTTCTTTTGGTTGGTTGGTGTGTTGATTGAATAACGGTGTGCGAACTGTAACCAACCGCTATGTACGTGTTCACTGTTATTTTTAGATTTAATTAACACCGACGTGTTTCTGATTTGATTTTGGCGGGAGTGTTTGTCATTGGTTGAACTTCACATGACGTCATTTGACCAAATAAGCTATGTCTGGGTTATATATAGTTTACCAGAAATATTGAAGAATTGAAAAAAAGGAAAGGATGTATATGTTGGGAGAAAAAGAGAGAGAGAGAGTTTCTCTGTCACTTTATTAGTAAAGAGGAAAGTGTATATTTCAATACGCTTAACTACTACCTATCTACTTACCACACATCCCCCCCTTCAGATTACGGAGTAAATAAAACGTTTGGTATGATTATGTTCTGTTGGCTAGCAGACAGATACTTCTTTAATTAGCGACATCAAATTATCATGTAGTCTACCTAGGTCTGTTAAATTTTATGTTTTACAAGCTTTAAAGATGACATCAGTTAGGTGGCGTCCATTCTGCGAGTAGTGTAACGAGTGGCTATTGGTGTGAAATGTGGAATCTGCGATCTGAGTTCAAATTTTAGGTTGGTCAGTTGTGTTCACTTTCGCACTAATGTCTTTGGAAAATGCATGAATTCGTCTAGTTTTTCTCTAAACAGGGTTCACTAGGCTCTTCAGTCTTCGTTGTCAAACATTCTAAGAAAAGAACAATTCTGAATTCCATGTCGTGGAGAAGGCACTCCGCTACCTTTTCAAAGAATATATTGCAATTCACAGGTGCTAAAGTAAAGGAATCTGGCGGAGACATGATCAGGTCCGTCCTCTAGGGACATTTTTAAAAATTAGATTAAAAACTGTAATAAATATGTGCACTTTTAATATAAATGGTGTGTCTACTTCTTCGTCATCTAATCTTAGTTCAATTGAAGACAATACCCTACGCAATTGCGAATGTGTACCAGTCGTAATTCTCTATTCTACTGAAATTACTTTTTCCGGATTGAGATGTCTGTCTTGCAAAACTCTGGTCTAAAGCAAAACAGAAGAGCTTTTTAAAGCAATTTCAGTGACCTTATAATATTTTGCTTAGATTTTTTATCCAAAATGATACAAAATTAATTTCGAGAAGTTTCTTTTTCTGTTATTTCATAATGGCAAACTGTACGGCTCGATACTGACTGGATACTCTACAAAATTAAAAGAGATATATGTATGAATATTTAGAAAAGGGTTGAAATCTTGTCAAATATGAATGGATCATGTGTGTTGACTCATATGATTAATTTTCTGCTACGACAACAAGGAGGGTATGCTAAATATTCCTTCTTCATTAGCTTATGCTACAGCAGAACCTAGAAAGAACATTATTTCATATTTGTTTCATGTTCAGGATTGGGATTCCGGTTTCTTCTAAAGTTTTTTTCATTATTTTTTCACTCAGAAACAATTTGCGTCTTAGCGGTATTATCACCTTGCTTGGGGTGAAATTAAAAATAAAGATTTGATAAATTTCAACCAAATGTAGCAATGACTGCTCAATAAATTCCTTACATTTTTTTTTTTTTGAAGGCAAGAGTTAATATTAACATTACTACTATTATAGCTGGTGTCCAAGTATAGCAGCCTAAATTAACCTCCATTACAGAACATACCCGGGTGTATAACAAAGGGGGACAAATTTAACTTTTTGTCTGTTGAATTAGATTTGACAGTTCTGTCATTTGGGTGCGCTGAATACAAATTGTTGCTCCGTTTTGCTCTATCAGATCCTGATTTCGCTCAAAACCACTCCTCTTTCATCGTATTCATAAAAAAGGTTTTTCCCCAGTCCTCGCTAAGTCATTTTGAAGTTACACATTATGCAACTAGGTTTTCATCTAAATATTTTGGCCTATTGTTCCGGTATTGTTGTATTATATATATATATATATATATATGTAACACCCTAAAAATAGAATTTTTCTCGAGCGTTCTCGTTTTCTGTAAAATTTTGCTGTAAAAAGTCAAAACAATCCGCAGAGGTTTAACCCGGTCGAGTTGAAGGATCTTGTAAGGAATTTAAATTTGCCAAGAAAAAAAGTGCTGCGAAATCTCAGCTTCCAAACTTAAAAAAGAAAAAAATTCCTTACTTCAAGCACATCTTCTTCTTCTATGTGCCCTGTCCCTTCAGGACGTAGGCGATCACGGTTCTCCACGTCTCCCTATCCCTTATGGCTCTTAGTATGTTTGCCCCTGTTACACCTCGCAACCGCCATTCCGTCATCCACCTGATCAGGCCCTGCAAATATGTTATCCGCTGCCTTCCTCTGTCTCTCTTTCCTTCTATCTGGCCAGTCAGTATCAGGTTCTCCAAGCTCTCCTTCCTCATTGCGTGTCCCAGGAACTTCAGTTGTCTCTTCCTGATGCTCAGTATACTTTTCATTTTACAGAAAATGAGAACTTCTTAAATATTTTAAAACATAGGATAGTTTAGTATCTTACTAGTTTAGTTTCTTCTTTGTTAAAGAAGATAGGGGTTGAGTCTTACGATACAAATGGTTACACTTGTTTTTAGACAGTTCGAAAAGAAGTCTTAAGTGTGTGTGTTTCTGCATAATGGCAATCTGTACAGTTCAACAAAATTAAAAGAAATATATGAATATATAGAAAAGAGTTTAAATCTTATCAAGTACAGAGAGCATGAGTGGATCATATGTGTTGACTTAAAAATGGTTAATTTTCTGCGAGGACAACAAGAAGCGTAAGATCTAGTGAACAAGTGAAGAGGCTCATCCCTTGTTTCCTGTTCATGATGTGGTTTCCGGCTTTCTCTTTTCCAATCTTTTTACTCTTACATAGCCCCCTGCGCATCAGTGGCGTTATCGCCTTTCTTGGGGTGATATGATTAAAAAAAAAAAATATTCCTGCTTCCTTTTCTCGTTGGACAACAGAGACAAAGGAAAACATTATTTCAAACAATTCTGTCGAGAAGAAAAACACGTAATTAATCTACCTTTAGTGAGCAGAGATAAAATCTTATTTCACCCTCTGCATATCAAACTAGGCCTCGTTAAACAGTATGTAAAATCTTTAGAACGTTGAGTGTTTCAAATATTAACTTCAGCATTTCCAAGTTTAAACTATGAAAAAATCTAGTCCACAAATAAGAATATTAATGAAAAGACAGTCATTTTCTTAATGTCATGAATGAAAGCAAAAAAAAATGCCTGTTTCTCATTCGTGGACTTGAGAGAAAAATATTTTATTTCACACCGGCGCAATGTGGCTTCCCTGTGTCTCTTCTACAAATAATTTCACGGCTTCTGCTCCGATGAACTTAGCTCACTGGTGCCCCCTATATATGAATTTACTCAAGCCACAAGATTAGCAACTAGATTCCACCCTTTTACTGTGAAACCAATAAATTGTAAACGCACATTCTACTCCATCAGCTTCTTTCTCGCACTTCTCGCCTGTGGAATTCCCTTCCGTTTACTTGCTTCCCCAACAGCTACAATCTCCAAGAATTTAAATGTAAAGTCAATAGTTATCTCCTATCTCACTAACCTACGTCCTCTCTCTCTCATGCTCCTTTCTGCGTCCACTACACTCTCATCAGTATTCTCATCCCTCTCTTACCCACTTCCAGACACCCCCTATAACCTATCACTCTTTCTCATAACTATGTAAGCCCCTGCAAAACAGTAGCAGTAAAATACCTTGCTTGGTCATCCAGCGAATTGTACGTCGGCTGAACTCGCTTTTAGAAGTTTTGTAAAAATTCGAAAATGTAATTAAAGTGTTTCATTCTTATTTTCCTTTACCTTTCCGATGTAATGAAACCACTTTGGTTTGATTGTGCATGAATTTAGAGAAAAAAAGCAAAGGTTGTTACACGAAAACTCTAACCCTAACTCCAGCCAAATTCGAATTCCAGTTGAATTCCTTACATTCACTTACGAGCAAATACTCTTTGGAAAGGTATTAATTCGTCTCTTCCCTCCAGTTATGGGTTAAATAACAGGACAGAATGGGTTCTATAGCCTTGGCTGGCAACCAGTCTACCACAGAAAGTACTGACAATCTACTGAGAGATAATCTTCTGCCCAGTCAGTCATGTCTCTTTCGAGACATGATCGCCGTATTACGTATGGCACTTAACTGACTGGCATAAGTTGACAGGGAACGAACTGACGCACGCACTTGGCCCGGGCAGGCAGGTAGGCAAGGCAGACAGGCGAGTCGGACGCGCAGCAACCGACCACACGCCGGCGTGATCGGACGCGCAGCAACCGACTCCGGAGCAATCGGGCAAAGTTCGTTGTTCGCTAAGTATCGAAGAAATAGGTGACCACATGCCGGTGTTATCAGACCCGAGTCTGACGCCGGCGCGTGATCGGACGCGCAGCAGCCGGCTCCGTGGTAATCGGAGTACAAAGTTGTTCGTTGTTCGCTAAGTGTGCGTGTCAGTGTCATACAGTAGAAGTGGCAACGCCAACAGGCGACAGCCTCGGGTATGGAGATATATTTCCCCTGAGTGACTGGAGATTTTCAAGCACGCACACAACTCCTACCTTTAAATATATTCTTTCTTTTACATGCATACCAGTGCATTTTCTGTCTTTTTACTGTTACATTAGAACAAAAATATAGGATATTGGCGTGTTGACATTTATTCTATACTCGTCATTCACATGTACAAAATATCGTTGCGACAGCGATTAGTCAAATGAGGTTTGGTGACCACCAACGTGACTTCAGAATGCACTTGCTGCAACAATTTTGTTTTATTGCGTATATAGGTACCTCCAATAAATCACTGCTCATTTTCAATACTTCAATTTAAATGTAATTTTTAAAAATAAAAATGTTTTCTTGAAGCTTTAATTTTAGCTTTAATTGAAAGCCAAGAGATTAAATTTACTAATTACAGTAAGCAAAATACCCTGATTTAGTTCAAACCGAAATTATATTGATCGGAATCAAAAATTTAACTGCTGAAATTTTTTTTTTTAATTTACCGCCATTATTGACTGATCGACACATTATGTAAACAGTAGCCAAATTTCTGTTTTAAAAATCTTGCAAAAAAAAAATATACCTCCTTGACACATTATTTAAGTCGATTTTTATAATTGAAACTTATGAAATCTGATTTTAAACATGTATTAAGTGCTTACTGCCTGGAAATTTACGAAATAAATCTCTCTTTAACGACGGTAGCCCTCTTGTCAGCGTTATCTAAGGCGACAAACGATTTATTGACAAGTAGTAGATGTGAATGACGTTTGGATGGCGCCGAAAGTGCCAAAAAATCCGTTAGGCTTAAAACGTAACATTTGGAAATTTAATTTTTTTTGTTGTTTTTTAACTAAATAGTAAAATTAAAAATTTAACATATTTTCAGCAAGTATATAATATTTTATAGAATTTTAGTTTAGATTTATAGCCAGACTATGCTTTCTGAATAGATAAAAATATGCTTTCTGAATAAATAAAAATTTAAATTTCTTTTAAAATAATTTAATAAGAAAGAATTAAATTAAAATAACCGAACTAAGTTATATTATGTTATTTATTAATATTTTTCTGAAATATTAAATATTTTTATGTTTAGATATTTGTTAATATGCTTTCTGAAAAATTTTAAAAATTAAATTTCTTTTAGAATAATTTTAATTTAATAAAAAAAAGAATGAAATTAGAATCAAAGTGTGGTTTGTGTCGTTTTCGATGTAAGGGGAATTCATCCAAAAACTTGTTAACTTCTAAAAAGAATACGACCTCTACGGAAACTTGTTATGACCCCTATGGAACACCGTACTTAATAAAAATTTCCAAAATTTATTTTTTTTAATGATTGTAAAAATAAAATGGGTAAATGATTTTTATTAAACTTTTCAATTTTCGATAGGCAATATAATAATCAATTCTTAAGTAAAAAAGACAACGTTTTTATAAAAGGTTTTAAAAATATTTTAACACTTTTATGAATTATTATAATAAAAAAATAAAAAAAATAAAAATAATTATTTCAAAATTTTATTAGTAAACGAAAAAAAATTTTTTCTTCAGACTATAATGTCCTTAATAATTATTATTTATTCCAGCAATAAAATGTTTATCAAATTAAATTATATCAGAGCTTTATTGCATTTTTATCTTACTTTTCGGAGCAGATTTTCGGTCAGGTTGTCCACTTTAAAATAAAAAACATAGATGATTTATATGCCCCAATGAGTCCTGCATTTAATTAATAAAAAACTTTTTATAGCTAATTAAAATCTATTAAAATTTCATGGATTTACGTAGAATTCGAGAACGTTCAACTTCGATAATTTTGTTTGCTTTAGGCATGGTAACACCTTTACACAGTGATTACTAATCTCTAACTAAACTAAAAACATTGAAATTATCATAGATCTATCAATTTACACCCCTGGTCTTATAATTTTGATCATGTGTAAATCACCTCATTTTATAAAAATGTAAATTTCTAAATAAAATGTTTGGAATGTAGCTTTTTGTTTCCATAACCTTTTAGATTGTAGTATTGGTAACCTTAAGTGGGAGGAGTTTAAAATCTGTCCGTAAAAAAAAATTTCTTTTTAAAGATTTTAAAGATTTCAGGAGGCATGTTTTTGTTATCGTTGGAAGCCATCAGGACCATCTAGATTAAATTTTTTCTCATCAGTAACAGGAATTTCTTCCACTTCTCAACGTCTCATGTTTGGTATTCATGACCAAACTTTAAGCAGTCCACCTTGTGACGTGGAGGCAGCCGAGGAATTTGTTTACGCTTTTTATTTAGCATGCCTTTTTGTCGTAAATGTCGTCTGATGGTTACGGGACTGCAATGAACATTTGTGACTGCTTTAATTTGACTAGAATTTTTGATCAGGAGTGTATTTTAAGCCACGACGTGATTACAACACATACCTAGTGCAAATTTTTTTTTTATTTGGAAAAGATATTTGTGATTTCTCTATTGCTGGCCAATAGGAACTGTTAAAGCATTATCTTCTTCATTCGTTCGAACCCATTTTTAACAATTGATCTGTGAAATTGGCTGTATGATAGGTTAGGCATTTTTGAATGGGTTAGACCCTATTCATGATATTCATGAAGATTCGAGTTTTCATGTTATTTTTATACTGTTCTCATTTTATACGAGTTTTCATGTTATTTTTATACTGTTGATATGTTATTTTTTTACTGTTGTCATTTTATTCGAGTTTTCATGTTATTTTTATACTGTTGTCATTTTATTCGAGTTTTCATATTATATTTATACTGTTGTCATTTTATTCGAGTTTTCATGTTATTTTTATACTGTTGTCATTTTATACGAGTTTTCATGTTATTTTTATACTGTTGATATGTTATTTTTTTACTGTTGTCATTTCATACGAGTTTTCATGTTATTTTTATACTGTTGTTATGTTATTTTTATACTGTTGTCATTTTATTCGAGTTTTCATGTTATTTTTATACTGTTGATATGTTATTTTTATACTGTTGTCATTTTCTTCGAGTTTTCATATTATTTTTATACTGTTGTTATTTTATTCGAGTTTTCATGTTATTTTTATTCTGTTATCATTTTATACGAGTTTTCATATTATTTTTATACTGTTGTCATTTTATACGAGTTTTCATGTTATTTTTATACTGTTGTCATTTTATACGAGTTTTCATGTTATTTTTATACTGTTGTCATTTTATACGAGTTTTCATGTTATTGTTATACTGTTGTCATTTTATACGAGTTTTCATGTTATTTTTATACTGTTGTCATTTTATACGAGTTTTCATATTATTTTAATACTGTTGTCATTTTATTCGAGTTTTTATATTATTTTTATACTGTTGTCATTTTATACGAGTTTTCATGTTATTTTTATACTGTTGTCATTTTATACGAGTTTTCATGTTATTTTTATACTGTTGTCATTTTATACGTGTTTCCATATTATTTTTATACTGTTGTCATTTTATTCGAGTTTTCATATTATTTTTATACTGTTGTTATTTTATTCGAGTTTTCATGTTATTTTTATTCTGTTATCATTTTATACGAGTTTTCATATTATTTTTATACTGTTGTCATTTTATACGAGTTTTCATGTTATTTTTATACTGTTGTCATTTTATACGAGTTTTCATGTTATTTTTATACTGTTGTCATTTTATACGAGTTTTCATGTTATTGTTATACTGTTGTCATTTTATACGAGTTTTCATGTTATTTTTATACTGTTGTCATTTTATACGAGTTTTCATATTATTTTAATACTGTTGTCATTTTATTCGAGTTTTTATATTATTTTTATACTGTTGTCATTTTATACGAGTTTTCATGTTATTTTTATACTGTTGTCATTTTATACGAGTTTTCATGTTATTTTTATACTGTTGTCATTTCATACGTGTTTTCATATTATTTTCATACTGTTGTCATTTTATACGAGTTTTCATGTTATTTTTATACTGTTGTCATTTTCTACGAGTTTTCATGTTATTTTTATACTGTTGTCATTTTATTCGAGTTTTCATATTATTTTTATACTGTTGTCATTTTATACGAGTTTTCATGTTATTTTTATACTGTTGTCATTTTATACGAGTTTTCATGTTATTTTTATACTGTTGTCATTTTATTCGAGTTTTCATATTATTTTTATACTGTTGTCATTTTATACGAGTTTTCATATTATTTTTGTACTGTTGTCATTCTATTCGAGTTTTCATATTATTTTTATACTGTTGATATGTTATTTTTTTACTGTTGTAATTTTATACGAGTTTTCATGTTATTTTTATACTGTTGTCATTTTATTCGAGTTTTCATGTTATTTTTATACTGTTGATATGTTATTTTTTTACTGTTGTCATTTTATACGAGTTTTCATGTTATTTTTATACTGTTGTCATTTTATACGAGTTTTCATGTTATTTTTATACTGTTGTCATTTTATACGAGTTTTCATGTTATTTTTATACTGTTGTCATTTTATTCGAGCTTTCATGTTATTTTTATACTGTTGTCATTTTATACGAGCTTTCATGTTATTTTTATACTGTTGTCATTTTATACAAGTTTTAATGTTATTTTTATACTATTGTCATTTTATACGAGTTTTAATTTTATTTTTATACTGTTGTCATTTTATTTGTGTTTTCATATTATTTTTATACTGTTGTCATTTTATACGAGCTTTCATGTTATTTTTATACTGTTGTCATTTTATACGAGTTTTAATATTATTTTATACTGTTGTCATTTTATTCGAGTTCTCATGTTATTTTTATACTGTTGCCATTTTATTCGAGTTTTCATATTATTTTTATACTGTTGTCATTTTATACGAGTTTTCATGTTATTTTTATACTGTTGTCATTTTACACGAGTTTTCATGTTATTTTTATACTGTTGTCATTTTATACGAGTTTTCATGTTATTTTTATACTGTTGTCATTTTATACGAGTTTTCATGTTATTTTTATAATGTTGCCATTTTATTCGAGTTTTCATGTTATTTTTATACTGTTGTCATTTTATACGAGTTTTCATGTTATTTTTATACTGTTGTCATTTTATACGAGTTTTCATATTATTTTTATACTGTTGTCATTTTATTCAAGTTTTCATATTATTTTTATACTGTTGATATGTTATTTTTTTACTGTTGTCATTTTATACGAGTTTTCGTGTTATTTTTATATTGTTGTCATTTTATTCGAGTTTTCATATTATTTTTATACTGTTGTCATTTTATTCGAGTTTTCATGTTTATACTGTTGTCATTTTATTCGAGTTTTCATATGCTTTTTATACTGTTGTCATTTTATACGAGTTTTCATGTTATTTTTATACTGTTGTCATTTTATTCGAGTTTTCATATTATTTTTATACTGTTGTCATTTTATACGAGTTTCCATATTATTTTTATACTGTTATCATTTTATACGAGTTTTCATATTATTTTTATACTGTTGTCATTTTATACGAGTTTTCATGTTATTTTTATACTCTTTTCATTTTATACGAGTTTTCATATTATTTTTATACTGTTGTCATTTTATACGAGTTTCCATATTATTTTTATACTGTTGTCATTTTATTCGAGTTTTCATATTATTTTTATACTGTTGTCATTTTATACGAGTTTCCATATTATTTTTATACTGTTGTCATTTTATTCGAGTTTTCATATTATTTTTATACTGTTGTCATTTTATACAAGTTTCCATATTATTTTTATACTGTTGTCATTTTATTCGAGTTTTCATATTATTTTTATACTGTTGTCATTTTATACGAGTTTTCATGTTATTTTTATACTGTTGTCATTTTATTCGAGTTTTCATATTATTTTTATACTGTTGTCATTTTATACGAGTTTTCAATGTTATTTTTATACTGTTGCATCTCGCACAGTTGGTCAAAAGCGTTTTATTTTATTCCTAAAAGATATAAAAGATAGGGTGTTTTTATTAAGACAGATCGAATTTAGTATTGAATAAAAGCGTTATTAGTGAAATTTTATTGATTTCACTATTGGATCATATTATTTGAGTCATGGCAAATATGTGTTAAAAATAATATCACCCAAGTGTCTGCCAAGTCTTCGGTGGCACACTTCCACTCGATGGTCAAAATATTTTATGATGTCTTTGCATAGTTTCTCTTCGATCTCACCTTTATGTCTTATTATCTCACCTTTCTGTTGCTGAATTTTTTTCTTTTTTAATCATATCACCCCAAGCAATGCGGTAACACCACTGATGTGCAGGGGGCTACGTAAGAGTGAAAAGATTTGAAAAGAGAAAGCCGGAAACCACATCCTAAACCAGAAACAAGGGATAAGCCTCTTCACCTGTTCAATAGACGTGGGTGGAGTGTGAACCGGACGATAGTTTAGTCTATCTACTCCAATTGAAAAAAAAAGAAAAGATTGAAAAGATTGGAAAAGGGAAAACCGGAAACCACATTCTAAACAGGGAACAAGGGATGAGCCTCTTCAACTGTTCACTAGACGTGGATGGAGTGTGAACCGGGCGACAGTTAGATCTATCTACGCCAAGAAAAAAACAAAAAGACAAACAAACATAGGGTGGTGGATTGCTAAGTTTTAACTTAGTTAAAGTCCAGTCGAAGAGATTTCTGCTAAATTAAGAAAAAAACTAAAGAAAACCAATTACACATGAAAAGTTTAAAATTAAGAAAAAAAAATGACTTACTTTTAAGAATATTTCAAACAAAGTTGATTCCCATCCCAACACGAGGGTACTATCAGGAAGGTAAAAATTATTTTTAACTTTTGGGTCACGACATAGACCTTACTTTTGAGATGACCTCAAAGAAAGAAATCTAAAAGCGTCAAGTCACACGATCGTGGTAACCAATTGACATCACTGTTTCGAGAGATGATTCGACCTGGGAACCTCTCATTCAATAAAACCATTATTGCACTGGATGTGTGGTATATGGCGCTCTTTTGTTGGAACCCCAAATCTTCGACATCCATAGTATTCAATTCAGGCCATAATTGCCATGATTCAATTAACATGATCTAATAGTGAAATCAATAAAATTTTGCCAATAATACTGTTTTATTTACTGCTAACATCGATCCGTGTTAATGGAACAGACTAAATATTATCGTGACAACAGTCAGTTTGTGGGGGAAATTAAATAAAACCAGTGAATAAAATAATAATAAATAGTTTTTTTAAAAAAGTAAATAAATTCATTTTATCATTATGCTGCTTATATGGAAACCGGAAATGATTTCTCGTCATGTGTAAAGGACAGAATCATTCGCTTCCCACTTTCTCTCGTTCGGACGTGTTTTTAGCTGCCCAACTCCTGAAGTAAATGATTTGGTCATCCCAACTCAACGCAATGCTGCCTTGATTTGACCGCCTTTATCCGTTACTTTCTTTATTTTCTATTATTTATTTATGAACCAAAAAAGAAAAACGGACATACACAAGAGACCTTTTAACATTTTAATGCAGTCAACATAAAATGGATAAACGTCCATGGTAAAACTCAAGTTTTCTGTAATCTTCTATCTTCTTTGTTTACATATTGAAAACGCAACTTTACCTGAAAGATGCGCTCAAACCTACAAACGCTGTAACTATCTACACGTTATTCGCGGCAATGATGACATGGGGAGAAGTCAACAGCACACTTACCATATCTAAATTTGATTTCAATCAGTTAAATGCCTTGCGTGATACACACTTGGGTGATCATGTCTCGAACGAGACATAACTGACTGGGCAGAATATTTCTCCTGCAGTAGGTTGGTATTACCTTCTGCGATTCATTGCCAACCAAGACTACAGAACCAAATCTGTCCTGTTATTTAACCCATAGCCGAAGGGAAGAGACGGATTAATACTTTCCCCAAGGGTATTTGTGCGTAAAGAAATGAAATGAATTCAATTGGAATTCGAACTCGTCTCTCCGATTTCTCCTTCATAGCGGAACTGCGTATCCGCTGCACCACAATGCATATCCTAACTCGACTCAACTGTAAAAAAAATAAACAAATCCATTAAAAAACGTTCTAAAACGCTTTGCGAACCGGAAGTAAATTGCAACAACATTGATCAGTAGCAGCCAAGCTAACCTGATCCAAGAAATGATACCTCTAACGTGTTCAATTGCTGTATTTTCTATACGGAATTTTTAATCTAATTGTAACACTAAAGGGTTAAAAGAGAGAAGGAAAGACATCCAGATAAACTAAATGAAGATTTTTCTGTTTTGTTAGAAAAAGCGAAACCTCAAAAACCTAAAGAGATTTCCCACGGAGAGGCAAAGTGCAAAAAGGGCCATGTGGCAAACATAGACAATTGATTAATGACTTAATCAAGTTATCAAAACACAGGACCGGATGGAGAGATTTTATACAAGCGAAAAATTGAAAGAATAAAAATTTCTCAGTGATCATCCAAGGCTGACGGTGAACGAAACTGCACTATAAATAAGGATTTCTTTGTGAATAAAGAATTTAATTAATGACCCTGATAAGAAATCGAGGGAGACATCTGGCAAATTTCTGGCCGGGGACCAGGTTTTTCCTTGCGTAGGAGAAAATTTGAAATAATAAGAAGTTAATTAATGACCGCAGGTAAATGCGACCTGAGACCGACGAATCAAATCAGTTGAAGGAGGACTGGTTGGTAGTGGGCAGAGGTGGAAGTCTAAGGAAGGCGGAGAATTTATACATTTTTTTTAAGGGTATTGGCGTGAGATACCAATGACGAAAGGAAGAAGTTGATTTGCGCGGATCAATGTCTGGGACTGCGGAAAGGAAAAACATCCGAACTCAAAAAGATGATTAATCTTCGAACACCAGACAATAAAGAAACCTTTACTGAAATTAAGTAATTCACCGTTTTCGCCAGACCGATCATGCCCACACCAGTTTTGAGTGGAAATTCATATAAGCGAGGGCCCCTAGCAACCAAAGAGGGTAGCGGAGAGGTTTTGGCTGAACTACACCAAAGATTTGTGGTTGAAACGAGAAACCTCGCCGCCTGACATCACGTGACTGTCTACCTAAGAGGAACTCTGACTTGAACCTTGTGCCAAACTTAGCAGAACCAGTCGAAGTATTACATTTCAACTTTAAACGCGGGTTGGGAAGATAGCTCTCAGTATGAATTAGACAGAATTCTACTGTTGGAACGAATTAGGTGATTTTCTAAGTGCAGCTTAGATGTGGTACAAGGCCGAAAGTATGGGACACCCAGTGAGGATCGAACTCACTACTTAATTATAATGGTTCTATCGAGACAATCTTGCTAACCATTACACCACCTCGAGGTGCTGGAACGAATAAGCCTGTACCAAGAATCGAAAATATAAAGTTTTTTGGGTGTTTGTTTTTGCTTTTTGTTTTTTGAAGATATAAAGTTTTATTTTTTATGTTTTGTTTTGTTTTTTGTTTTTTGTTTGTTTTTTTGTTTTTTGTCTCGTCACTTTCTCATCCTGAATTATTTCATTTGCAGCGGTTACTGAAGGTTATTAGAGTTCACCCGTTTTTGGATCAAATGAAAACACAACTTGGGATAAGATTGGGTGTGGTCCGAGGTTATCGATCCATCAATCCAGCCCCGGGAATTGGGAAGACTGAGGACAGAAGGAGGTGGGGCAGAACACAAATAAAGCTTCTGTACTTGCGCAATATTCGTTCTCTATAGAGACAAATTACGTTTTCTCTTGCGCCGATATCAAATAGTTCCACACAAACAGAAGAAAATGTAATGACCTAATTCAGCCTCTGTCTATATTTTTAACATTATGTCTTGTAAACTATTTGGACTATTTACATCGTTCGAACTGTTGTCCTCATCTTTATCACCATATTCACGACATTTCGGCCGTTGTACACTCCACTCTAGCCTTCTTCAGGTTGAAATTTCGAACCGAACCCTTTTTTTAGTCCACGGAGGTAGACTGCTCTAGTTCCACATTCTATGTCCAATGGATAAAAATCGTTGGTTGATTCAAAAAGTGACTTGACCCAAAGAGTTTTGAGTTCAAGACCTGACCACAGCAGAAGAAACAAAAACTTGGTGAGTTGAGTTACTAAAAGAGAATTAGCTGAAACCGTGATATCCAGACAAGGCATGGCATGTGGAATTAGAACAATCTACCCTCGTGGATTAAATAAATCTCAACATATATCACCTGAAGAAAGCCGGAGCATACAACGGCCTGAACGCTACAATCGTTTGACTGTATCCCTTTTTCATGTGCACACCAACTTCTTTTGTGAAACCTTTGTCTTATTGTTTTTGTTTTTCTGAGTTTTGATTTGTATCTTATGTTGTTACAATAAATTTTGCAACACGTGTTAACATTCTCACAGTATTTACTAGTGCTGAAGTTATCGCAAACATTTTTGTCAAGATTTATAAACTCTACTTTTCGTTCAATTTCGCAAACCAATCGATGAAATTTCATCTGATTTATCTGGAAGATACTGTGGCAAAAATCCTACTTCACTCATTTTACGCACCTTTGGGAAGTGTTGTAACGGAAGACGAAAAGTGTGAATTGGCATGGCCCAGGACGCATTCCAGAAGTTGAGTAGAGTATTAAGAAACAGGGAAATTTCGCTAGAACCAAAGAAGAGAGTACTGGATTGCTCTGTGATGTCTTTTCTTCAATACGACAGTGAATGCTGAGCAATATCACCAAAGATAAAGGAAAACCTTGAATCAACTGAAATGTGGTTCTACAGAAGGATGCTGCGGATATCATGGACCGAACATGTGAGTAATAATGAGGTTTTTGAAAGGATGAAAACGAAAAATAAAAGTAATATTGAGAATCAGGAAGAGACAACTAAAGTTCCTGGGACATGCAATGAGGAAGGAAGACTTGGAAAACCTGCTATTAACAGTCCAGATAGAGGGGAAAAGAGACAGAGGAAAGCAACGGATATTTGAAAAGCAACATATTTGAAGGCCTGAGCAGGTGGGTGACAGAACGATGTTTGCGTGATGTTACAGGAGAAAGCATGCTAAGAGCCACCAGGGTTAGGGAGACATGAAAAGCCATGATCGTCTACGTCCTGAAGGAACATGGCACATAGAAGATGATATAAAACCAACTGTACTTTGTACCCACTTTACCTGTTTGCATTTCTCCGCAAAATTTGGTTTCGATCGATCAATGTATGGCTAATTTAGAGTGTGTGACCGACGGACAGAAGTCAAAGAATTTTATATATAGAAAATTGTGGCCGTCAATACTGAATCCTGGAAGGACTTCTAATTCTCTGTATAAGTCCAATGAGAAAACACATCCTTGTCCTATAAGCCTTTCTACTTTTGTATATCTGCTAAACTTTTTTTCTATCCATATGCAGGCGGTTTGTTGCCAGTATAGGGTCTTGATTATTCTAATGTTCTTCCCAAATCTGTCAAGGTTGCTGAACAGTCCCAACAGTCTGATTAGCTATTGCTCGCACGATTTTCACTGAGCCCATCCAGCATACATACACCCCGGCGCAGGAATTAAAATTACAAGTACAATTACTATGTCCCCAGATCCATAAACCAATACTTTAAACCATAATGCTAAGATAACTCTAGCTACAAAGGGAAACAACTCGGTCTGGTGACTTCTTAAATCACTTCCGTACACAAATTTAGACAGTTTATGGTGCAACGGATATCGGCTCTGAACGAGAAGTCAGGGAGCCGAGTTCGAATTCCAACTGAATTACTTACATTCACTTACTCACAAATAAGCTTGGGAAAGGTATTAATCCGTCTTTACCCTCCAGTTATAGGTTAAATAACAAGACAGATTAGGTTCTGTAGCTTTGGCTGGCAACCAGTCTACTGCAGAAAGTACCACTAAGATTCAAGGGGTTAACTGTGAAACATTATTAAGGAGCGAGAACTATAGAATAGTGATCAGGAAGACTAGTTAACGATTGACATTGCATTTAAATTTTTGAAGATCGCAGCTGGAAAGCATGGAGCCGGAAGAGTGTTCCACAGGCGAGAAGTGCGAGAAGAAACTGTTAGCATAGAACTTACGGTTACATCTAACCAATTCAGCCGTGAATTCATGAGACCTCGTCTACAATCCCGTCGTTATGGTTGTCCCTCGAGGTCACGAGTGATGGCAAAGTTTTGTTTGCCTCAGTCAGTTGGTTTTGTGGACTGAGATGCCTAGCGAGACCAGGTTTTGCATGAAAGGCCCTTCGTCATTGGGGACAAGTTATTCCGGATGATGGATTAGACCTTGGTGATTGCATTTCTTTTCGATGTCTTCTTTTTTCTTCTAATTCAGCTGAACTTTTGGATTAGAAAATTGTAGTTACGGCTCTGGCAATCGATCACCAGAGATTCCTGGACTGGATTTCCAGCTGTTAATGTCGATGTTATATTTCTTCCTGCTTTGTTTTAAAATGTCCTTGAATCTCTTCTTTTGACCTCCATTTTTTCGATTTCTTTTTTTGAGTTGGGAGTAAAAGATTTGCTTTTGTAGGCGGGTGTCACCCATTCTCACCATATGTCCACTCCATCAAATTGGAATCTTTTTATGACGATGTTTTCAATGTTGGTCATTTTAGCTTGTTCCAGTATGCCGACGTTAGTTCTTCTGCCTTCCCAACTGATGTTCAATATTGCCAATCTAGAACTGCGCTTCAATTCATAAAGTCTAGGTACCATAGTGGATATCGGCTCGGCACGAGAAACTGGAGAGCCGAGTTCGAATTCCAGTTGAATCCATTGTATTCACTTACGCGCAAATACCCTTGGGAAAGGTATTAATCCGTTTCTTCCTTCCATATCTCGGCTTCAGTTCCTTTCTCACCGCCGTAACGTGACTTCCCTGTGCCTTTTCTATAAATACTATTATGGTAATGGCTCTGATAAACTTTTCGCTATGGTATTTAAACTTTATGAATTTAAGCGCAGTATTAAATTGGCGGCAATGTCTCATCATTTCGCAATTGAAATTGCTAGATATAACCGTAAGTTCTATGTATATATACCTATATATACTTAGGTTTTGGATATCAATAAATATACATACGGATATGCACGCAAGTACACGCACATATATAAATATTTTTCAGGTGTTAATAAAACAGTGTTCGATGTCATTTAACAGAGTTGAAAAGTATCTAAATCTAAACTTATTTATAAATGGAACTTTGTCTCTGTGTGTGTGTGTGTGTGTGTGTGTGTGTGTGTGTGTGTGTGTGTGTGTGTGTGTGTGTGTGTGTCCGTTACCTATAGACTCCAAAACGGCTGAACTGATTTTCTTGAAAATTTACACAGTTGTACTATAAGCGTCTGCGAGTGTTCTTTGCTAGGTTTTGTGTCGAGGTATCCCCGATAAATATCGAAAATCGATAAACGAAAAAATCGGGTTATAGAAGGAGTGGTCCGATTTTAATCAAATTTGATACACTCATAAACAAAGACATAAGAAACGATATTCAGAAGTTTCGAGGTTGTTTTCTTAAAATTGTGCAGAAAATCGATAATATATATATAAGGCAAGATGTCTGTGTGTGTCTGTTTATCTGCCTGTATGTCTGTATTTTTTTCAGCCCTTTTATTTTAGTTTTTGCTTCGGGTTTGGCTCTAAGTAGGTATAATTGTAGTTCTTAGTCTCAGCCATGATACCATTTACTCAGAGGACTTATTTAGCCTTCAAAATTCAGTTTACGACGAAACAACTTATTTGATATCGATAGCAGGAAATCAAAATTTGACTTACATCCATTCATTTTTCTTTCTGTCTACGGTTTCGCTTTAACTGGAAATAACTATTGCTTTTTACTCTTTCGTACCAACGTCCAAAGAGTCTGAGCTCCAGGACCATGGATTAGTTTTAAAGCTTTCATTACACCCGAGCAACGCCGGGCTATACTGCTAGTATATTAATAAATACATATTATCGTACGTCCATAGCAATACTCGGAGAGTTTCATGCACTATACAATTATCAGGTAGATATTATGAACTGACCATTTCTAGATAACGAACATGCACAACGCGAAAACCAAATATAAAAATTCAAATCTGCACCTGATGATTTAATCGGACATGAAGTTAGTTAAGTAAATTAATAAATATACATACGAGTATACATAAAAATATTATTCAGGTGCTGATAAAATAGTGCTCAATGTAGTATAAACAATGCTACTAATTATATAGAATATAGAAACAGTATTAAAACCACCCAAAAGACGTTCGTTAGTACTTAGTAGTTTTAAGAGCGAAGAAAACCGGAAGACCACAACGGTCAGACAAAGGGAGATGAAAGAAAGAGTCCCGGTAGGTAATCCAAAATTAACAATCAGACAGGTAAGGAAGGAATGCAGTCTTAACAGTGAGTTTTCAATTGGTACGGTACACAGAGTATTATGAAAAAAAAAAACAACCAAATTTAACCGTCATATGGCAGCAACACACACACACACACACACACACACACACACAAGAATCTGTAAATCATTCTGCCCTCTGACATCTGGCCTCTGTGCCTGAATGAAAAGCTGCAAATTATAAGGTTCCCTAAAAATAAAGTATTACTCAATCGTAGAGATGAATTGACAGTTTTATGTAAACATCGAAAATATTTTTCTCTAAAATGTAATTAATTACAATTGTTCATTTATAAATTAAGCCCTCATACCACTTAAAATTATTTTACTAAAATAAACGACCCACACAATACTTATTTGGTTTTCTTAACTCCAATATACATTCGTATACGATAATTACTTAATTCTAATTATAACCTAAACAATCCAGCCCCTTTAACAGATGAGGTAATACAAAATCAAATAAAAATGTCCTAAAATCCACCCTACTGCTAAAAATTTTTGTCTACCCATTTAAATAATGGTCCCAGTATGTATCTTACTCAGACAAAATTAAAAAGTGTCATGCTTTGACATTATGCTATTTTGTTACCCTTCGTGAGCCACATTTTCAATTCCATAGTTCAACTTAATCCTCACTTTTGATTGAGCAATATTGACACACCTACAAGCATAGTTTAATATCCGCCAACTACCCCTTAATTTTCTGAATAACCATGAATTATTTTCTAAATAAATCATTTTCATCATTTATTTTGAAATATCAGCTGAAGAAGAACACTATTGTTCTGAAACATGAAAATTTTTGTGTAGTGATATAATGCATTTATAGACCATTGTAATAACAAAATTACAATATTAAGCTCTACGTTGTATTGAGCACTTTTTATAAAAGTAAATGCATGAACAGTGAGTTTTAATCGATCTATTCTTTCACTTCCTTAAAATATATATATATATATATATATATTAGTCATCCACATACATGCCTGTTTCCCTGTATCAGAGCTCATCAGTAAGACTAGACGCATCCACTTGCTTCTGGCCGGGATCGAAACTCGACCGATTTGGTGCTAGTCGGAGTCACTACTCCCTAAGCCTCCGACGCATGGAATCAGAGAAGGGAAATTTTAACGTGTTGTATATCAGCAGTGTATACACACGCCAGTCACCGAAACAACTCAATTCATTTCTGAAGAGTCACGCATATAGCAGAAGCCGGGATCGAAACTCGACCGATTTGGTATATATATATATATATATATATATATATATATATATATATATATATATATATATTATTAGCTCTACTTTTGTATTGAGCACTTTCTTAAAAATAGCGTTTCTTTTGACAAGGAATATTATTCCAACAATACTTAATTTACATCGGATATTAAAATCCTGAATATATATATATATATATATATATATTTCACAGCATGATAATATGGTACCAAACAAATACTTAGCCCAGCTGCATAAGTTATCCTACTATTGATAATAGTCACCCTTCTAAAATAATTGCAACTGCCGAAAATATAGAACCTGCCCATTAAACGGCCACCGTGTGTCCGAAAGTATTATTTATAGAGCTTGCATTCATTCGGATGACGATGTTAAATTTTATTTTGAAGCTACAGCAAATAAATGGAAATATCGTTTCAATAATCATATGTGACTTTTAAACGATAGCGAATACAAGAAAAGCACCGCTTTATCTATATATTATTGCCAATTAAAAACAACAACAATCCCATTATTACCTTGAATATCATCGCTAAAGCCAAATCTTATAATGGAAAAGAGATAGATGTAACTTCAGTTAAGTGCCATACGTGATACACTCTTTGGACGATCGTCTTGAAAGAGACATGACTGACTGGGCAGAAGATTATCCCGCAGTAGGTTGCCATTGCTTTCTGTGGTAGACTGGTTGCCCGCCAAGGCTATAGAACCAATCTGTCCTATTATTTAACCCATAACTGGAGGGAAGAGATGGATTAATGCCTTTCCCAAGGGTATTTGTGCGTAAGTGAATGCAAGAAATTTAACTGGAATTCGAACTCAGTTCCTCGATTTGTCATTTCGAGTCGATATCCACTGCACCACAACGCACATACATACTTGAAAGATGTTACTTATGCTTTTTATAAAAAATTGTTATCTTAAATCAAATAAATAACCCTAATTTACTTAACAAAAAAGTGAATTGATGCTGCCATAGAAAAATACTTACTCAAATACTTAGAACATGATTAACACAGATTTCTTTTGCGTTTGTTTGTTTGTTTGTTTCTTTCTTTCTTTCTTTTCCCCGTAAATATCTACTATCAATAATAATTATGAATTACCGCTCTTTGAATTCATCACCCCGAATTTTAATTTTTTTATTTTTATTTTTTTATCTTCATGTTATTTTTGTCTATTTATATTAAACGCTTGATAAATTAAAGAAATAATATCCTAATATTGTAAGATTTAACTTCCACGACCATCGAGTGAAATTCAAATCTCTTAAACGTTTAGTTTGTAATATGCACCTGATGATTGCGTTGTGCTTGAAACTTCGAGTCGTTCCACTGGCGTAGGATATTTATTAATATATAATTATTATATATATATATGTGTGTGTGTGTGTGTGTGTGTGTGTGTGTGTGTGTGTGTGTGTGTGTGGATTTGAAGTTTTTTATGGTAATTTCTATGCGGACGTTAAAAGATCATGTGTTTCACGGTTTCTTCCACTTACAGGAAAAAAATTGATACAATTGTCACTTGTGATCGCCATACACTTGTCTTATCTCGCACCTGTCAACATCTATCATATGTCAAATATACGGGGGAAAAGATCAACACCCTGTGTTTAAGAAATAGTTTTATTCTAAATTTCATGCTATCAGTAATATTTGTGCAAATCAGATTAATTTAAATTTAAATTTTTTAAAGTTCCAAAAATAATGTCACAGATATATATTTTTATTTTTGCAAGATTTTTAAAACCGACAACTAACTTTTGTTTACAAATGTGTCGATCGCTCAAAAATGACCGAAAAATTAAAAATATTTTTAAAAACCTCAAAACTTTGGATTCCAATCAATACAATTTGTTTGAAATACACCAGAGTATTTTGCTTATTGGAAATAGTAAATTTAATCAGTTAGTATTTGTTTATATTTCTGAGATGAGGTAGTGTTTACACTTACATTATTCGGACTGTTGTCCTCATCTTCGTTGCCAGTTTTACGATATTTCGGCTGTTGTACGCTCTGGCCTTCTTCAAGTGCTAGAATTCGAACCCAAATCACTGGGATATATCATTCTTATTCCTCAAGGACACATGTCCCAGTAGAAATAGGCGTTGGATAGTTCCAGTGACTTGACCCAAAGTGTTGAGTTCAATACCTGGTTACAGCAGTGGTGAACAAATAGCTTAGAGAGTTGTAAAAATGGCAACAGTCCGAATAATGTAGTTTCGAGAACATTTTTTATTTTAAAAAATTCATTATAAAAATTATATCGAAAATGTGTGGCGGTACCTAATTCATCTTTTGCCGATAAGACTTTGTTTTGTTTGTTTTTTATGAAGGAACCTCATGCAAAAAATTCAGAAGGGGGTTTCAACAAAAATGCGTTTTTGTTCTGGAAAAAAAAATAGAAAAAATTATAAAGTTACAAAAAATTAGAAATTTATAAACAGAAGTAACACATAACAATTGAATAAACATGGACAGAAATAAAAAAGTGAGATTTTTTTTAAATTTCAGTGAAAAATATTTTTATGAATATCGTTTAATAGTCATTAGTAGTGGTACTAAGGGATAAAGATGTATAAAAACATTTAACGCATGTGCCAGACGAAGAACGTCGTAAATAGTCTGCGACGTTCTTCCCTGACGTCAAAGAAAACCAAAGATAATCACGTTATTTTAAAATATTTTAATAAGTGCTGAGTGCTCTCCCTTTGACATTTTTGACCGAGTTGTTTCCCCTGTAATATTTTTTTTTTTTTAAGGCTTGGAGACTGAAAAAAAAGTGAATAGCAATCAATAATAAACTTAATACTTTATAGGATCTCCTCTACTTTTTTTAGATGCCGTGTCCCTCGCTTGTCATGCTAGATTAATATCTACTGAGTAATGCGTTCGATTCTCACATTGTGCTTCAAACTTGCGGCCTTGTGCCACATTAAGTTACACTGAATAAATCACTGGGCATTTTGACATGGTGTCCTGTAATGGTTAACAAGATTTTCTTGGTAGATCGACGTAGTAATGAGTTAAAACTCCGTAGTGGCTGGGAACTTCATCCTTGTGACACATAAATCATAACTCACTATTATTTAATTGTCTAAATTGGTAGCGTGGCCACCGAGCGGCCTAAGGGACCGGCTTAAGGCAACTGAAGGGGCTTCTTGTATAATTCTCCCGAACAATAAATAAAAAGGAAAATACACTACAAATAAGGTAAAATAAACTTTTGTTTATTTTCATTAAAAAAAATAAAAAGAATTATTTTTTTATACAAAATGTAGTTGTCCGTATAAAGATGAATGGAAGAAAGAAAGGAATTGGGAGTGTGAGAGGGAAAGGAAGGGACGATGTGCTACGAGCAAGATGAGAGAAAGAGAGGGTGGAACAATGTTCATTGATGCGTGATACGGTCTGTTGTGTGAGCTACTGTATTCTCTCCATATGTGCTCTGAACTAAACGTTCCTCCCTCTAGTGAAGAAAGTTTCTATTGCTTTTTTATTTTCATGGTGAGGCTCCTGGAAATCGAGAAATATGTTTTTTTATCGAGTCCTGATTGGTCAAAATTCATATTTTTGACCATGTGATGTGTTTTCAACTACGTCCGTGCTTTTGGGTGCGCCGTTCTTGTTTTTGACCCAAAGGGTTGAATACCCGCACAATTGTATTTTTAGAGACACACGTGATGTGAATTAATTTTATTGTGTGTGTGTGTGTGTGTGTGTGTGTGTGTGTGTGTGTGTGTGTGTGAAAAGCTTGGAAAATAAAACAAGAAACAGCACAGCACCAACAGTCTCTTCCGGAGGCGTGAGTTCGAATCCCACCGCTGTCATTGTTATTGGATGTGCGTTGTAGTGCAGTGGATTTCGGCTCGGAACGACAAATCGGGGAGCCAAGTTCGAATTCCAGTTAAATTCCTTGCACAAATACCCTTTTTGGAAAGGTAATCCGTCTCTTCCCTCCAGTTATGGGTTAATAAAACAAACTGAGTTACTCAAGGCTATAGCCTTGGCTAGCAACCAGTCTACCGCAGAAAGCAATGGCAACCTACTGCAGGATAATCCTGTCAGTTCAGGTATGTCTCTTTCGAGACATGATCGCCCAAAATGTGTATCACGTATGGCACTTTAACTGAATGATCTTAATAGAATTACATTAAATTGAATTATGTCCCTTGGAATATAAATAATCGGTGTAAGAATTCTCGTTATCGACTTCTTTTCTTTTAATAATTTTACTCCAAAAATGTCGGTGATGCCACTAAGATGTAAGGGTTTACTTGGAGTGAAAGGGAATGAGAAGACTTTAGTGAGGACAAAGGGAAATCAAAGAACAGGATTCAGGAATACAGAAAATTAAGTCATTTTATGATCTTAAATCATAAATATTTTGTTTTGTTTCGTTTGTTTTTTTGTAGAAAATACTGAAAAATAAAATCATCTTAACTACTTTGAATAAGATTTTAATTTTCTTCAGAAAATAATCAGCCAGAAAGCACATTGACCGAAATAAGATTAAAACAACATTGAAAATAATTGACAAAGCGAAACCGTAGACAGAAAGAAAAATGAATGAATGTAAGTCAAATTTTAATTTCCTGATATCGATATCAAATAAGTTTTTTTCGTCGTAAACAGAAATTTGGAGGCTAAATAAGTCCTCTGAGTAAATGGTATCATGGCTGAGACTAAGAACTACAATTATACCTACTTAGAGCCAAACCCGAAGCAAAAACTAAAATAAAAGGGCTGAAAAAATAGATATACAGGCACATAAACAGACACACACACAAAAACATCTTGCATTTTATATATATATATATATATATATATATATATATATATTATCGATTTTCTGCACTATTGTAAAAACTGCAACCTTCAAACTTCTGAATATTGTTTCTTATGTCTTTGTCTATGAGTGTATCAAATTTGATTAAAATCGGACCACTTCTTCTATAACCCGATTTTTTCGATTATTGATTTTCGATATTTATTGGGATACCTCGACACAAAACCTAGCTAAGAACACTCACATTCGCTTATAGTACAACTGTGTAAATTTTCAAGAAAATCGGTTCAGCCGTTTTGGAGTCTATAGGTAACGGACACACACAAAGTTCCATTTATAAATAAGTTTAGATTTAGATAGATTTTCCCATTTGTTGCTTTCTCCCACTTTTTTGTCTTTCTTAAAAAAAAAAATATTTCTTTATTAATTCAAGAAAACTATTTTATGTTCTATCATGGATGTACAGTTGATGTAATGGATAATGATCCAGAATGGGAAATTGATGAGTCAAGTTCAAATTTAAGTCAAGTTCATTAGAATTCTTGGGAATGGTATACATACATCTGTTCCCCTCCCCCATCTATAGTTCAAATAGTAGGACAAACTTGGTTCTTGAGTAGCAACCTGTCTGGAAGAACAACTCTGAATTCAAAACTGGAAGTAGCCCTGCCGTAGCCCATACTATGCAGACACCAAAAAGAACATGGGGTGACTATAAGAGGATGGGCTGAAATCTTTGTAGGCTGACTATGAAGGAATAATGCTTGAGCTGTGAAATCAGGCATGGATCATTTTCAAGTCTTCTTATTAATAACTGCATTGTTTCTTTCCAGGTAAATTGACACTTGACTGTTCAGAGTAGACTTCAGAATTAACTAGTAGCGACTTCTCCTGAAAATTAACAAAATTTGACATCATGGTGTTATTAAGTACCTGCAGAAAAAGAGTTCAGCCCCAAGGACCATTATGCAAACATGGTTGCTACGTTAAGGATGATGCTCCAGATTTTTAAAAAGTGAAAAGTGGGCAGAGGAATTTACAAGGGGAAAGGATAGTTAAAAGATGACCCAAGGTCTGGACATTTGCAACTGCCACCACTGAGAAAATGGTGACATGCAATTCATTATGAATCAAACAACCAATGCTATGAGCATATCCTGTGAGAAAACTGAAAATTTTCTGCACAATGAACTTGGCATGATGATGGTTTTGGCTTGATAGCACATCTTCTAACACCTGGTCAAAAGCACACCAGTTTGATCACATCACAGAGAAATCTGACATTATTTGAAGCAAATCCACACGGTTTCCTAAGCCAGGATGAGTATTGGGTTCATCACTTTGAACCAGAGACAGAGAGATAATCAATGCTCCAAAGAAGGTTAAGATCATTTCATCTGTAGGGAAGGTGATGCCCCAAGTTTTTTAGGATGCAAAAAGCATTGTGTTTACTATCTTCAAAAGGGCCACATGATCATTGGAGATTACTATCCCAAATTGCTAATGCAGTTATGAAAAGGTTATCAAGACCAAACACCCTGGGAAAACTGACAAGAGAAGTCTTGTTTCATCAGAATAAATTATTATTATCCTGATGAAACACTGGCTGCTGTGCATGACTGGCTTTGAACTGCTTGATCACCCTATTTTCCTATTTGGCCCCATCTGATTATCATCTGTTTTTCAACATGTAAAAAAAAAAAAATATTTTGCTGGGAACCAGTATCACAGCAATTAATATGTCATATTGGCTTTTGATGACTTTTAGCGACCAACAGGATGAAAGATTCTTCATCAATGAGATCCAAGAATCGCTAAAAGCGTGTGAACCGTAAGGGAGACTATGCTGAAAAATAAACCTCATATAATTACATTCCATGAGAGTATCTTAGTCAGCCTATGAGCTTTTCAGCCAAACCTCGTAATCTCAATTGCACTTAACCTATAACTGCATCAATGTTTATTATCATTATGATGTCATAGCATCAAGACTTAAAAAAGAACCTATTATAATTCTAAACCTTTAATACTGATCATGTGAGATTTTCTAACAACATTTACATTTAGTTAAGATTATCTGATCACAAATCACAAAAACACACTGAATATTCAAGCATGAGAAATAATTTAAATTAAGCTAATAAAAGAAAACCTTAATTCTTCTCTTTTAGGACACTTCAGCCTAATAACAAGCTAGTCTGGTTAACCATTAACACTGAGTAGTTTGATTCTCAGTAGCTGCTCCATACTTGAAGCCTTGTGCAAAAATTAAGTTTAATTCTTCCCTTAATATGAATGCAGAGTGGCACAATTTTTAGAATCTCCCATTATGCATATTTAACTAAAGATGAGATGTTATTATCACAATATTTCAGCAGTTATGCCCTCCAGTTGAAATGTTGTGATAGATGAGGATATTAGTCTAAATATAATTAATGTAAATAGGGATAACTCATTTCAGAAATTCAGTCAGAAATGATGAAATTTAATTTTTTTTAAATCAATTCAACCCAAGCAAGGTGACTGGTCCACTAAAATGCAAAGAAGAGTGAAAAAAAATTAAGACTTTAGAAGGAACTAGATGCCCAATCTTAAACACGAACATAAGAGATAAATTTCTATTCCTGTTCAAAAGACCAAAGATGAGTGTGAATCAGACGATAGGCAAACCTATCTATTTGAACGAAAATAAAATAAAAATATAACTGCAAAACAAAATAGTAAATAAAATTTCAAAGTTTAGGTAAAGACATCAGAAGTATAGAGTTGAAGTAGACTTTAGATAGAATCTAAACCCAATACTAAACAGGAAGACAAGGATAAACTTCTTCTCCTGCTCAAAAGTTTGAGAAGTGTGAATTTTGTAATTTTTTTCATTTATATTATTTCAAGATAATTTTAAACTTTTGATAATATAACCAATTTCCCATTATTAATTTTAAAATGATACTTTTCAGAAATTAGATATTCTTGAAATATTTTGAACTATTTCATACTATGCTCAATTTTATTTTTAAAAACATTGTCTATTTGAATGTTCATATTATATCAGCTATTGGAATGGCTATGTTCATCAACCACTATGAAATATGAAGTTCCTGAGGAAGCGCTGTCTTCTAAAATTCTTGAGAGTATCTCTGCCTGTGATGTTATGCATGCTTCAGTTAAGATTTTTCAGGTTTAAGCTTTTCATATTGTCATCAGCATCAAATAATATTAAGGGGAGACAATCTGATATGTAAAGCAGTATACTACACAACTGATGCATATTGTTTATTTAATAAGAGGTTCAATTAAAAAACAAAAAAATATTCAATATCTAACCCACTTACATAGAATTCAAAAATTATTTTAAATTATTATGCAAAGTTCCAGAAATGGATTAACAACTAGCATATCAATTTATATATATATATATATATATATATATATATATATATATATATATATTACAAGAAAGTGGAAGAACACATAGATTAAAACCCACTGTTCAAGGATTTACTTTTATAAAGAGTGCTCAATATTGTAATTTTGTTATTACAATGCTATACAAAAGCATAATATCACTACACAAACACTTTCATGTTTCAGAACAATACTGTCCTTCTTCAGGTGATATGTTTTTTTTTTAACATATTACCTGAAAAAGAACAGTATTGTTCTGAAATATGAACACTTTTGTGTAGTGGTATTATGCTTTTATAAATCATTGCAGTAACAAAATTATATCAGTCCCTTTTTTCTAATTATTATATGGCAAATTTAGAAAATAAAATAATTAATGACAACAATAAACACTCTATATATGTAAGATACATAGATGACATCATTTTAGCTAAAAATATCGATCAATTTACACAACTTAAAAACAAATTTGAAAGTCATTCCGTCTCAAATTTTCATTAGAACTTAATATTAATAACAAAATCCCATTCCTTGATGTATTCATTGATTCTAGCACACATAAATTTACTACTTTATATAGGAAACCAACTAGCATAAACTCGTGTTTTCTTAATTATAATAGTGAATGCCCCCAACAATATGTTAGCTATTATAAAAAACTTAATTCAACGCACACAAATGATATCTTCTTCCAAATCCATATTTTATAAAGAATTACACAACATTTAGCAAACATTTGTCAATAATGGATTTCCTAACTCCGTTATTGATCAACAAATTAAAATGTATCTCAACAAACTTAACAATAGCTCTAACAATATTGATAATATTAATAATAATGGTGTACATCAAAATAAACAAAACACTATTAATTTATACTAATGCAACCAAATACATAATTACAAACAAGACGAAAAAACTCTCAAAAACATAATACATAGAAATGTTAAACCAGTGGATAGTAATAATTAAATTAAGCTCATCATATATTATAAAAAATTCTAAACAATTGACCTCATAGTCTCTAATAACCCTACAAGCACTAAAGACTAAATCCTCTACAAAAAACCAATGTAGTGTATCAATTTTTTATGCCGTTCAGAGATTGTATCTCTGGTACTAATAATAAACCCACTACATATATTGGCTTTACTACAACCACACTCTCCTGTAGACTTACCTGTCACCTTTCTAATCAGAGTACAATTAAACAACATTTCTCAGAAAAACATAACCATGTAGGTAATATCAGACAGATTTTAGTCAACAATACAATAATACTCATTCATACACAAAGTAAAAAGAACCTTCAGATATTAGAGGCCATCTACATTAAATCCAAACAACCCACACTTAATAAAATCACATTTAAATCTGGTCATAACACATTACATTGTATTTAAATATATGGTTCTGTTATCATTTCGAGCTCTCACGCGGTGTGACGTCATAGAACTGCATTACAAATTTGTGAACTGCGTTTGCTATTTTTGGTAACTGTTGCCATTGCTTAGCGGAGTTTTATGTCAACACAAGAGAAAATCATCTTTGATGGTGGATATTTTTATGTTAATGTCCCTGTAACCTATCAGAAGATGGCTCATGTGAGCCGAAAACTTAGAACCAACTTAATAAAAACATATCCAAATGTTGGAGAATTATTGTTTTTATTTTTCCCTGAAATTAAAGCCAAAATATGATGCTTAGAACGGCTCATGATTAAACCTAACAGACATTCATTGTCTCTTATATTTAACAATATATATATATATATATATATATATATATATATATAGTGACATGAATTAATAAATATACCTATGAAGGTACACATGTATAATATTATTTTTCAGGTGTTATAAAACAGTGGTCAATGTATGAACAGAAGTGCATTATATATATATTAAAAACTAGCAGTATAGCTCGACGTTGCTCGGGTGTAATGAAAGCTTTTAAACTAATTCATGGTCCTAGAGCTCAGGCTCTTTGGATGTTGGCACGAAAGACTAAAAAGCAATAGTTGTTTCCAGTTAAAGCAAAACCAAAGACTGAAAGAAAAATGAATGGATGTAAGTCAAATTTTGATTTCCTGGTATCGATATCAAATAAGTTTTTTTCATTGTAAACTGAATTCTGAAGACTAAATAAGTCCCGTGAGTAACTGGTATCATGGCTGAGACTAAGAACTACAATTATACCTACTTAGAGCCAAACCTGAAGCAAAAACTAAAATAAAAGGGCTGAAAAAATACAGACATACAGGAAGATAAACAGACACACACAAACATCTTGCTCGGGTGTAATGAAAGCTTTAAAACTAATCCATGGTCCTGGAGCTCAGACTCTTTGAACGTTGGCACGAAAGACTAAAAAGCAATAGTTGTTTCCAGTTAAAGCAAAATCATAGACTGAAAGAAAAATGAATGGACGTAAATCAAATAAGTTTTTTTTTTGTAAACTGAATTTTGAAAGCTAAATAAGTCCTCTGAGTAAATGGTATCATGGCTGAGACTAAGAACTACAATTATACCTACTTAGAGCCAAACCCGAAGCAAAAACTAAAATTAAAGGGCTGAAAAAAATACAGACATACAGGTAGATAATTCCACAAATGTTCAGCAAGTGTTATTGAGTGCCAATGGGCACAACTGTATTCACATAGGAAAATTCAATGCTTCATTCATACTTTCATTTCAGATGCCATTTTGCCAGACCGTCACTTGGCTGCCATTTATAACAGGGCAAAAAATATTTATTATTGGCAAGCAAGCTTAACATCTTCTGCCATAACATCAGCATCAACCTGTGACATTGTGGGCTACCATAATAAAATATGACATGTTACTTTTAGAACACACACACACACAACATTCAGGGATCCTCCCAATATTTTAAAGTTGTTATTACTAACAGATTTCCATAATCAAGCAGAGTAAAGGAAAGGTGGTCTGCATGCATTTGATAATTTTCTAAGATACTTTTTATATTTGTAAAAGAAATCAATAAAAAGGTAAATATGTTTCTCTACTTGAGACAATGAATAAATCTTCACAACATTTTCAACAATGTTTGGTAGAAACAAGTTTTTAGTTTATGGTAACAGGGAATGTGAAAATTTATTATAAAAAAACATATATACTAATGCCTAGAAACTGATGAAATAGAAGATAATGACAAAAAGCATTCCACCTCTGGAAAATAAGTATGTTAGAAAACAAAGTTTACACTGAAATCATTAGTTAATCAATACTTGCAGATAAAAAAAAATCTGTTTATTTGTCTAACTAAAAAGCCAGAGAATGGAATAGGAGAAAATTATGAAAAAGGGTTTCTTTTAGAAAAAAAGACGACTATGTTGGTAGATACACATACAAACTTATCACTAAAATGATGAGCGAGTCTATCTTTGTTAAAAAAAAAAAAAGTGTGTGCATGTGCACATATAAACAGAATTGCATCTTCCTTGGTAGAAATTTGACATCCAACATCTTCACACTCGCATCATTTTGGCAAATATCCCATCAGGGAGCATCCATGATTTCCAAAGAAAGTTTAAGATTCCAAACATTCTTTTCACTTTAATATAAAAGAAATAAAAATCATTCTATTCAAGAGAGAGAGAGAGAGAGAGAAATAACATTGTTGGTCAATACATGAAATAAAAATAACAAATTTCAAATAAAAATGTTTTTCTTTAAAATTTTTATTTGTTACAAATTAATACTAATTTGAATTCTTCAAATTGTTTTTATTTTTTTGTGGGGAGTACTTCAGAGGGATGGGGGCTGGGTTTTTTTTTTCTTTCCAGTTTTAATTTTTTTTTTTTTATCGCTTTTCCCCCCAATTCATTAAACTATACAGTATGAAAATTTAATTTTAACATTTACAGCATGTAAAACATTATTCTGCCCCCAGCCCTGTATGCTTATTTTTTTTTTTTGCATATATTTCTTCCTTCTTTTTAGGGTTATTTTTTTGGCTCTTATTTTCTTTCTTGTGCTTTTTCTTCTTCTTGTTCTTTGTAGGCAATTTTGCTTATTTTCCAACAGAGTAAGTTTTTCTCCCCTATTTCCTTTGTTATGTTTTTTGTCATTTTCTTCTTTGTGTGCGTGCATGTGTGTGTGAAGGGAATTGTTGATATCCTTCCCTCTTTTGGTTGATTTCCCTTAAATTTTTTTTTCCAATTCCTTTTTCTGATAATGTGCTGCAAGTGACTATAAAAAAAATGAACATATTCACAAATAAATACATAGAACTTTACAAATGACAAAGTGGATGAAACTTTACAACTTGATGACTGATGAAATGCAAAATGAATTGATGTAACTATGAGATTTGGGGCTGTTTTTCTGTGTCTCTTTTTCCTCCTCCTTCTCCAAACTGGCCAACTCGGACCATACTCTTTCCTTCATCACTCTCCTTTCTTCTCGTCTTCACCTCCATTTGTTCATCTTTTCTTTTTGTAATCTTCACCTCTTCTCCTCATTATCTTATCAAATTTGTTTGGCATTTTCCATGAAATGTTGTATGTTCCATAAGTTTTCATCATCAATATTTCAATTTTGGTAATGTTTTTATTTTTTTCTGAAAGTCATATCTGCCCTATTGCCCAGTCACAACACACACACGCATTTTAAAATAGTCTTTTTTTGGTTAATTGGTTTTGTGAGTTTTTCTTTTTCTTTTTGTTCTTTTTATCTTTTTGTTTTTTTTAATGCTATTTTTGAGTTTTCTTTTATAATGTTTAAAAATTTACGACTTCTTTTTTAAAAAATAAAAATATTTTTTTGAAAATTAAAGAAAAATGATTTGGTGTTAATGCGCTATTTATATCTAATATTTTAGCACAATTTTTTTTTTAAATTATAGTTTAACGTTTTATTTGAAAACTTAAAAAATCAACTTTTTTGGCTTTGTGTTTTTTTTATAACTCTAGACTGATTTTTCAGGTGACAAAAGAAAACAAACAATAATAAAAATATTAATAATAAGTAAAAGTCTGCATTTTTTCTTTTTTTGAGTGTTTCACTTTCAAGTTTCATCAGTAGTGCTAGTAATAACTGTAATGTTTATACAATTGGCAGCAGCAGCGGCAGCAACAACAGCAGCAGTCCTGGAATCTGCCATTACCTGAAGAGTTCTGTCTCTTCTTCCTCCTCTGACTCTCCTAATGTACTTTTTTTTTTCTATGACCCTCCTGCTTTTATCCTTACTTCTTTCATAGAGGATCCTTTTTGTTTACTAGCTTTTTCTTTTTGTTTGAAAAATGTTTTTGCTGAGTTCAAAATAAATTTTTAACTTTTTTTATATAAGCTTTCATAATGTCTAAAAACTTTTGTGTGTGTATGCGTGTGCGTTTGTGTGTGTGAGTGTGTGGACATGAGGTGGGCATTTGATTTCCTCTTTCATTTTTGCTTTTCTTCTTTTCCAATTTCCTTCAATTTTTCAGTCTTTCCTCTCATCATTCAGATGTTTAAAATGTTTTATTTTGTCCTTTTTTTCCCCTCCCAGAAACTGTCTCTGAGAGAGAAACATGAAAAATAAAAACCAACAAATGAAGCAGGAATCAGTCACCTGCTACCATCTGAATAATTTTTCAAGCCACAAAATCAGGGTCATCCTCACTGTCACTGTCCTCTTCACTGTCACTCATTCTTCGCTTACGTTTCTTCTTTGTCACTTTCTTCTTTGGTGGAGGAGTCGGCTTTGGTTTTGGTGTCATTCGCACTCTCTTCTTCTTTTCCAACAATACAGCATACTTATGAGCTCTTGTGGTTTGATGAGGTGTGTGAGAAGACTGAAAAAAAATGGAGAACTGCACAATTAGAATGCTTACTGATATTAAAAAAAAAAAACAACTATATTTCATTAAGGGATTTTCATCCAGAAGAATATATATGGCATCATAATTTGAAATAATAAAATGGGAAAATAATGATTATAAATCATATCAAGCTTTTTGTGACATTAAATGATTAATTATTTTTTTCATTTTATGTTCTTTGTAAATGCCATCCTTTTTGTCAACACAAGTTTTAGCTGTTACTTCTTTATTGAATTAATCACCCATTTTACATTCAATAAAATTTGTTTTATTGTTTAGTATTTTCAAAATATTATTGGCATTCAGTGATGGTTTTTCGTTTTCACAAAAACTGCATCATACATTATCATTAACAACATTATTCTTAATAATTCAAAGTATATAACAAATTGATAGTTTTATGGAATCCAAAATAACATTCACAACAACTCTGATTAATTTTGCACACTCAAAGCTCCAAAGACAACTGTGTGTATGTATTTAATTAGAGAAGCAGAAATTTAATCAGTATTAAAATGGGTTTTGGGCAAAGTTTAGCAAACATACCTGCAAAAAAAGGGGGGGGAGTATATCAAAAGGACATGTGTGTGTAAATTTTATTTGAGTCTTGTGGCTCTCAAACATGTGAACTTTATCATATGTGGTTCTAATGTTAATCAAGTTTGGTCATCTTTGATATACTCACTTGACAATTTTTATTGTTTTAATAAAACCCAAACATATAAAACTGAATTTATACATTATATTTTTTCCTCAAGAATTCACAACAAAAGTATTAAACACTATCTATTTATTAGATTGTTTATTTACAAGAACATTTCATATTTACAAGATTATGAAAATATGCCAAGGAAGTATACAGTAATAACAAGTACCAAGAGAAAAAAAAAGTCCTTTTGACAAGGCATTATGGGGTGGCCAGAGTATGTTCAATTTTGCCAGATTTTGTTCATTAGCCTTTAGCACTCTGCATTATTCATATAACTTTACTTTCCACTGCATTCATTTTCAAGGCCTCTCAATTGCAGTAACCTATTGTTAATTTCACTGAAAGATGTTTTCTGTTGCAATAGCAGGATATGACAACACATCTATGAAATTCAGAGATCAGAGTCACCTTCAGTGGCAGGATAAACTTTTTGTATTGCAAATGAAGTTACCAACAGCGTGATAGCAGTTAAACAATATTCAACCTTGATGTTGCTCTTGAACTTAATATTCAGATAGTAGAATATATCCTGTCACTTTTTGTAATTTTTTAAATAATCTTAATAGAATACAAGCCACTATAATTTGACAGCTAGTGGATGCACATTTAGCTATCTGCAGAACACACAAAGGATGCGATGAGTAAATTGTCGCCATTTTATATTTTTTATTTCATGTATGTATATTGTTTGTTTCTGATATTGTCAACTGCATAGTATTGTGTGGTCAGTTAGACATTATCGGTGAGGAAAAAAGAGCACCATGATGCAATTCACTCTGCCAGAAATTTAGAAACGTTATGCTGTACTACTTGGTATTCATGCCTGAAGCTCCAATACAAACATTTTAAAGTGTTTCGGTGTCAATCTGAGGACAGTGCAGAGGATTCTGAGAGTTGGATTAGTCTAATGGTGATTCAAAAGATATGGCAGCTTGGAAAACTTACTCTGATCTTATAAGAAAAAGAACTTCTGTAATGCCTCCATCAAGAAGTTATTCTATTTTGACATGTTAAAATAAATGTTAAGCTATTTTCAGTCTATTTTAAAGACTTCAGTAAATTTAATTTCTCATTGAGACAATATTTCAGTTTTTCCTAATATCAATCTGCAGACTGATACATTGTCTAATAATTTTAATACATATTCTTGTTTGCATTATAAAAAAGTAAAATCATATTCCGAATGATAATAAATGCTTTTTCACCTTTGATTTGACAGCTTCACTTCCATCTTTATCCACAATTTCTATGGCTTTATCAGTTCCTTCCTCTCCTTGTTTTTTAGGAGTTGGTGAGGCTCGACCGGTACTCTTGTTATCATCTGAATCATTGTCATCTGGAGGATCGATGCTCAACATTAAATGCTTGAACTGAAAAGCAAAGAAAATTTACTGAGTGATTATACACAATATAAAGAAACCATCAACAAGTTCATTAGAAAATCCCATAGCAAAATTGCAATATGGTTATCCTTTCCTTTCATTCATTTTGTTGGGTAGTTAAATACTTGTTAGTATTATAATAAAAACTATTAGAAATTATTTTCCTGACTTTTGTAAACAACAGTAGAGATTAAAAGAACAAGAAAAATTTGGAAATAAAGATGAAAAGAGGAAATAAATTAAGGCAGAAACAAAATGAAACTCAACTTACATCCAAATATTCTTCAACAAGTTTTTTCCTTGCTTCTTGGTCATCACTTTTAGGTGGCCCCTTCTTTAATAATTCAATTGTGGATGTTGGTGTGAATTCAACATTAAATTTTCTTGACAAAACTTTGTCATAGACTTTAGCTGCTTCTGTTGGTGAATACCGGTAGATTTTGCTAAAGAGTTTAAGTTTTAAAGAAAAATTGATAGAAAGAAAATCAATTAAAATTTTAGAGAAGATAAGTAAAACAAAAGAAAAAAAAAGGGTGAGGGATTATGTAAAGTTTTATAAGTGTAAAGAAAAGTGTTCCTTTTTTAAATTCTTTTTAGCCTTTTTGTAAATTCAAATCCAAAACAATTTCATTAATCTTAAACATTAATTATAAAAAAAATAACAGTATTACCTGGAAAAAATGTAATTTTCGAAACCAACATAAAAATTGAAAAACAAAAGTGGGTTAATAGTTCACATTAAAACAATTACAAATAATCCCCACAAAATTTTCAAAAATTGTGAGATTAGAGTAATTCACTTATCAAGTATTTTATTTAGATCTTATAAAGTGTTTAGTAAATCTTTAAAAACAATTTTACAAAGGGTATCATGGACACAAAACTAAGAAACATTTTTAAAATTTCTTTGCATAAAATATTAGAAATAAAAAATAATTATTGCTCTCCACATATTTTTATATTATTGTAAGATCTCATGTTGGTGATGAGAAACTTTTAAAAACTTTTTAAAGAAAAATGAATAAAAATTTAAAATGATTTAATACATTTACTATTGTTCTAACACTGGTGATACATTTATGATTTTCAAAGCAATATAGCACACTGGACTCTCGAGAAGAATCAAAAGATTGAATAATTAAAACCAAGAGCAAGTAACTCGGTGTATCATGGTGCTGATAACACCTTAATTATTATTTTTTTATTTTAGTACTAATATATATGATGTGTGTTGTGGTACAGTGGATATTGGCTCGGAACGAGAAACTGGGTAGCCAAGTTCGAATTCCAGTTGAATCCATTGTATTCACTTACGCGCAAATACACTTGGGAAAGGTATTAATCCGTCTCTTCCTTCCAGTTATGGGTTAAATAGCAGGACAGATTGGGTTCTATAGCCTTGGTCGGCAACCAGTCTACCGCAGAAAGCAATGGCAACTTACTGCGGGATAATCTTCTGCCCAGTCAGTCATATCTCTTTCAAGACATGATCGCCCAAAGCGCGTATCATGTATGGCACTTAACTGAGTGACTTACTAATATATATAGCTATGCATTATGGTGCAGGGGATATTGACTCAGAATGAGAAATCAAAGAGTTGAATTAGAATTCGAGTTGCATTCATGTACACAAAAATACCATTGGGAAAGGTATTAATCTGTCTCTTCCATTAAGCTATGGGTTAAATTAAATCCTATAGCCTTGATTTGCAACCACTCTACTGCAACCTACTGCGAGAAAATCTTCTGCCCAGTCAGCCATGTCACTTTTGTGACATGATTGCCCAAGTGTGTATTACATATGGCACTTAACTGACTGACGAATATAACAATTTGATTTTTTTCTGCAATGAGGAGTTATAATTACACTACTTACATTCAGATTATTGTCCTCATCTTTGTTGTTGTTATCACAAAATTGTGCCCTCAAGCCTTTACCAAGTGTATATAGATCTGGGTAACCTACAGAGAATCCTGAACCAAACCCTTTATTTAATCAAGTGGTAGACTGTTCTCATTCTACTGTTCATGTTTAGGGATATCTCATTTGAGTTTTTATTTTTAGTACTGCTCAATTGTTGCTTGCCCATTTCCACTGAGTCTAAGTAAATACTGTCTGGCTCAGGAATTGAACTCACCATTACTATGTCACCAAATTCACAAACCAATACTTCAACTCACTCAATCCTGTAAATTGCGTAAATAATATAATCTATTATTTCTTGTCTGTGAATCCAATTTTCATTCAATGAGTTGCTGACTGGACACATGTGCAGATTTCCCCAACTCCACCTGAAGAGTTCACAGTGATTTTCTGTCAAAATCATTAACATTTCTTTTCACTTAGTATGTTTGCATAGCAACTGAATTTTGTATGTATTTATCCACATGTCCACATTGTAACAGAATATGATACAAAGTTGGAGTTTAATGTAGGATTTCTGCAAAGTTGTACAAAAATAGTTCATTCATGCCTCCTTAGTACTTCCCCTTTTGTGGAGACTCAGGTACCAAATAATAACCGCACATTCTGCATTTGCATAAAATTGTAGAAATATTAATGATCAATTCATAGAGCTGTGATTTAGGTGGATGTTGTCTCCAAGAGATGTTAAATATAGCTCTCAGAATCTGAGTGTAGGTTCCATCAATCTTAGACTCAAGGGTTTTAGTTAATGTCCAAGCAGTTGACACCATACAGTTTGAGGTTGTTTGGTAATGTCTAAGCAGTTGGCACTCTACAGTTTGAGGTATTCTGGTAGATAAGATCTACAGATTACATCCATTTTATTCAAGGCAGCCCTTGCTTTAGCTATGCAAACTTTTAAAAAATTCACCAAAAATAAAAACTAAAGATAAGTAAGAAAATAACTAGCTTACATATTAGAATTTATTAACATCAGCTGTACAACTTGCTTGGCAAGATTTTCCTACAATTGGAAATATTTTTTAAAATAAATAAACAATACTTCAACTATATTTATTAAATGTATTTTCACTTGATAAAAGCATACTTATTGGGAGATAAAATTAATTCTTTCAGCACTGTAAAGTGTTACATTAGTGTGAATAAATCTTTAAAAAAAAAGGTAGAGATTACTTACGTATCAGTAAAGCCATACAAATCTTTTAAATGCTGCTTCAACACCAATAGTAAAATACAACCCTGGGAGATCCTACAGATTTCTTGTAAGGGTTCAATATTTTCTGACAGCTTCTCTGAAAAAATTAAAATAAAAACAAATAAGTAAATGGTAGTTATTGATTTCATATATTAGTATACAGACACCAATATTTTTTTTAAATCTGAAGTAAATATTAAAAATTATATCATTTTAAATAAAAAATTAAGACAACATTTAAAATTTATAAAGGTGAACAAAAGAAAAATATAAAAATGAATATTGAGAAAAAAAAATTCATTCCATATGCTTTTCTGAGTTTAAAAAATATATCTTAAACAAATAATAAAGGAGATACTAATTCTTGCAGTGGGTTAATCAATACAGGACATGAAAATGTTTAAAACTTTTCTAATTATAATATGAATTTAATATGAGTAACTCTGAAAACTATAAATATGATAATAATATAAAATATACCTGTTAAGATATCAATATCCTCTTCTTCCTCATCATCAAAATTCTCTTTCCTTTCATTCTCCACATCATTTTGGTTGCCAGTATTTTTCATAAAGATCCCCTTAAAAAAAAAAACACACAAGTATTGAAGTAAGAATTTAATAACAAGACAGCAAAATGAGGAAAATACTCAATGAAAGCTAACTGACCACTTACAAGAGAATGATGAAAATGCCAGTTTTATTAAATTAGTGATTGATTTGGTTTTTGTTTTTACAGCTTAACCTTTTGCAGGTTATTTAAAACCAGAAAATATTTTTAGATTGTAAGAATTTTTCTTTTAAGATCATAATGATATACTGACACAAGTCTTATTAATTAACTCATAGCTGGGAGAGAAGAGGTGGATTCATACCATTCCCAAGGGTATTTGCATGTAAGTGAATATAACAAACCTGACTGGAATTGGAACTCAGCTCTCCAATTTCTAATTCCAGAGCATTATCCATTACACCACTCACATATTTTAGCTTACAACATCTAATATTCCCAACCAATTACCTGTATTGGCAGGTCCCGATATTGCTTAACATATGAGAACCAGAATTCCATTGTGAAATGGCAGTAAGCAGGTGTTATTAAAGGTTCTACAGTATAAGTAATGTAAGAACAACACATCATAGATTTTGCATAAAATAAAAATAACATCTTGCCTTGATATGAGATTTTCAACAATTTAAAGACATGAAACAAGTTGCTACATAAACTAAAGGGTAAAAGTCTAGAATCAGGGCCATAAAACAAGATACATAATTCAAGTTTAAATTTATAGATATTGTTTATTGTTTTCTCTGAGAAAATGCTTTAGTTGAAGCTAGCTATTCTTTATTGTTTGAGTAGGACATAAAGATACATGCAAATCAACAAAATTATTTTCATTAATTATAATTTTGTGATTGTACCCCCAGATTGTTTACAAAGTAATTAAATTCTTTGGCATATCTTTCAATTCCTCCAAAAGAACCATTGTTGATGAAGCACTCGGACACAGTTATATTTTATTTTTGCAATCAATGTTTCATCAATCTTCACTATTTTGTCTGGACCAACAATTTTATCAGCACTTTTTTGTTCAGTGAAATAAGAACACAACGCTACAAAATCTGCCCAAATAACTTCCTTCATTTTATCCCCGCTCCATTCTAGATGTTTATCAAATTAAACAAGTCCTAAATTAAACTGTTATGAAGTTTGATTTCCTTCCTATTTTCTCAGTTCAATAGTAGTTATTAATCTCATATCATATTCTGCCTCTCCTCTTACTGATTGGACACTTATATAGTCTCTATGCCTTACCTATGCTAATTAGACAGTCATTTACATATGACTACACAAACAATCAACAATTAATGACTAAAGCTTCAGAATGTTTTTATTTTTTTCTACTTCAAAAATGCTACAGACTATATTTTTCATTGATGAAATGTCTTTTCCCAATAATAATTATAAGGAAGAAAATTATCCTCTTGTTACCACTTTTAGAAATTTGCAAACTAACAAGAAAAGAAGTCTCACTTATATTATTCAGGAAATTGAAAATAAGAATGATCTATTGGTTACCTGACAGTTTTTATGTGTAAAAAAAAAAAAAGGAACTTGACTTACCTCTTTGAAAGACTGTAACAAATTTGATCCTGAGACTGATACAATGATGTCTATTTGATGAATGATAAATAAAGGTTCATCTTGGGTTTGGTAAGGAAAAAAGGCCAGGTTATCAGCTACATACAGAAGTTCTTCTAACGACACTCGCTGCAGAAAAGAAATTAATAATCACTCAGTATTTTTTTTAAGATAATAAAAAGAAAAATTGATATTACAATAAATTGGTAATTTATGGCAGAAAAAAATGTGAGTGGTGAAAAAAAAGATAAAATATTTGTTACTTCTTTTAAAATATCAAATGGAACCAAGTGCAACAAAATTAGTTTCAAACCATATTATATCCTGACACTCAGACATTTTTTATTGTTATTTTACAATTTTCAATATATATTTATACAGAATTTGAGAGTATATAACAAAGATAATTGAAAATTTGATTGTCTTTTTTTTGTTTGTTATTACTAAAATAATGTTTATTTAAAGAAATATTTTTTTCAGTTTGCTTAGTACAGACTAAATGTCTTGGTAAATGCTTAAAGCAAAACCAAGTTATACCTCTAAAATTTGTATGATAACTAAGTAACTGAAAATTGCTTAAGGATTAAAATATATTTAACTAGAAATGTTAGTCTGTGTGTGATATAATATAAAAAAGATTTACTGACCCTTTTCAATAGGCACACATTAATAAAGACTTAATACAGTATACTTACAGCAGAATCATCAAACAAATTCAACAAGGAAGTAAGAAGTGCTCTTCTGTGTGATCTGTTCCCTCTAAGAACAGTATAAAGGAATGCGTTTAAACTTTGAAAGGAATTATCCATGTTTCTAAGGCCACGAACAGGCTCTGATGGGTCTTGAATGATACTCTGTAATCTATAGGACATCTTAATTCCTTGGAGAGCCTTCATCTACAAGAAAAATGAAACTTGCAATAGAAAAAGAATCTTAAAAGCCACCACAAAAGAAGCAATATGAAAAACAGTCAAACAAGTTAAAGAGAATTAAATTTGTAATATAGTAAACTCCAAATTTATTAGCAAGCCAAGAGATTTATTTATTTATACCATTTGAATGAAGTATAAGTTACTAGAAATTAGTTCATTGCTGGAAAAAAAACTAATAATCTTTATGTTTGTAAGTCTTATTAAGAAGGCACTTGGATTGTAATTACAAATTCTTAGGTGTGTGCAAAAGTTCCCAGTACTTTGTAGAATGTTCAAGACTGAATAGATAATTAAAAACCATTTTCTTTTGTTCTGTTTGCCTTTCTTTGCTAAAAACTTTTGCAAACATTGAATAAATAATTTTACAAAAAGGCATGTTTGATCACTTTTATAATAGTTGTACAAAATAAAAAGCAATTCTTGGAAAGGTTTTAGTTTTTAGCAGTTAAAACTGTCAATGAGATATAAGAAATTCCTGTTCTACAAAAATATTCAGGTTTTGAATAAAAAAAAAGAGGTTTGGAATAATTGGGGATAGCTGGGAATTTTTCTTATAATTGGTGTTGGGGCAGGTGGAAATAGGTAGGATTAGTTTAGAATTTATTTGAATGAAGGAATCATATGAAAAAGAAAATTTTAATTTATAGCTTAAATGTTTGTTGGATTAATAAATTAAAAATCCATTCTTAAAAATGCAGAATATATTTTATGAGAGTAAGACAATATTTTATACCAAAATCTTTACCCCAAATAAATGTAGAAGGCATGTCGTTAATTTGTTATTCTTTTCTTCATGAATAATCATGCATTATTGTATAGTTATGAACTGATTGTGAAAAGTCATGTATAATCATCAAACAGCCAAATGGTTGTTGAAATTATCTTTAAAACATGAATAAAGACAGCATGCTACACAAGTAAAATATTTAAATTTTTTTTAGGACTGAAATGGATTTTTAGAATTGACTGAACTTTTAGAATCTGTAACAAATCAGTTTCACAGTTCTAAGTGATCAATTTCTTAGAATTTAAATTTTTTCCAGGAAGTCTCTACAAAAATAAACATGCTGGATGTCCACCCACCAAAAACAAAAATAAAGGAGAAATAAGATTATTACAAACTTAAAAGTAAAAAAATATTCTAATCCCAAATGGTTAAGGAAAAACAATTGCATTTATCAAAATATGTTCTAAAAACTTGGCATTTTCATAACTATGTTGCACAACATTCTTTTCAGTACAGTTAAAAGTGTACAGAGAAAAATAAAAATAAAAGTGGAATTTCAACAAGAACAGAAAATTAAAAAGAACTTACATGAATGAAACCAGGATATTTCTTATCTATTTCTTGTAGCTGTTGGTCTGCTTTAACTCTGACCGATGAATCACTTTCTGTTCCCATAGTTATTAGGTATGGTACACACTGCAATATGCATACAAATTAGTTAAAACTTTGGAAATAAAATAAAAAAATTATTATGGTAAGATTCATTGAAGTAACCTTGCTATCATCTTATAACTAATGATCTAAATCTCATTAAAGACAGGTTTCTTACTCTCTTGATTAGCCTGAACACTGCCTTAAAAATGTACTTTTATATGAAACTATCATATATATATATATATATATATATATAGACTTTGAAAAACAGTAGCCACTCTAGCATGTACGCATCGCTCATTCAGTAAAAATGAATTTGAGCACTCTAGCTATTGGGCGCGTAATATGATATGCGCTAAAAAGACTGCCTTCTTCCACCGAACGCCCCGTGGCCCAGTAGTGTCGCCGACTGACGCCAAATCGGTCAGGTTTCGAGCCTGAGTTGTGTAGCAATCGGAGTCTAACCGTACTGTTGAGTTGTGATACAGCGAAACAGATCTGTCTGCAGATGATTATATATATATATAAATATATATATATATATATATATATATATTTGTGGTGGCGGTGTCATACTGATATAGTCAATGGAAATTATGTTTTAGAAGTATAGTTTCAACAAGATGCCTCACAACTTTTCAAAGAATCCTTGTAAAGTAAATGATGGCAGTTTTATGGATGTCTAGAATCTTGATCTCAATTCTAATTCTTCTTAAGTCCGTTTCAATTTTTTAGATGATGTTCCAAGCACACCCATTACTACAGAAATTAGTTTTACATTCATGTTCCATAGTTTCTTCAACTCCCCGCCTACATCCTGGTATTCTATTTTTTTCAGTTTATTTGGAGTCCACTCTTGTACCTTGTGAACAGAAAATTCAATAACTTAACACTTGCTATTTTCTTTACCTCTAATGATGGGGGGTCAGGTAATCATACTTCAATGACATGATCTGACTGGACTGAGAACTCACATAACTTGTTACTGCCATTTTTTTTTTGTTATTATTATTATTATGCTATTAACAGTCAGTAATGCAAGTATATTTATTCTTCTATGTAAAATTAGTAACAATAAAACTTGAGTTAAAATACATTTTAATATCTACACTATTTATAACAAAAATAAAAATGCATTTACATGAATCTAATGGAAATATATGTCAATGCAGGTCTTCAAATGATTTTTCTTTGTGTGGCTTTAATTTGGAGAGCATTGCAATCAATCAGAAATCTTAATTTTGATTATGCATAAACTGCTTGTTGTCAACTTACAACCTTGCAACTGTTTGACTTTATAACCAACAGTATGCAGTGTTTGACTCAAGCCTCATGAAAAATAAGAAACAAAAAGTGCAGAGAGATGATATAAATGGTATCAAACATAAAAAAACTATAAAAATTATAAAAAAAATACAATAATGACTAAAGAAAGATTTCAAAATTAATTATAGGCCAATTTACAACATATCAGATCGTAACCAATTGTAGTCATAAGACAACAACGACAACCTGTATGTAATACAAGTAGCTAGTCAATTCACTATTTTTAAATTGTACAGTAGAATACATATCAGCATATGAATATTTTAATATACCATTTTTATTTTGTCGACCAATGTATAACAAGATTTTGTGCCATTATTTTTTTAGACTTTTACAAGAATTAAGGCAAATCTGGAAAGCAAAATTAGAAGCTGTAAAAAAATTACTTATCAAGACTATAAAAACAAAAAAAGAACAACTAATACATATTTAATTGAAAGAAGTTAATTTTTCGATGAATTACAAATAAACAAATCTCCCATTTTCAATGACCAAGTAAAATTATTCTAAAAGTCAGTTGAACAATAATCCTAAAAATATCATTTGATATCTAAAAAGAAACTACACATTTGCTCATTACATGCAACAGCCATGAGTAACTGTTGCAGATTTTACCAAGATACAATTGTACTTACCTGTACAGGATGAATGAGGCCTTGTCGAAGCACAAGATGGATGACACCTAATGCAGCTCCTCGTACTTGGGAGTTGGAACAAATGAAAGATTCAAGAATCTGTTTGAGGTACACCTGTATAATCGTACTTGCCATTCTGCAATAAGACAAAGAAAACATTACAGGCTAAAACTTATATTCAGAAGTATTTACATCTGTCTAATGAATGAAAAGAAATCAAATGTGTAAACTGAAAACTGTTTCATTTTTAAATTAAATGTTGACCTATATTTTGATTCACAATAATTTGCTAGACAATTTAAAAGTATTAACCTACAACATCTTATACAGCAATTTCTTTTATTTCTTTGTAAATTTTTTAACAGAGGAAACAAAAATAAGAAAATATATTAAACAGGAATATTATTTTTTGACTGGTTTCCTATGACAACTTTCTATTTATAACAATTTTAAAAAGACTGACAAAGTAAAACTTATATGAAAACAAAGCAACCTACCCTGACTGTACATCACCCATATCCCTTAAATCCTCTGCTTTACACTGCTTTCTCCCTGAAATGTAATGAGAAAGAGAATATTTTCAAAAATTCACATAGGTATAATTTGACCATCTTTAATCAATTCCACTAGAAACAAAAAATATGGTTGAATACTTAACCAAAACAATTTTTTGTAATAATGACTAACAGTTACAAGAATTAAATGTTCAATATTTTCAGTATACAGTACTGTGAAAAAGTATTAGGACAAGAACTATTTTATCTTTTATGAGGCATCAAAATAAAGTTTAAAATCACCCCTGTCCTTACACTTTTGCACACTACCGGTAGTGTACAAAAATATTAGGACAGGGGTGATTTTCCTAAAAACCTCACTGAAATTCAAATACAGGGTGAAAAGCCAAGTAAATTGCTAATAAATATTGATTATTTAAAACTAGGTGTAAAAGAAATGTATTAAAAAGAAGTTATATTTAATTTTTCCTATTTTCTATTAAAGAAGTTATTTTGAAACTACTCATTATTCTATTATCATTGGATATGACTGATTTTTCTCTTATTACCTCTCTTGAATTGATAAATCTAATGTTACTTCGCACGACACACTTTAGGAACAAACACAAACTACTTGGCAGGAGATACCATTAGATACATTTAAGAAGCTTGTGATGTCAATGCCTGACAGAATGAAGGCTGTGATCAGATCAAAAAGTATTTTTATATTAAATATTAAATTTATTTTGTAACAAGTACTTTTTCTTGTTAAAGAATTTGTTGAGTAAATCAAATAAAATTACTTTAATTAAATTGTTTATTTTCTGTCAATATGCCTCATAAAAGATAAAATAGTTCTTGTCCTAATACTTTTGCACAGTACTGTACAAAACTTTATTTCTAAACCAAGTTAGATAAAATCAAACAAACATGATTCTATAAAAGACATTGGATTAAATAGTTCTCACCAAAACCAATAGAAGGAAAGAATTTACAGAGAAATAAATTGGTTTCCTTTTAAGACTTACATTCAGCATCAGCTTGAATCATTTTGACTTCTTCTTCCACAAGGTAGCCATGCAGATTCTTCAAGGCCTTTTAAAGAATAATGAGAAAAATTCAATAAAACATTTTTATCCCACTTTGTTTTAGGTATGCAGTCTTTTAAATTGTGCATAAATAAATAATCAGATCAGCTGCTACAAAAAATAAAACCTCTCTCTCTCTCTCTCTCTATATATATATATATATATATATATATATATATATATATAAAAGAAGCTAACATTTTTGAGGGATGCTGAGAATATCATAGACGGAATATGTGAGGAAAGTTTAAGGAAAAGAGGAACCAGAATACATGCCCTTAGGATCAGAAAAAGACATTTCTGGATTACATATTAAGGAAAGCAAGTTAGGAGAATTTGACACTGACAGGATATATTGAGGGTAAGAGGGAAACAGTATGTAACATTTGTGTACATATATAGTAGAACAGGGACTGGGTAGTAGGGTAAAGAGACAAACATTGCTTAGAGCAACAAAGGATAGGAAGCTGGGGAGAGTCATGTTTACTCACATCATATAGTGCCATGGCACATAAGGGAAGAATAATGATAAGTAATCTTTTTAATATTAAAAAATTGTACAAAAAACCTAATTAATTTTTATGAAAAGACAAGACCTAAACAAAAATGAGTGTATGAGTAACAATTTAATCTCCTTCTTTTATGCCAAATGATATCCATATATAGGTAGGATATATCATGTCAGATTATGAGATAACTGTGTTGGTGGTAGATATGATTTATAAAATGAGTTTTATTAATAACAGTTATTTATTTATTTCTTCCAACTTTAGTCTCACTTAAAATGAGATTAGCTGAAAACTAAAAAATATATTTAACATTGTAAAAAGTAAATATAAATAGACATAAAGTTTTTTTCTTTGTTAATACATTTTATTATCCCTTACATAAAAAAAAATAATTCAATAAAGCAAAAGAAAACTTACTTGAATTTTTAATTTTATAGATGCATTATAGTCCGTCAGCAAATAGTAATAAAGTTCTTTCAAAGTTCTCCCCAACATATATTCATAGTGTCGTATACACATGAATCCTAAATAAGAAGTAAAAATATTTATAATAATTAAGACAACGATAATATCTGTATTACATCACTTCCTTTAATGATCAATTGTGCTTTTGGTAATATGGTATTTAGAAATGTAATTTATTCAGGTTTTTCCAATTATTTAATATAAAACCAAGTAGAAATTAATGTCCGGCAATTGTAGCTACTTTAGAAAAGAATTTTTGGTTTGAAGATTAGAGTCTAAATTAATTTTTCTTACTGTTGCTAAATAATAATAAAGGAGAAAGAAAAACCAAAATTGTTGAAAATCTACAGTAATTATTAGTAAATGGTTATGACACTGTAATACAGAATATGCAATAATTCATTAATAATAAATTAATTATGTTCTTTTTCTTTTACTATTATCATGTATAAAAAATATCTTTTGCTTATCAATCTAATATATTTAAATATAAAATAAAGTTACCCCATATGCAAAAAATACATACAAAAAAAACACTTTTATTTTACACAATATTAGAAATAAAATGACTATTAATCATAATCAAAGAATATTACTATGATATAAATTAATTAATCATACAAAAACATTTACAAATACGAAAAGTAATAAAGGTAACAGACTATTACAAATGTTTACTAGATAAAAGATAGACATATTTTTAATCTTTTATCTGACAATTTCAGCATTTGACACAACATATTTTTAAAAAATCATGTTCCAAAATGAAACATGTTAAACCTGCATTTTGGTCAATGTTAACTGATTAACAATTTTGATTTGCAATACAAATTTTGAACCCCAGTTGAACTTAATTTCATATCAGAAAAAAAATTTTGTCATTCTAGTTAATTCTTTATACTTAACACAGCTATTTAAAAAATTGGATTAGTTTGTAAAAATTCAGATATAAATAAAATATATCGATGAAGACAATATTAATAAAAGAAATGATAAGAGGAAAACCTTTTAAACTAAAGTGTTTCATTCCTTAAAGAGATTTATCAAGGCAAGTGTTTCATTCCTTAAGGAAATTTATCAAGGCAAGTGTTTCATTCCTTAAGGAAATTTATCAAGGCAAGTGTTTCATTCCTTAAGGAAATTTATCAAGGCAAGTGTTTCATTCCTTAAGGAAATTTATCAAGGCAAGTGTTTCATTCCTTAAGGAAATTTATCAAGGCAAGTGTTTCATTCCTTAAGGAAATTTATCAAGGCAAGTGTTTCATTCCTTAAGGAAATTTATCAAGGCAAGTGTTTCATTCCTTAAGGAAATTTATCAAGGCAAGTGTTTCATTCCTTAAGGAAATTTATCAAGGCAAGTGTTTCATTCCTTAAGGAAATTTACCAAGGCAAGTGTTTCATTCCTTAAGGAAATTTATCAAGGCAAGTGTTTCATTCCTTAAGGAAATTTACCAAGGCAAGTGTTTCATTCCTTAAGGAAATTTATCAAGGCAAGTGTTTCATTCCTTAAGGAAATTTATCAAGGCAAGTGTTTCATTCCTTAAGGAAATTTATCAAGGCAAGTGTTTCATTCCTTAAGGAAATTTATCAAGTGACCTGCCCAAATACTATTTAACAACATTTAAAATAAATGATGAATGTCATTATCACTTATGTCCTGAAGGGAGATGACAAACAGAAGATATAACTATAGATTTACTTAAAATTAAACTTAGCTCATATGACCAGATTGCACTTTCAAAAAGGTCTGCCAACCTCTGATCTAGAGAATCCCAAATTGCCAGTTATCAAAGAAATGATGAATGGGAAATTAATAACATTGGAGCAAGTAATGTTGCAAAACTCATTATTTCTTATGTCTAACAAGTATATAGATTATCATGAACACTATTAAAAAAGCCGTCCTTACCCAATCCAGTTAAAGCTTTGATCCTCACATCTTCATCTTCATGAGCAATAAAATAAGAAAGGACGTCAAATACTCTATCTTTAATTGAAACCTGAAAGTAAAAATATAGAATTCTCTCAATGAGAATCAGAAAATTCAATTCTATATCCTAAAAAGCAATTTATACAAAAATGAAAGATATAATTGTATATGTTACATAACAGGTTGTAAAATTGGGATTCTAAATTTTAAGATAATTTTTAACCTTCTTCCATCTAATTTGCATTTTAAGAGCATTTCACATTTAACTTAAAGGAATAATTTTCATAATTTTATGTATGAATAAGTTGAATATTGAACAACAAATCTACCCTAGCTAACCAAATAGGATTTAAAATTTCATTTTTGTTTTTTTTGCAAAAACTGTTTTAATTGATTTACATGTATACGTGTGTGTGTGTGTGTGTGTGTGTGTGTGTGTGTGTGTGTGTGTGTGGAGAGAGAGAGAGAGAGATAAAGCTAAGAATGGCATTACTGTTTTGGACACAGATATCTTACAGAAAGGAAAGGATCAGCTACCTTTTTTAAACAAATGTACATCTTTCCTTGGTACTTTTTGGTGGCGATATCTGCTAACTATATTTTTGTTCCCAAAACAGTGTAATTAATACACATTTTTATGAGAGATTGAAGTAGAATGAAGAACAAACAATATTAGAAATTTTATATTTAATTTATAATGTAGATTTGTGAAATTAATTAATTAAATATATATATATATATATATATATATATATATATATATGCTACATTATTTTATTCTCTTTTTTCATTTTATAAAAGAATTTCTGGCTATCATATCATGTTGACACCAGTTCTTGTACAATCACCAAAGTTAAGCAACATTCAGCCAGATCAGTACCTAATGGGTACTGCTTGGTAATACCAGGTGCTGTAAGTTTGAATGTGCAAGTGGTGCAATGGATAAAACTTAGAGTTTGAAATAGGAGAGCTGAATTCTAATTCCAGTCAGGACCATTACATTCAAGTACAAATATTAATAAGAATCTTATCTACCCAGCTATGGGTTAATTAGTAGGACAAGTATCAGTAAATCATTATTATCTCCCAAAAAATTCTTACAATCTAAGAACATTTTCTGGCTTTATCAACCTGCAAAAGGTTAATCAGCCATAAAACACAAATCAATCTAGTATGTTTATATTGGTAAACTGCATATATATATATATAATGTGCTGTTAATATCTTTTTACAGCAAAGGTTGTTTTGTTTTGTTTTTCTTTTTTTAATTTTAAATTTTAATTTTTGTAATTTTTTGTTTTTATTTTTATAATTATTATATTTATAGGTATTTTTTAAAGTTTCCTTTTTTTAGAATGAGTATTATTATTATTACTATCATTATTATTAAAGTTTGATAAATACATACACACACACACATATATATTATTACAAATTTCTATTTTCTATTATTAAAATTTTTTATAATTATTTTATTATTATTGTCTATTATTAGTATTATTATGTGTATTTAAAGGGTTTTTGCTTAAGATTATATTTTAATTTTTTTTATTTAGTTTTTTCTTACTAGGAATTATTATTTTAACTTTATTTTAAATAAATTACTACTAGTGGTTATATTGTAATTTATATTAGGATGTATGATTTATTTTTCACTAATATACCCTAGAATCGGTATATTTTATTCTAAGAGGAAATCCCATATCACATTTCTAATAATGAATATTAATGTAATAGACGTTGGTTTGATAGATGAAGTTTATTTTAAGTTATTTTAATTTAAATTTTTTTCTATATTGTTCTAATTTTTATCTCTTTCTTTTTATTTTCCCCCCTCCCTCCTTTTATGTTTATCTTTATAACGTTTCATTTTTAATGATTTAATTATTTTAATGAATTTTTTTAGAAATTAATATGATATTTTGGAATACTAGTAATAGTTATTTTTTCAAATTGTATTGAAATTATGTTGTACAATTTAGTTTTGTACCGTAGATATATCCCATTATATTTTAAATTAAATTTCCATGTTAAATTTGACATGTATATTAATATCATATTACAGCTAATTTTTCCACGTCAGGTTAATATTAGTTTACAACTAAAGCTTATTATATTTGTATTTTTATTTTTATTTGTTTATAATTATTATATTTATAGGTATTTTTGTAATTTCTTTTGTCTTCTTTTGTGAGAGAATGAATTATTATTATTATTATTATTAGTAGTAGTAGTAGTAGTAGTAGTAGTAGTAGTATTTTTATTATAATTATCATTACGTTTGAGAGAAATTTTGTTTGATACATACATGTATATATAAATGCATATGTATGTAAATACATATATGTGTGTGTGTATGTGTATATATGTGTGTATACATATATTTGTTATCTCTTTATTGTTTCATTTGTTATGATTATTTTTTATATTATTATTATTATCTATTGTTAGTATTGCTAGTATTTTAGATAATTTTTAAGATTGTATTTTAATAAATTATATATTCTTATTGGGAGTTATTATTTTAACTATAGTTAGAATAAATTACTACTAGTGGTTATAATGTCATTTATGTTAGAATATATGATTTATTTTTCACTATAAATATTCCCTATAGTCGGTATATTTTAATTTAAGGGTAAAAATCCCTTGTAACGTTTCTAAGAATGAATTATAGACATTGGTTTCGATCTAGCATTATTTTTTTTTAATTATTTTAAAATCCGTTTGTGATTTCTCCTTTTTTCTTTCCTTCTTTTGTGTATTTATCCCTTCTGTTAAGTTTATCAAATTTTTCCTGTTTCTATATTTATATTTTTAATTTTAGTATTTTTAATTATTTTAACAATATTTTTAAATTAGCATTAATTTTTAAAATAATAGTAAGAGTAGTTATTTTTTCAAATTGTATTAAAATTATGATGTACCATATTTTTTGTACCCTAAATATATCCTGGTATATTTTAAATTAAATTTCATAGTTAAATTTTTCCATGTTTTTTCTAAGAGAACAGTTAGGTGGTTTGAAAAGCTATTATGAGAAATGGTGTCAACATTTATTTCTCGTGATATGGTATTTCCTGTTATTGTATCTTTTTGTCCTTTCTTTTTCTCTTCTTGCTTTCCATTCTGTTTTTTCTGTTTCCCTTTTATTCTTTTTTCTCTTTTTTTCTCTTCTTTGCATTAATCAATCATCTTTATCCTCACTTTCCTCTTTCTTTAGGGTTCTTTTTCAAGTGAGAAATTTTCATAAATAACCATTACAAATGTCTGTTCTAATATGGACATGTGAGCATCTATGTAAAATTAAATAAAAGAAAAGGAATATTTTGGGGTGGATATTTTGAGGACCAACTGTTGTACCATTTGGGTCTGATGAACCACAATAATAACATCAAAATGTGGTAAAATATGTATTACCTATTGTAATAATCTAAAATCTTTTATAAATTATATTACTCTGTTAAATTAAATAAATGAATTTAACATTGAGTTCTCTTGAGTTCATCTCTATTGGAATTTACCTGGATTGCATACACATACACATACACATGTGTGTATATGTACACACACACACACACACACACACAGATATATATAAAAAACAAAGGGAAAAATATTGAATCGCCTTTACCTTTGTTTCTCCCATGTCTTTTGAGTCAAAATCAAAGTGTCTGCATAATAAGCCAACAGTGAATAATGCCCGTAAAAGGGTAGGTCGTCTGCTAAGGAGGGTTGGGTTATCAGGGTTCCTTTTGTGGTCAGCCATCAACCGAGATAGAACACCTATCAAAAATATAGCAAGGAACTCAGGATAAGTTTATTTTAAGCAATATATTTTTAAAATGTACAAAACAGAAAGTTTATTCAAAGCATTAGTCTTTAAATGCAAATGCATTTACCTAAAAAATATTTAGTTTTAGTGTAAAGCAATTTTCAGAGAAAACCTGTATCAGTTTTGCAGTTATGTTTCAATCTGAGAATGATTAAATGTATGTCTGCTGAAACATCAACTTTTTCTTTAAAATGTTTGCACTAAAGTTCTTACCATGCAACAACTTTAAATCAAATGCAATGATACACATGTATTAGAAAGATCATAAAAATTACCACAATGCTAAACTTCTGATATAGAACAATTTGTTCAAAAGCACATAATTAAAGCTTCTATATTCTAACGAAAAACACAAATTATATATTAGGACCTTGAATAATATTTTTAATGAAAAGTAATGTTTTATTTACAAAAATTAGCAAGAAACCTGTCACTGAAAGTATTGTCTATCACTAGCCACTAATTTTTCCATCTTTCTGGCAGCATTTGAAGTCTACATCGAAAAAATGACGTTTTTAAAGTTAACCACAAGTTAACTCATTTTTTCGCATCTTCATAAGAATGTAAGTACTGCTCAGCCAAGCTATGAGTCATCAATCAGAACAAGTGATAATTGAATGGGTGATAATGTCTGGTGATTATGACAGGTGGAGTAGGACTTCCCATTTAAGCATTTCCAAGTAGGTTTTCACCCATTTTGCAACATGTGGCCTAGCATTGTCATGTTTCAAAATCACTTTGTCATATCTTTGCTCATATTGCGACCATTTTCTCTTCAACACTTGGCTCAAACACATCAATTGTAGTCAATAGCGATCTTCTGTGATAGTTTCGGTCAGTTTGAGCAGCTCATAATAAACTACACCTAATTGATCCCACCAAATGCAGATCAGAAGCTTTGAACCATGGATATTCTGCTTTGCTGCTGATGTTGATGTATGGCAGGGCTTACCCCACAATCTGCTACACTTAAGGTTGTCGGAGTACATTCACATTTCATCACTGGTCATGATATGGTGCAAAAACCCTTTCTTTTTCTGCTGTTGAAGCAGCTGTTTACACATGACAAGACACCGTTCGACATCTCTCAGTTTCAACTTGTACAGCACCCAATGTCCTTGCTTTTAAATCATTCCTAATGCTTACAAATGTTTCAAAAGTGTTGTGCAATCAACTAATAATTCTGCAATTTCAGCTTGCACCTGACATAAGTCTTCATAAAGTAAGGCCTCCAATTGTTCATCTTCAAACTTTTTTCAGGATGTTATCTTCAACATCACAATCATTATTTTTGAAGTGTCTAGACCAATCTGAGCTGAGCATGTTGTTTCTGACAGAGCATGGTTGCCGTAAATCTCAACAAGAATTCAGTATGCTCCAGCTGCAGATTTCTTTTGAATACAATAGTGCAGTAAAATTCCCTGCAAATACACTTTCTTTGGCATGAAATCTGACATGTTTAATGCTATGAAGAACAAAGTTGTTTACACTTCAGTGAAATGATATGTACTGAATTTCAAACTTGATTATAGTACTTCCTTATTGAAAGTACGTGCATCATGCAGTTCTGGGAAAAACATCTGTTAGAAACCACAAGAACTTATTCAAAGTTCTAATATATATATATATATATATATATATATATATATATATAAAAAATAACTAGTTGTAAAAATTAAATATCAAATCAAATGAAAATTAAATATTAAATTTAGATATTTAAAATTTGATTTGATGTAAATATTTATTGTTAAATAAAGTAGTTATTAGATACTCTATTTCTTAATCAAAAACTATGTTTTCTCTCAATCAAATAATTTTTTAAATGTTTTAGAAAAAATGTTTACCTTTAAAATCAAGAGTTAGTTCCCTTACAACCATTTGATAAGCAAAAATTGTCAATGAACATCAAATTTAATTTGACTTTTTAATTCAATTGTTCAACATGAATTTAAACTTTAAATTCTCAGTTTTAATCAAACCAATAAAAACAAACATCAACACAACCTTTATCACTATTATTTCTACCTTTCTTTCACAAAAATCACTTACCAAAAAATTTTTGAAAGCAATCCTTGACCAGCCTGTAATTGTGACTGACATTGTTCACAACAGCACCCAAGCAACTCACACAACTTTGCAGCACCTAAAAGACAGGAAAGAAAGAAAAGAATTCAGTGTATCTTTATCAAAATATATCCACTAAAGATCTCTCTGAACCTAGCTGTATACACAGGCACATAGACTTTTACTTAACAAAATTAGAGAATCAAGGATATTTTCAAAGTGATGAATATCATATTCAATAAAAAGTGCATTAAAAAATGAAAAATTCATATACAGTTAAATTATACATGACGATATTCTGAACACAAATTCATTTAATGATAATTTCTAATTAAAACATTCATGTTCAGAATAACAATGTATTTTGTTGTAAAGTATCAATCAGATGCAATAAATAAAAATGTACTTTAGTAATTGACTAGAGTACATTTATAACCAAGAGTTAAAGCTATAAACTCACTGAATAAGGCAGAAGAAAAAAAATCAATACATGCATTTGTTATGAGTCAACTTTTACTTGCTACTAAGTATTTACTACAATTACCATGAAGATTGGTTAGTTTGGGTTTACAAATATACCTATTTCATAGAGAATTCTTCTTCTTGCTGATACTTTTAAAGAATTTGTTTTTATTGAAAATTACTCTATAGTACTTATATCTACCACTTATTTTGGTGGTGGTGATACAAAAATAAATAATTTAATATAATTATAATAATTATGACTTACCATCATGCCATGTTTAAGAATTAATTTCATCATGTCTTCCTCTAACTGGACCAGGAAGGATTCACTTGGGTGCTCCATCAGAGGTACAATCAGTTCTAATATGCGAGCAACATTATGAAGAACCATTGTGTCCCCTACAGTCTGTGAAATAAAACCAAGCAAGAAACTCCATGAAAAGAATTGCAAAAAGAAATTTTAATTAAAATGCCTGAAGAAAATCTAAGGTCAATATCTAGGCAATCAAAATTGTAATTCATATCAATAAGGGAGAAAATTGATTAGATACATTTGTGCTACTTCTCTCAAATGAACTTAAAATTTAATTCCCATGCAAAACAAGTTATTGTTACGAAATATGTTACCAAATACCAAAGCAATATTCCAAGTAATTTTACAATACAACTTCAAACACATATTAAACTAATAACTGATGAACTTATTGTTAATATTATTAAATGCAATTATTTTACAGTAGGTTATTTTTTTAATTCTAATAGAAAAAATAATGACATTTTTATAATGAAAAATAATCAGGAAAAATCTGTATGCTTAAGAATATTATTAGACATTGTTATATTAAACTTTTGTGATTCATTATAAAATTGTGTCTGAAGCATTTAAACATTTTTTTAATCCTCATAGTGTCTTCAACAATTTAAAAACAATGAAGTAAAAAAAGTTTAACAAAAAAGTAAGCAAATGAAATAGACAAAAAAAAAACATTTTATAAGAAAAATGATTTTAGCCTAACAATTTAAATCTGTCCCTCATATTAAAATGAATCCTTCAATTTCAATTTATTCAAATTTTATTTTTACAACTTTGATAATAAAAATGTTAAAGAGAATATATGAAACAGTTGTTCATGAATAAACTTTTACAAAGTTCTTCATAATGATGTTCTTCTTTTCCTGCAGTTTAGTATGAATGATATACATGATTTTCCAAGGTTATTAATTCCATCTAGCAATCCTTTGAGATTTTGTTGCACAAAAATATAGTTATAAAGAAAAAAACCTTCTTCATGGAATAGTTACAGTAAATTACAAATGACAGTCATTATATGATTTGTATTCAACTAATGAACTGATTTATCCCATTGATAAGCAGACTTTTTTAAAAATATATTTCTAAAAAGTGTGTTAACAAATATCCAAAACAAGAATGGTGTAAAAGTGTCACAAATCCAAAACACAAGAAATAGTATAGTCAAAATCAGAATCACAAGCCCAAAAGGCAAAATTAAAAAAAAAACAAAAAAAAAAAAAAAAAAACTTTACAAATCCTAATCCTAATAAAAAAATCACTCATGTACACAAAAATGAAATACACTCCTCATCATCAAGACAAGCAACAGAGGTAAATTTTGCAATTAGTTACAATAGTTTGGGAGGATAAAAAAAATTACTATGCGACATATAATTAAGGCAGTGATTATCTAAGAATTGCTCGTTTTTATTTTGTTCCTTTTCTTCAGCACACCACACACAGAACACAAACTCTTTCTTGAGGTCAGCAATTTTCATCATTTGCCACAAAAAGATAATGTCATTAAAATAGTAACAGAAAATTAAGTTATAATTTAATAAATCTAACCTATACATTATTGTAATAGATACATTATCATGATAAATACTGAAAACTTTTAAAGCTTTATCACTACAGTAATTCATGTTTTGACATTAACAAAATGTTTTATATTGTAAAATATAAAAATCTTATAACAGTGTATAAAGAAAAAGCTAATTAGTTTCCATTAACACAGAAAGGCACGATAAAGTGAGATGAGAAAATATAAAAATTTTGCATTATTTAGTATAAAGCAAACATGTATCTAAATAGCATTTATTATTTTTTTAATGTCAATTCTCAAGAACAAAGAAAATGTATAAGCTCCCTTTCACATGTTTAGGTTTTATTGCAATTCTAATCATTGCTTTTTAAAACAATAAACATTACCGGAGCATGACAGTAGTTGAAATAAAAGTAGTGTCATGGGGGAAAACTGTCTTTCTGTGGGCATAAAGGTCCATGTTTGCCCAAAAATGTATTCATTATTTGATATTTACCTTCTGTGACAATGAATATTCAAATACTACTTTAAAGAGAGAAAGGAAACAAAATCATATTTTTCTAAAAAGATAATCTAGATTTAAAAAGGGAGTGGAAATTGAAAATGTTCAAAGTTAATAAAAATGGAGAACTTACATTGCACTTAATGTCCAGGTAAGGCTGCAAGGTTATTGCATGTTGCACAGCTAAATCAGGTTTTATCTTACTGAACATGTACAAGGTAGATAGGCATGCTACTAAATGTTGACTGCTACTTTCTGATCCATCTTCTGTTCCTGAAAAATCAAATAACATTTTAAAATCAGGCACAGGATACAGTTTTTATTGTGGCAGTACATCATTCTCTTGTTAAAGAGAATGATCATTGATAACCATTGTTTTCAGATAGTTTCTTTAGCTAATTTACAGGATTGAGACAGTTTGAATTTATATATCACTAAAAACCTTTGCTTATTAACATATATTTACATTGTAATCATAATTTTTTTTTTTTAGAAAATAAAACAAAAAAGTACCATATTTTCCAGCTTAAAAGACTCACTTTTTTTTTTCTAAATATACTCTGAAAAATGTGTGCATCTTCCAAGACAAATGTATCAATTAACCACCATGACATGAATTGTAGTAAGGATCAGTTATTGTACATGACTGACAGTAGTGATGACTCTGCAGATGATAGTTTAGAGCTTTTACATGAATCCAGTAGTGATAAGTTTTGGGGGTTTGAGAATTAATAAAATTTCTTTGATTGTTTTATATTTTTACATGAATATTTTTTTTAAATGTTGAATTCATTTTATGAAAATAAAACCACCCTTGGACAATGAGAGATGTATAGTATATTTACTAACAACCAACTAGTATGTCATTGCCATGGAAACAAAATCAGATGAGTGATTAATGCAAACAATACGTGGCATTAGTATGTGAGGGATGTATGGTAAATGTGTTGCATGAGAATTACTTCTTTTTTTTTTTTTCAATATTAGAGTGAGTCTTCCAAGCCACATCTTATAAGCCAAAATCCAGTAACTCATTTTTACTCTTTTCAACATCTCTTAAACAACATATGAAACTTGCTGGTGATATAGTTTCCCTTTTAATAAGAAATTACAACAAAATTTCTTAAAAAGGCACAGATTTGTGAAAGTGGAATGAAAGAAGATAAGAAAATGTATATCAATTTTTTTTTCTTAGTTAACAAAACAGAAAAGAATTAGGCAGCATAATTACCAACTGATTTCTCCTCTAGAGTCAAGACATTTTCCACAAGGCAATTGACTATTTGTCGACAAGCTTGAAGTGCACTTTTGTTAATTTTTCCCTCTTCATCTTCTCTCAACAACTGACAAGATAAAAAGAGAAAATTAAATAAGTTTTAAAATTGAATAAATGTTCTAATAAGGGACATATATATGAAAAGGTTTTGATAAATTCAAAAAGTTCTAGTAAACTATTTAGAATATTCAAATTTTTTAAAGAAAAATATTTACATTCAAGAAATTTATTAAAAAATGTAAGTTAAAAAAAATCAACCATGTAATCATGTTTTAAGTGGACCTTAGAAACTACTTATTTTTTATAACTACAAATATTTTTATTATTTCGAACATTATTTTTAGTAGATACCTGTATTTGAGTAGATGCTCCATTTATCTTTAAACAGCATTTATTTCATCTACTGTTCTCAAGAAAACTTAAGAAAATGTGCCCTCAGACAGGATTTTAACCAGCATCTTCCTTTGTAGGAGGAATCACTGTCTGATATGATGTACTTTGAACATCAGCTACAAAGAGCTTCACAATCAAATAAGGTTCTATTTGCCTAAAAACACACTCACTCATTTAGGTTTTATTGAAATAGCATATCTGCTCAGTTTCATATAAAAAATCAAAGGAATTTCGAAAAAATTAATGATTAATTTGGTGCTGATATAGTATGTAGCCTACCATTTTGATTCTGGTATAGCATGTGGCCTACTCCGTATTATAAATATAAGTATTCGATTATTTATTGAAACTATTTACCCAAATCCTTACATGAGAGTTATAATACTTCCTTATAATACAATTTTTTTATGATAAGCTACATACTATATCAATGACAGAATTTTGTAGGCAACATACTATACCGGCACTGTTAATTCTTTAGAAACTACAAATATTTGTTATATTTGGTTCAATTATTACTAATCTAAAAAAGTTACTAACATATTTTCTTCAGCCTTTTGTTAATTTTTTTTTAGTTAAAAAAAAAAATTTTTTTTTAAATTTATCACAAAAAAAAATATTGTAACTAAAATCACTTACATTTTCTAACATCTGCTCAAAAAATTCAATTCCAGAATCTTTACAGGCAGAAACCTGGGAAGAGAAAAGAAATATGTCAAAATGTTTTAACAGTTGGCTAAAATCATTGGTAAAAATAATATAAAAATACATAAGACTACATCTTAATTGTATTAATAGCATACTACATACTATGAGATACAAAATAAAATATAGATTTGAGAACAACAAAATATAAATTTATGGTGGGGTAGCCAACATTATAATGTTTTGATTGTTATAACTATCACCACAGCTTATATTTACTATTGTGAAGTTTTTTTTGTTGTTATGGCCTGTTAATAGATTTAGAAATGTGATAAAAACTTCAAATTTTAAGGCTGTTTGAAAGAATTGCAGTAAACTATGACGTCAGTCACAAAATATTTATAATGTTTTGTTATTTCAAAAAGTTGTTGAGATGAAATTTAAATAGTCCACTGATAGGTTTGTGTATTTTTTTGTTTAGTTGTATCTATGTTTTTCTAAATATTGCTGTAATTATTTATGTTTTGTTGATGTTTACGTGTTATATTAATTTAGATATATTTTAATTAAATGTAGGGGTGGTATTATAGGAGGTGTGAAATAGAGTTAAAATATAGTGATGGTGAATTTTAAATTATTTTATTGTAAAAATTAAAATTTTAGTTAAAAGTCCGATGTTAAAGTAGAGCTTTTGGGCACGGTTTAATTTAATAGTATATAATATATAACGGCGATAAATTCAAAAATATGTGAGTGGTTTAGTTTAACTATAAATTGTAATTAATTAGATTATTGATATGCAATAAAATAAATTATCGTTATATTTATATTGCAAAATATGTGTTGTAAGGTTGTTACTGTATTATAATAGTAGGGAATTTTTGTAGTTAGTAAATGTACTTATATTTATAGGTCAAGGTAAGAGGACTTTATGATCTTTTAGTATTATACCAACTAGGTATGACGATAAATTGTAAAAACCCGGTCATTGTTTGATAGTGTGTAAATTCGAAATAGTGGCAGCCTCCACAATTTTTCTTTGCTTGTTGTTGTAGATTAAGGTTAACATGTGGGAGTTTTTAAAATTAAAGTTATGATCTGTATCCAGAGTATGTTTTGCTAGCACATTGGTAGAGATACAATTTTTTATGTCTCTTTCATGTTCATATATTCATTTATTTAACGATCTAGATGTTTCACCCACATATTTCTGAAAACAATTTTCACATCCAATCGTGTATACCCCAGCCTCGGAGTGTATGATGGGTTGTTTATTTTTGTTGGAAATAAAGTTCCTGATTGTAATCAACAACTTTTGCAAACAACAAAACGTTATAAATATTTCATGACTGACGTCATAGTTTACTGCAATTCTTTCAAACAGACTTAAAATGTTAAATTTTTATCACATTTCTAAATCTATTCACAGGCCATAACAACAAAAAAAAACTTCACAATAGTAAATATAAGCCCTGATGATGGCTACAACAACTGAAACATTATAATGTTGGCTACCCCACAATATATCCATATTTTCTTGTTCTCAAATATTTTATTTGGTATCTCACAATGTCAGAATTTATTTTCCATTTCCCTTAAAATATGCTATAATATATAAAATACTTGCATAAATAGATACATAGTACAATAAAGTGAGCAGCTACTTGGGTACTGATAAACTCTACCATATTCTAAATGTAGATACAATTCACAAGTCATGGAGCAACTAAAGTCATTATTTCATATGTTTCTTATTTTTTAACTACCTTATTAATGTTACAAAGTTACTTTCACTTAGACATAATCAAATATATAAATGTGTTAAATTACCACTTCTGTAATATTTACGACTCGTCGCAATAATTTGTTTTCAGAATTCTTTTCTCGGAGAGGAGTAAACCACATAGTCTGGAACACTTCATTAACCAATTTCTGAAATACAAAAAAAGAAAGTAATAATTTTTAATTTTTGAATGTAACTACTGTGACTTTGTTTCTTGGAAACTATCCGTGTACTGGCTCATGTACTGACACCAGTACATGTACCAAACTTTTTGAGTAGACTGAACTAATCAACCTAGTTTCTTTAATTATTACATGACATTACATATATATAAATTTTATATTTTCCTTTATTTAAAAAAGAATAGAAATTAAAAGTTGAAATAACCTCAAGTCAACAATATATAATTTATTGGTATTTACAACGAATTTTAGTAGAAAGCCAAAAAGTTTGCCAAAAAGTTTGCCAAAAATAACTTAATATATACGGTTATTCAAAAACAATTGATGAAAATTCTAGACTTTGCTCTAAACTTAAGAGGGACAATTATTTCACAATGAAGTACAGCAAACATCACATGAATAGAATAACCAAAATTAAGAGAAACCAAAAACATATCGCAAATTTACTTATTTATAAAAAATTAAAAAACAATTTCAACTATTTAAAGATATTAAATCATTCTGGCAAATAGAAACACTTCTGAACTCAGTGAAAATTAATCTTTTGTTTTTGTTTTTTTTTTGGTAATATGGCATGTATTTTTAAAGTGATATAGCATCTTTTTGAAGAGTGATTTAAGATTTTCTAAAAATACAACATACTTTTTAAAACACCTATCTCTCAATAATAAACTGCAAATGCTTAATCAAAATGTTTTCCTTAGAAACAAGGCCATTACCTTTATTCCTTCTTCATCATTCACTCGACGAATCATTTTCACACACATCTCTGGAATTTTGGGAAAATCAGGCTGCTCCAAGCAAATGTCTTTGAAAATCTTGATCACTCTTTTGCGTACACTGATACCAGTGTCCTACAACAATAAAATAATGACAATATTTATACTTTGATACCAACTTATTGGTGCATTGTGACAAGAGCTAAAAAAAAAAAAAATAATGAACTGCTCTCCTAAATCAGAATAATAATAATTTAAACCAACTATAAACATGGCACTCATGATTGATAACAGCATCTGAGGATGGATAACAAACAGATTGCTTCATCTCTGTTTCTGATGCAATAAAAATCTAGTTTAAAATGAGAAATTAACAATTCTGCTGCTGTGAACATATTTATACACATCTGTACAAAACTTAATTGCCTTCTGGTAAACATCTAGTACAGGTTGAGAATTTATTTATCTGAAATTTTTGGGATGGGAAGTGCTTCAGTTCAGATTTTGGAATACAGGTTATTTAATTTGTATATAGCAACTATAAAATGGGATAGCTTGGGAATGGAATCCAAACATAATCCCAATATCCCTTTACATTTTATAACACAGCTTATACATATACACTGAAGGTCACTTTAGATAATTAATATATATCCTGAAAGTACTTTTATGTAAAATTTTATAATTTTATACAGGTAAGATACAGGTAATGACACTAGTTGCATAATGGTCAGACGGATTTTTAAGTGGTGAAATTATGATTTCATGCAAAAATAATGTTTTGTACTTTCAGTAAATGTACAAAAAAATTATAATTGTAGAACTTTTTAAATAATATCTTTACTGAGCATGAAACACTTGGTAAGTAAAAGAAATTAGTCTAAATAATTTGCTAACATGTTTTGCCACCATGTGGTACTAAATTTTAAAATGAACTTCCACAAAATTCTTTCAACCACCAAAAATTCTTTAGAAGAAATTCTTTTACTCAAATTCTAATAGGCTTCATTATAGAAATATTCTAGAGGACATTATTTTCCAGCTGTTGATTTTAATTCTTTATTTTAAAATAATAACAGAGGTGATGAAAAATAAGACAAGAAAAAAGAAGTGACTAAATTCTCACCAATATTCTGTCACATAACATGTCATAATACTTGGGGATGAGTTCTGGACGGATCAATATGAATTTACCAACAAGTTCAACGGCTGCCTCACGTACTGAAGTCGACTGATCCAGAAATCTGCCATGGACACCTCTCTGCATATCATCCTAACAAATAAAAACAAAGTGAATCTGAATGAAAAATCATTTGCTTATATCTAATTTATTACAACAAAACATCACTCCAGTACTAAATTAAGTCAATAAGATGTCAAATAATCTTATTTATCACACAATGAAAAAAGTGAATTTAGTATAAATGCATTTTTATTCTCACCTTTAATAAATTTCAACAAGGTTCATTACTTTTTTTTTTATTTATGGAAAAATGTGTTCATTTAATTTTAATTTTTGGTCGGGTGTTTTATATATCAAAAACACAAAAAATATAAAAAAATATATATTTAAAAGAAAACATCCCACATAATCAATTAGTCACTACTGAAAAAGACTGGTTAATTAGTAAAAAAAAGGAAAATTTTTTGCTGGGGAATGATTTTTTGGGATTAGCATTCATTAGAACATTTTCAAGTCATATTTGTCAGAATAAAAGATATTGATTTTTTTATCAATGTAGGTAGGTCATGTTCATACTACTGATACAGTTTGATCAATTCGTTTTTTACAGAGGTATTGGACTTAACTGTTATTTACAAATGTCTAAGTTTGAAAATGAGCTTACATCATTTATATTTCCATTTTTTTTTCTGAATTTTGTAAACGTTTTTTCATTTTTTGGAAGTCCATGCACAAACACTGGAGGGATAATAATTATCTATCTTAGGTGAAGAATAAATGGATATATACTTTTTTTTAAACTCCTAGTAAGGCAATAAAGCTACTAAGATGCAAGGAGTTACTGTGTATGAAAGAATATAAGTAAAAAAAGAAGAAGCATTATTAAGGAAAGGGAACAAAAAAAAGAGAGGGGATTAAGATGATTGGCATTGCATTTAAATTTTTGAAGATCAAAATTAACTGGAAGAGAGCTCCTCAAGTGAGAAGTGTAAGAGAAGAAATTGTTAGCATGGTTACATCTAGTAATTTTAACTGTAAAATGATGAGACCTAGCTGCCAATCTAGTAATTCAATTAAATTTAAAAATACCAAATATTTATAGAAAAGACATAGGAAAACTACATTACAACTGAAGGCAAGATGTTAAACCTGGACCAATAACATTGCTGAATCTTCTTTGGATTTTTTAGCTAAATACATAGAAGAAGCACTATACCAGATGTGGCAGCAATATTCAATATATGAATGAAAGGTAAACTTATAAATGTGTAAGATAGATTCTGGTGAGAAAAATTGTTTAGCACAGCACAATGAAACTTTTCAAGCAGCAAACTTAGAAATTGATTCAATATAATTTTTATGCTTCATGTCAACAGAAAACGTTAGTCTACTGAGTCTCTCTCCTAGAAATTAGCATCAGCCATGCTGATGAAAGACAAAACATGGTTCTCTAAGATGAGAGCAGTTTTGTTTTATGTATTAAACAAGTCATTTCTTGTCCCAGTTAACAACAGATTGTAAGTCATCTTTTAGATTAGCTGCCAGTCTACTTTATTTGTACCAGCAATAAAATACAAAAGGTAAATAACATTCAACCTAATATTTTAAAGCAAAAAGTGTTGTTTTAATTATTCCTCACTCAAAAAAATAAATTGTTTATAAATAATTTTATGAAAAAGAAGTATAAAAAAATCAAAAAAGGTAAGAAATAAGTCCTATACCCTGGCAAGAATTCCTGGATCTGCTTCTACAACGGCAGACAAACATTTCATGGCTTTTGTTCGTACAGCAACAGCTGTTTCACTAAGTACACGCAAAATCTGAAAAATAATTTAAAATAGATAAATGATGTTCGTACATCTATGTAGGCATCAATTTTAAACACAGTATTCAGCAATAGAGTAAATATCCTTCATAACATTCTGTTGTGTTCACTTTCACACTATGCCCTTGGGAAAGGTATGGGTTAAATTCTTCTTCTCTTCTATTAAATAGTAGAGTATACTTGGCTCTCTAGCTTTGAATGGCAGCCAGTCTAGGAGAAAAGCTATTATGATTTTCAAATTGTGGAGAAAGCGATGACAAATCACTCCACTATTTTTCCAAAGAAATCATGGCAATTTACAGATAATACTGAAAAGGACACTATGGACACTATGCCCCTTTAGGGCATAGGTGATTTAAAATAATTACTTCTTTCTGATGAGTAGTTAACAAGTACATGACTTCTTAAGGTATAAATACATTAAAAACAGGCATGAATCTCAGACTAATGGTTTTATCTATTGAAAAGATAGCAACATGAAAATGTTGTAATTTAATAGTCAAATGTTTGATTTCTGATTAATAATGAAATGTTTCACTAAAAATTGATGCCTTTTCTTTTATACAGTGTGTTGAATCTACAACAGTTTATAATATATTCTGCTTACATATTTTTTTAATTGTAGAAAAATAAAGCATGTTAAAATGTAATAACCTATGTATTACTGTCTGCCTATATTTTGGAGATGAGATATTGTAACTATTACACTATTTACATTGTTCAGACCCAAAGAGTTGTGAGTTCAATACCTGGCCATGGTAGAAATGAACAAAAACTTGGAGAGTTGAGTTACTAAAGGGAATTAACTGAAACTAAAATATCCAGAAAAGGCATGGCATGTGAAACTAGAACTAACCCCATGGACTGAAATAAAGGGCTCGGTTCAAAATTCTAATGTAATCACCTGAAGAAGGTCCAAAACATACAATGGCCGAAATGTCATGTATATGACAATAAAGATAAGAACAACAGTCTTAACAATAAAAATAGTGTAAATAATGTATTACTAGATTTAAAAATGAAGAAAAAAGTTGAACTCTTACCTGAGTTAAGTAAATGTCAAAACTCAAAGCAAATGGTCTCTTTGAACTCAAATACCGGGCTGCTAAACAAGCTTCTTGGTAACTGAGAATATTCTGAGATGTTCTGAAAAGAAAAAGAAAAAAAGAAATCATTAAATTTTATTTAATTCTTAAACAAATATGGAAATACTAGCACTGAAAAGTAAAAATAATAAATTATTTTCAAACAAAAGTATAATTAACAACATGATAGGCTGTATAATATATAAGAAATAATTACTTTAACAGGTTTTCTTGCTGCATTTGCTGGGAGATTTTTTTAAATAAAGCTGAAGACTATTGTGGCACAGAATAGTAATAATATACAATAAATATAAAAAATACAGTACTGTGCAAAAGTATTAGGACAAGAACTATTTTATTTTTTATGAGGTATATTGACAGAAAATAAACAATTTAACTAAAGTAATTTTATTTGATTTACCCAACAAATGCTTTAACAAGAAAAAAATACTTGTTACAAAAAAAATTAATATTTAGTATAATAGCCTTTTGCTTTGATCACAGCCTTCATTCTGTCAGGCATTGACATCACAAGCTTCTTAAATGCATCTAATGGTATCTCCTGCTAAGCAGCTTGTATTTGTTCCTAAAGTGTGTCGTGCGAAGTAACATTAGATTTATCAATTCAAGAGAGGTAATAAGAGAAAAATCAGTCATATCCAATGATAATAGAATAATGAGTAGTTTCAAAATAACTTCTTTAATAGAAAATAGGAAAAATTAAATATAACTTCTTTTTAATACATTTCTTTTACACCTAGTTTTAAATAATCAATATTTATTAGCAGTTTACTTGGATTTTCACCCTGTATTTGAATTTCAATGAGGTTTTTAGGAAAATCACCTCTGTCCTAATATTTTTGCACACTACCGGTAGTGTGCAAAAGTGTAAGGACAGGGGTGATTTTAAACTTTATTTTGATGCCTCATAAAAGATAAAATAGTTCTTGTCATAATACTTTTGCATAGTACTGTATATAAAACAAAAATACAAAAATGTAGATCATTAGACTTATTTGAAAAACAAGCCATAAGTCAGAGTTAGGTATAAAACACAAGAACAATTTTTTTTAAAAGAACTTCCATTTCATTGAATTTTTTCTATAACTGGTAACATGCAACAAAAATTATTTCTTTTAATGATCATCATAAAATTTTGTGTTACAGGACATCTCCATTATTCTGTCCTGAGTGATTACTGAATGCAAAATTTTTACATGAGAATACCCATCAATAGTTCTAGTTTACAGCTAAGGAAACTTATGTCCAAAACAAAGCATACAAAATAAAGTTTGCTCTAAAATTTCATAATCTTGCTATTTAAAAAAAAAAACATCTCCACTTACACGTTAGAGTTTTAATAATGTTGGTTAAAGTCAATATTATTTTTGTACTTATTTTTCATTGTGATAAGTCCCATCTACATTTTCTTTTGTAAATGAAAAAAGATAAAAAATATTTCTAAGATAAAAACATAAAAGATTAAATGTAAAACAAGAAATATGAAATTCAACTACAAAGGCCTACTTACCTCATAGAGCCCAGAGGCTTGTGATTCACTGGTACCATTGAAAGTAAAAACTTCTTCTTTTTCTCTGAATTTGTGATTAAATCTGTAATTCTGTCCACTTCTTCAACATCACCATCCTTCTCTGCCCGAGCTCCTTTCTTTGAAGCCTTCTCAGCTTCCATATCTGTATCTCTATACCACTGGGCTATGTAGAATGACCGTGAAAACTAAAACAATGGCGAAAAGGAAAGACAAATTTAGAGTCTTATAGAAGATTAGAGATTATTTACAAACTGGATTAGAATTTAACATGTATGAAAAGTTATTGCATATAGCAGCACTATATTAATAGCCATAAACAAAAGAAAAGCATATTGTTAACTTAAATTATAAAATAGACAGTTTTAATATTAAACTCAAATACAAAGCAAAACATTTTTATATACATTAGACAGAATATATGAGCAAATAAGTAAATTCTATATACTTTAAATAAAAAAAAAGAGGTATTTGCTTATAAGTCACTAAATCATAAAGAAAATATAAAATTTAAAGTGAAAATCATTTTTGTTACAATGCTAAAATAATCTAACACTACATGAATTTTAAAATTCATGACTAAACTAAACCCATGGTTGCATTTTTATGACTATGTTATATGATATTGCTCTGAGAACAAAATTTATTTAATTCATATGGTACTAAAAATGAATACATACTCGAAATTAATTAATATCACACGCCAAAGTATAAAAATTATATCCAACACTCTTTACAAAAATATGACATCATAGTTTATATCAGATTATTGCTTCAAACTTTTTTTAAAACATAATACAAAGCACAAAATTTCCTTAGTCAAGCATTCATCATCACAGAAGCTATGCAATTTTTTTTAGACAAACCATCAACTCATGACATTAATGAGAACATAATTGAAAGAAACATGAAATTTTCTAAAACCAAATATACTCACTAATAAAGCAGGTTCACTTTGCCCATTTTCTGCAAGATAATCTAACAATGCTTTTTGGAGGCATTCAGTCTGTCTGCAATCATCATCTATATTAGCCTAATTAATAAATATGAAAAAAGATTGATACATCAAGCCAAAATTTTGCATAAAAGAAACAAGTTAACAATAAGCATTTAAAATTCAGATTGCAAATATAGAGGCATTAGTTTTCAAATAATCTTTTTATATACAATACCTTTTAACTTGCAATTTAAATATACTCAAAAACTTGAGTAAAAATTTTTTTCATTTAAAAAATTATTTCAACAAACAATTAAATTCTCTCAGTAAAGAATCTAAAATCATTATTTTGCTAATATCAAAGTTTAAACAAGTGAAAATAACAATAAATATTTCTGTGTTAATACTTCAATAAATAATGTATCCCAATGTACAACACTTGTTGAATTAAGTAAACTAAAAATCTTATATTCAACCATTCAGCTATAAAAAAAAACAATTTAAATTTGTTTATAAGAACAAAAACTGACAACTGAAATGTTTGGAGTTCTTTCTTGGACAGTTTGCTAATTAAGCTCATTTAACAGACTGACATACCAAAAAAAAGGAATTTCACACAAGATTGTTATGCTTATTATATCTAAAAAAAAAACAAAAGTTAAAAGTGCCAATGTGTAAATAATCTGAACTTCTAAATACCTTCCTTACAAAACACAAAATCTAATAATGATTTTGATAATAACATACCATAGTAGAATCTTTCCTTTCTGTTCGAGAATTGATCGCCTATTAAGAAAGAAAGAGAAAAAATTATTAAAATTATGGAAATAAAATAAGCAACAACAGAGACAAACATATATTAGAATGCATTAATTTAAAAAAAAAGATTTTCATAATAGTTTTAATAGAAGTGTGTTTTATTTCTTAAATTGTTTCAAGTAGCAACATGTCTTTCTGAAAGTTTTCCTTGCTATTTATTTGTTCCATAAACAGGAGTCGGTTTAAACATTATTTTACAATAGTATTAAAGTAAATTTTGACGGCCTGATCCTCTTCCCAATTAGAGAAAATATATTTCTCTCTATTAACCATGACAATATCTTTAACATACTGTAATGAGTTCATTTCAATCACAATTTCTGTAATTTTCATTATTATCATAAAAGTTGACATTAATTTTTTTATTATATTTCTGTTCAAAAACATTAAAAAAGACTAGTTAAAAGCTTTTAAATGAATAATAGGAATACAATCCAGTTTATGAAAACAGTCAAACTAAAAGTAGAATAGCTCAAATGATCATCCTAAACAGTATAATGTAACCTTGCCTTATCTACAATATCATTAATTGTTTCCTGGTCCATGTGACTAGATACAGCATCTTTTCTTAGTCTGGCAGCAACAATTCCAAGGTATTCAAGGGAAGCAACTCGTAATGACATATCTGTAGATTTGTTACTGAATTGTTGAACCTACAAAGAAAAAATAAACATGCTTTACATTAAGCAGACTTTCTCAAACAATTCCAGATTTTGATAATCTTTTAATCTCAATTTGATATTTTTTCTTTTTAAATTATTCCGGTAATTCAACTTACAATAAGTATTAAAATCTAACAGTTTCATTTAAGTATTTTTATTTATTTATTTATACATTCATCACTACTTATATTTTTTTAGTTGGTACAGCCTCTAAAATCCTGAAAATATTAATCACCTTTAAACAAGCAACTGCAATTATATGAATTATTTGGCTTATTACCTCCTTTACAGGATATGCTTTGTAGTGCAGTGGAAAACAGCTTGGAAAGAGAAACTGGGGAACCAAGTTCGAATTCCAGTTGAATTCGTTGCATTCACTTATGCACAAATACCCTTGGGAAAGGTATTAATCCATCTCTACCCTCCATTTATGGGTTAAATAACAGGATAGATTGGGTTCTATAGCCTGTGCTGGCAACCGGTCTACTGTAGAAAGTAATGGCAACCTACTACAGGATAATCTTCTGCCTAGTCAGTCATGTCTCTTTTGAGACATGATCGCCCAAGCATGTATCACATATAGCATTTAACTGACTGACCTCCTTCACAGTTCTTCATGGTTATCCTGTTTAAATTTTAATTTTCCAAAAAATAAATATTTATATTCTTTCTTATATGCATTGTTTGCTGATATGCAGCTTCTTGTAACTAACTTACCAAAATCTGATCAAACAACCAAATATCAGTTTTTTTGTCTTTTTTAAAGGGGTTCACCAACAGAGAACTTTTTTGCAACCTTTCATATATTATCCCGATTCAATTATAGAAGAATGAGTCCCAGGTTTAAAAAAAAGACACAAGGAAATAGTTTTATCCAAATTCCAAATAAAACATACACATCTGATATACTCACATCTACTAAAAAAAATTAAACTCCTCATCAAGCAACAGATGTCAAGTACTTTTCAAACATATGCTCATAAGTTCCCATTGTTTTAGTCAAACCTTAACAAAATATATAAATACTTGTCTATACTTCTGAGATGAGGTAGTATTTATATTGTTCGGACTGTTATCCTCATCATTATTGCAATATTCACAAAGTTTTGGTCGTAATACTCTCCAGTTTTCTTCAGGTGATTGGAATTTTGAACTGAACCCTTTATTTCAATTACGGGGATATATTGTTTTCATTCTATGAATCATGCCACTTCTGGATGTTAGTTATCTCCCTTTATTTCAACACTAAGTTATTTGTTCATCACTTCTGTAGTCAGTTGAACTTAAATTTTTGGGGTCAAGTCACTGGATCTAACCAACACTCTTACCTACTGGGATATGTGTCCTTGAGGATATAGCAATAAAGATGAAAACAGTCTAAACAGTATAAATATTGAAAATATTATCAAGCAAACAATACTCTTTCAAAACACTAAACCAAACAGTATCATTAACATTAAGAAATTAAACTTTATCTCAAAATAAACAAAATAAGCTCCAAAAAAATGTCAAACCATTAATATATTTTGAACACTGAAAAAAAAAAAAAACCTTAAGACTTCATAAAGATACCCATAAAAAATAACAATGCATACTAATAACCAACTTATATCAGAAACTGAATACAAAAAAATAACTTAGAAACCAGCATCTCTAATAACTGATTTACAAAAATATGTCACCAACTAACTTGTACTTGAGCCACATATAACATCAAGCTATACTCAAAACAATTCAAAACCTTTATCTAGCCTTAAATAATCCAACAGTGGTTGAAAGACCATTGAGCAGAAACCAAACAAAACCAATTACTCTTTAAAGTATGTTTGCCATCAAAATCTTGAAAATAATTTTTTGTACGCATGTGCTTATATTAATGCAGTTAAATTATTTGATTAGTATAATTTGAAACTCAATAAAAAGATAGAAGGAATTGTGATCAGTTGAATTTCAAACTGTAATTCAAAGAAAAGAAACTGAAGGAATTTTCTCAATTTTATGAAATGCAGATTTTATTTAAATTTCAAATGAAAATAGTGTGTATGCATGTACGTGAGAGAGAGAGAGATACCAAAAGACAGAATAAAAAGTTTTTACCTATTTTTGATACTAAAAACTGATTTAAAAGAATGAAATAAATCCTCATGACTACTAAATATTATTGCTTTAAATTCTTTATAAAAACATGAAACTGTTGTCAAAGTGGTGAAAAAAATGTAAACTCTTTAACTAAAGAACATAAGCAGAAAATGTTAAAATGGTATTAAAAACTGGAGTAAAATATCAAATTGTCTCCAAAACAATTTAATACTAACTAAACAACTTTTTCAATATGGAGCCTTAGTTAAATGCCAAGTATAAATAGTTTCACAAATTTAAACAGACTTCAAATTATCTTCAACAAAATGTTGACACTTGCAAAAAAAAAAAATAAATAAATAAATATATATATATATATATATATATATATATATATATATATATAAAAATTAATATTTACAAGAATTCTCCCCAAAAGACTTAGCAGTAACTCTGATGCCGGCCATTCGGGTTTGTTGACTGTTGAAAGTAAATCTTGAACAAAATTTTCAAATAGTGGCCGATAATCATCTTCTCCTTTTGCTGTACACCTAGAAAAGAAAGTAAAAAATGAGAATATGATAAAGATCAAAATAGTGGTTAAAAAAGTTAAAAAAGAGTTTTAAATTGTTTTAACAAAAAATTTAGAAAAGTTTTTAAAAAGTTAAAAAGTTTTTTTTAATTTTTTTAAAGTTAAAATGTTTAACAAGATTTTATAATTTTTTAAAGTTTAAAAAAGTTTTTAAATAGTTAAAACTGTCATGCTCCAATAGTTAATCCATATTCAATTGACTTTTTCAAAAACTGCATTAATGTTAAATTTTAGCATCTGATTACATTTTCTTTTAAATTCATCATTTGCATAATGATTCAAAATTGTAATCTTCATCAAGTCAGCATTCTATTTTGGTCACTTTTGAAAGAATTGTCAAAACAAGATTGTGACCTGTATCAATATGAGGTACAGGTTTCTATAAAATAAAGTTTCTCTGAAGTTCATTAATATCCAAATGTTAGAATAATATGAACAGCATAAACAGAAACAAAATGAAATTTTGTTGCCACCTTTTATGAGATCAATACTTATTTAAGAAAGAAAGAACTGGCAACTAAATATAAGGACAATTCTTTTATATGTTTCATGGTTAAATTCTCCAAACTTTCAAGTTGTACTGTCTATCGAAAATCATCTTGCCATACTCAGTAAGAAATCTGCCAAGTGGTGGATTGGGGTAAGAAATGGCTCGTAAATTTTAATGCTTCCAAAACGAAGTTGCTATACATTAACCATCAGACAGTCCCTTCTACCCCCAGCTATCAGCATGGATCAAGTTAGTTTCCCAAAAAGCAATACCCTGCGCCATCTCGGCTTCACCCTCTCAGCCGACCTCAAAGAGAACAACTACATTGAATCAATAGCTAAGTCTACTGTTAGGAAGCTTGGGTCACTGTGTAGGGCCAGGAAGTTTTCTCACCTGAATCCATCTTACACATATACAAATCAACCATCCACCCATGCATTGAATACTGTTGTCATATCTGGTTGGAGGCCCCTGCTATTAATCTTGGGGTTCTCAACAGGATCCAGAGGAGAATCTGCATGTAAGCAATCCCTACCTGGAAGCTTGACTTCAGTCACTTTCTCACTAATCGGATGTGACTTCCCTCTGTCTCTTCTAAAAATATTTTCACTGCTTCTGCTCTGGCAAGCTTAGCTTCCCGGTGTACCCTCAACATGAATCTACTAGAGCAACCAAACTGGCAGCAAGGTTACACCCACTCTTTTATAGTCAAATCAACCAAATGCAGCTGCTACTTCTACTATAGCAGCTTTATTTCTTGCACTTCCTGCATGTAGGAATATATTTCTATTCCATATACTTGCCTCTCCAAGAGCTTAAATGCAACGTCAATTGCTATCTCTGATCACTTTGACTCCCATTCTTCTCTTATCCTTTCCCCAACACAATCTATATCTTGTTCTTCTCTCTTTTCACTCTACTCTCATGCAACTCTCTTCACACCAGTATCACAATTCTTCTCTTAAACATTCTCAACACCTCCTATAACCAATCCCTCTTTCTTTTTGCTCTCCTCTTATGTAATTGGAGTAGATAGACTAAACTATCGCCCAGTTTACACTCCACCCATGTCTATTGAACAGGTGAAGAGGCTCATCCCTTGTTTCCTGTTTAGGATGTGGTTTCCGGCTTTCTCTTTTCCAATCTTTTCACTCTTACGTAGCCCCATGCTCATCAGTGGCATTACCGTCTTGCTCGGGGTGATATGATTAAAAAAAAAAAATCTTTCACTCTTCTCTTATGTAGCCCTCTGCGCACCAGTGGCAGTACTGCATTACTTAAGGTGAAACAATTATAAAAAAATCTACTTTGTAAATATATTGATGATGCTAAACAATTTGCAAGCACTGAAAATTATGCTTTGGCTGTGCATAATTATACTGACAAATCTTGAAAATGTCAATTACATCAGCATTGTTGAGCATCTAATATCTATTTTTTGCATACATTATCTCAGATTTTATTAGACTTTAATGTTTTCACTATAAAATAGGTATTAAACAACTGATGTTGCTAAAATTTCTAGCATACATATTTACAGGAACAGTGTATCATATGCGTTTCAGTTGTTTTGTTAGAGGAGTGGCTTTAGGGCTGTTTTTTCTTTTTAATCATTTCATCACAAGCAAGGCAGTAAAGTTTATTCTTGCTCCCTAAAACTCCATCATTTCTAGTAGGGCATAGGTCATCAACATCTCCTTGCCATTGACCTGGGAGGGGTGGGCATTGATGCTTCTGTAACTTATCTTTTTTACAGGTAAGGGCACTAACCCTACACAAACCCCTTTACCCTTTGGGTGAGGTAGACTGGTTGCCAACCAAGGCTATAGAACCCAATCTGTCATGCTATTTAACCCATAACTGGAGGGAAAAGAGATGGATTAATACCTTTCCCAAGGGTATTTGCGCATAAGTGAATGCAATGAATTCAACTGGAATTCAAACTCAGCCCTCCGATTTCTCATTCCAAGCCAATATTCACGGCACTGCAACAAACATCCTTATTCTTACTCATTAACCCTTTATTTTTTCTCAAATCTCTTTTTGCAACATTCTTAACAATAGTTTCTTTTTTGTTTTGTTTTTTATTTTGTTTTTTTTAGTTCTGTTATCTTTGCAATTTCTAATGTTGTATTCATATTACACAATAACTTAATGATATCTTGTTTCTTTTTAAGTTTAGATTTTTTTACAACTCATGGAAATCTTCCTCTCTCTGAAATTATATAATATATCAATAACTATATTATTTACAAAATTCAAGTTGCTTAATACAATCCCACACCATCAATGTTATTGTAAATGATTTAAAAGATATTACCTGCTTATTATACAAATATATTCTGAAATTTTTTACCAACAGGTTTGTTAATACCTATTTTATTGTAAAAACACTGCCTTTCATGATAAAATCTGATAGTGTCTAAAATATTCATTAAAACCTCGTAATGTTTAATTTCTAATCATAAGCCAAACACCTAGTGGTTCAAGTTATTTTAACTATGATTTGGTAAATTAGGAGAAAAATCTGTGTTCATGTGTATCATCCATAAACTTAAAGACAATTTCTTTTACAGAAGCAAAAGAAAAGTAAATGTTACAACAAATCCACATATAAAAATAAATTTGACAAATAACAATAAGTTTTCAAAGGTTTATGAATGGAAAATTAAAACAAAAATTTGTAGTTACTTTTTCAAAAAAACTGATAAAAAATTATATCCAGTCCTCATGGCTGTTTCATATGATGTCACAATTAGTACATCATTGTCCGTCTGTAAAAAGAGAAAAAATCAAATTATGACAGAATCAAAGCTGGAGATGAAAACCATTTACAAATGTTCCTATTCTTGATGATTATAAGAAAAGACATTCTCTTGTAAGTTAACATTAAAATGAGATTATTTCATATTATTGATTCAAGTAAAAACGTTTGCAAAATTGGGACCAATTAGGGTCAGTAGTTATAAATTCTTGCCATACTTGAAATTGTTGTGGAACCTGTTGTATGCAACCCTCTTCATCAGGTACCACCTGCTATTAACAGTCGTTTTTCTATACCCAATTTGCTAATGTTAACTGACCCCCAGTGAGAGAACACCTCCAGAACTAGACCAGAGACTAACATCAAGGAGTAAAAATCACTGATCAAGCTACTGCTTTAAAAAAATATCCATTCTCTTTCATTCCTTATTGTTTTCTGTATCTATCTACTATTTCTATCTTGGGTATATCTATCTCTATCTCTCTGTTTTTCTACCCTAATGCTATCAGTTTTTAGGGGTTTTTTTTTTGGGGGGGGGGGTCTGTATGTTTTGTTTATTTTTCCATGAAGATCTTCTTTTACTATCATTCACTTCTAAGAAAAAATTGAAGCCATCACAAATTTTTCCAACCTAGATATTTTATAAGAAATGGCTAGTACTAGTACAGGTACGAAAAGGAAAGCAATAACTGAGTTAGGCCATCTTCTTATGTTCTCATTTTTATTGATTTTATTTATTACCAGATTTCATGGTAAAATTCTAACATGTACATTCTGGTGAGTGGAATATACCTGGTGTAAATAGGTCATGATCATGAGCCTTTAGTGAGCAACCACAGGCTATGCAACCAGTTTTTGATGGCAGTAGGGATGGTCACATACAAGTTCCACTGTATTTAAAACAAATTAAGTTAAAAATGTTTAGTTTTTCTCAAAGATCTAAGAAAAATCTAGTTTTCCTATCAGTTGTTTTCCCTATTTATCTTTGATCTGAAGGTTTATTGTACTAATACACCACCTGTAGGGAGCGTCGGCTATGCTTGCAAAATGACCTTGTGCCTAACATAACCGAGCCACCACATTTAAAAGAATTAGAAAGTTGAACAAATATTAAAAGGTTAAAAGGGTAACGTTTCTATTAATAAGAGTAAATTCATTTAAGGAGAAGAATTAACATCCGTTTTTGTGAATTATGAAATAATGTTTACATTTGAAAGTTCTTTCTAAAGCTTTCCTTGAATATGTGTGTTTTAGTTTTCTTAAAATCAGACAAAAGATTTTAAGATTTTTTTTCTAACACCTGATTGGCTAATAAATGAGAGATAGTATCCATTTTTATTTTTCAACAATGACCACATATGGTAAAATTTGGTGAACCAACTGTCTTGTGAAAAAAAAAACATTTTTTTTGGTGAATGAATAAATGTATATGCTTTTTTTTACTGGCTGATAAAAAGTGTGTGCAAGCTGGGAATTTTTGGCCAATCAAATATGAAATCCAACACACTTTTGATGATAGCATAAAAATAAACTTATATAATAAGAAAAATATCAAAGAGAAAAAGAAAAATGCAAGAAACAATTAACAGAAAGATTATTAAAGAATAACAAAATAATAGAAGCTGTCACACTTGTAATAAATTTACAAATCGGATATCAAAGAATATATAGATTAAGTAGAAAAAGGAAAAATATTTTTTTCTAAATTTGTTTTAAGCTGGCTACTATTAATCTTAACTTGATACTGAAGTTGTTCAATTTCTACAAGAGTATCAATGTAACATTTCCATAATAAGTGCTACATTTACTATATGAGGTGTTGCTGATGTGCTTTCTGTAGCAAGTTGTGTTTTATAGGGTGGAGATGTTAGCTATAAAAAAAAAAAAAACAATTTTGAATTCAAACTCTTTTTTGACACCTAAACAAAAGAATGAAGTCTGTTCTGTTATTTAAGCCATAGCTAAAGGGTGAGAAAAGCTAGAGTAATACCTTGTCCAAGGATAATTGTGTGAAAGTGAATGCAACAACATTGGCAGGAATTGGAATTTACCACACCGATCCCCTTTTCAAGCTGATAATGACTACACTACACAAACATTTTATAAGTGTTAGAGTGAAAGAAAAAAAAATTACATATTTTAAAGTTGTGTGTGTGTGTGTGTGTGTGTGTGTGTGTGTAAGAAAAAGAGAGAGAGAAAAAAAATAGTAAAAGATTACTTGCCTTCCCCTTGGAGTTTTTCTCTGGCGGTTTCTCTTCACCAGTTAAATCATGAATTATGGGCTTTGGTTTAGGAACCTTGACAACGCATTGAATCAGTTGTAATGCCAGAGCTGTGACCATCTGAATTGATTCTTCTGCATTTAACCTGAAACAGACAAATTATACTCAAAATTATTTTTAGTAGGCATTTGTATAAAATATCACAATGAATCAACATTCAAAATGAAGCAAACACTTATCTTTAAAATGAGGATCTTATTAAAGTGAGATGATTGATCAATTTGTTTTTTACAGTTTATCAACCCTTTGTGAGTTATTTCAAGCTGAAACATATTTCAGATTGTAGGAGGTTATTTACAGTACCCAGTGTTCCCTAATCATCCCTAAGTAAGTACTAACCGGGCACACCACTGCTTAAAGTGGGATGATGGTACCAACTAATTTTTTTAAAAAAAGTAAGTGTGAAAGAATTATAGCTTCTTACTAAACATTACTTTTATCTCTGACATGCTTATTTCTAAGCTGACTCAGTCTTTATAAATCTTTAGTGAATCATCAATCTCACTGAAAGTTTATTTGAAATATGAATTATGTGTTTGCATGTGTGATATTTATTTGATGCCTATATGCATTTCATCATTGAACTAAGTTTATGAAATTAAAATAAGAAATCAGCATTAACATCTGAGATAATAACAAAATTTATAGAAATTTAACTGTAATCATGCTAAGTTAATTTCCTAAATTTATAATTGTTCCTTTAGATATCATCAATTCAGACGTTTGCATGAAAAGCTTCAGCACTTCCCTTATGCTTCTTTTAATTTGATTGAATGATTAAGTTACCTGTAATGTCGAAGATTTCGTTTACTGGATGGTAATCTGGCTAAAGATGCAAAAATATCCTCAAGTATTAGCTGCCTATGCTTGTCATATTTTGAAAAAATCTGAAAATAAATCATTTTAATTTACAAATAAGTTTTTAATCAAATAATCAAATGTCTAAAAGTATGTTTTACAATTGAGATTATTAAATTTTGGTTTCATAATACTGATTAGGCTTGAAATTACACTATTTACATTATTTGGTCTATTGTCCACATCTTGGTCGTCATTTGTACAATGATGATGGTCAGAGTGTACAACAGCCAAAACATCGTACAAATGGCAACGAACATGAGGACAATAGTCCAAATAATGTAAATAGTGTAAATACTACCTCATCTCAGAAATATAGACAAATACTGTAGGCTTGAAATGTTTTGATAAGATATTAAATGTCTGAATTGTAATTTTTGGAAAATATATCCTCCTTAAGAAAAATTAAACATAACATAAGTGAGAGAAATGGACAGAACTGATTCATTGAATTTTAAATAAATTATGAAAGTACTGCATAAAAATTCATAAAAGAGATTTAATTTCAAGAAAAACATCAAAATATTATATTAAATCTACTTATCACCTTGTAGGATGTGCGTTGTGGTGCATTGGATATCGGCTCGGAACGAGAAATTGGGGAGCCAAGTTCGAATTCCAGCTGAATTCATTGTCTTCATTTACGTGCAAATACCCTTGGGAAAGGTATTAATCCGTCTCTTCCTTCCAGTTAGGGTTAAATAACAGGACAGATTGGGTTCTATAGCCTTGGTCGGCAACCAGTCTACCACAGAAAGCAATGGCAACCTACTGCAGGATAATCTTCTGCCCAGTCAGTCATGTCTCTTTCGAGACATGATCGCCAAAGCGTGTATCACGTATGGCACTTAACTGACTGATCACCTTGTAACAAAAGATATTGCTAATATTCATAAGTGATTTAAGTGAACATAAACCATTGTGGCATAGGTATGTGTGTGTGTGGTTAGCAAAGTGTGTTAGCTTATTTGCTAAATATATTTTAATCTAATTTCTTCTTGCTGAATTTTGCATTGAGCACTTTTCTTTTGTTCATACTTTGTAAGCAGCTGTTTTTTGCCTTTCTTTCTGTATATATATATATATATATATATATATATATATATATATATATATAGTACACTTGGTATGTAATCCAGGTAAATTCCAAAAGAGACAACTCGAGAGAACTCAATGTTAAATTCATTTATTTAATTTAACAGAGTAATCTTTTATAAAGGATTTTCGATTATTACCATGGATAATACATATTTCACTGCTTTGATGTTCTTAACGCGGCTTGTCAGATCCAAATGGTACAACAGTAGGCAATCGAAATTGCCTACTGTTGTACTATTTGGATCTGACGAGCTACGTTAAGAACATCAAAGTGGTGAAATATGTATTATCCACGGTAATAATTGAAAATCCTTTATAATATATATATATATATATATATGTATATATATTAAAATTCATAAAAAATTATATATTAAAAACAGAAATAGGGGTTGTTCCAACGAGATAAATTGATATAGAAGAAAAAAGTGCAAGAAGCCATGAATGTTTTGTTTAAAGTGTAAATTTATTGTTGTAATTAATATTACATGCTTTTTGTATGATATATTAAGTGTTCATAATGATATTTGTGTCGCTACATGTGTTTTGAGTCTAAAATTGACTCTCTTCAGGCAAATAAACTTGTGATTTTACATATTGAGATCTGTTTGTTTTTCTGATGGCCGAAGTATCAAGTCGGGATGAGACAGCAATGGGCATGGACCAAATGGAGCTCTATGTTGAAACGCCAAATCAAATGGTCCGAAATATGGCATGGTGACTCCAGATTAAAATTTCTGATTCGGGCAGTATACGACACCCTGCCAAGCCCCACAAACTTACAATTATGGTATAAAACCCAGTTGCCAAATTGTCATTTTTGTGGGCGCAAAGGTACCTTAAAACATATCCTGAGTAGCTGTAAATCTGCCCTAGCTGAGGGGCATCACAGGTGGTGCCATGACAAAATTCTAAAAGAGATCGTGAAAATAGTTCCAAATACTATCAAAGAAAATGTTTACAACCCAGACACAAGGCAGATAAAATTTATTAAAGCAGGCGCGAAAATCCCACGAAATAGAAAGGTAAATCCAAACCTGTTATCTCCTGCAACAGACTGGGAACTAAGGGCCGATATAGGCTCAAGATTGAAATTCCCAGAGCAAATTGCCATCACAAAACTTCACCCAGATATAGTTTTCTTCTCACATAATTTGAAGAAGATAGTCTTGTGGGAACTGATGGTCCCCTGGGAAGAAAATGCAGAAGAAGCCCATGAAAGGAAGAAGTTAAAATATGACGAACTGCTGGAGAGTTGCAGGGTTAAAGGCTGGAGGGCTAGCTGCACTCCTATAGAAGTGGGGACTAGAGGATTTGCAGCAAGGTCCTTAAGCAAAGCCTTAACTGATATTGGTATAGTGGGAGTAAAAAAAGGAAAGCACTCAAGTCCATAACCGAAATAGCAGAAAGAACAGCTAATTGGTTATGGATCAAGAGTGAGTGCCTGGATTTCAAAACAAATTGTTAGCTAAAATTCCCCAAAATTCTGCATTTCTGATTTCTCTTCATTTTATTAGTACTCGTAAATAAGATAAAATGCATAAATAAGTTTAAATTAATGTATCATGATTAATTTGTAGTCAAATTTTTCCTTCTTTTTTAATACCCATACAATAGGTAAATTGTTTCATATTTTCGGACAAGCTCATGTACGGTTCACCTCTAAATGGAAAGTGGCTCTGACTGTCGCCAATCAGAAGCATTTGCAAGGTTTCGTACCGGGCCCAAACGTAATTTTTGCAGTGTCTGAAAGCACTTATCAAGGATGGACCAGAAACTGATCATCTCTGGTCGGGTCGGCGCGGTGAGGGGGGTATGATGTTGAGAGACCCAAAACCCCCTAGTGATCCTCGTGATGACATCACTGACAACACCCTCTAGCGCCCCCACTACGGTGCATATATATATATATATATATATATATATATATATATATATATATAGAGAGAGAGAGAGAGAGAGAGAGAGATAAGTGGTGAGTATCCAGAAAGTTTATATGTGTGCATGTTTGCTGGTTTTTTCCCCACACTTGCAAGTTTCTTCTGTCACCTTCATTGGCCATAAAATATTTTTACACTGACATGCAAAATTTTGGGGTTTTGTCTTCATATTTTAAAATTGTTTTCAGTAATTTGGATTCTACTCTATAGGTCATCTAGTTCTTTCCGTTGTTTATAAAACACTTTTTTTTTTTTTTTTTTTTTTTTTTTGATCGCATTTGAATTTAGTGTCTGTGTGTGCCTTAGGTTTTTCATGTTGCTTTGTTGAGGGAAAGCTTGTATTTTTTTAATAAATATTTCTTCCTGCATCATGAACATATCATAATCTGCATTTTGGTAGATAGGCATTTCTCTGAATTTACCTTCGCTACATTCATGTAAATGTTGGGACATGGACAATTTCCTGTTATTGGCTAGTTTACTTCTGTGCAAGGTTACTATTTAGGCCTTGTTTACCACCCCCCCCCCCATATATTTTTGCACACTCATTGCATTTTGGAGCATAAATTACATTTTTTTAGAATTGCAGTTCAGATTTGCTTTTATTTTGAATGTAGATGTGTTTTCGAACTTGAAGTGATTTCCTTCTATTATTATGTTCCATCTTTTTTTGTTGCATTTTGTGATTTGCAACCCTCTATGTTGTGTGTTGCTCGAATTTTGATGAGGTTAGTATGTTTTTTAAATTTTTAGGTTGGTGTTTGCTTTTAATTATCATAATTGTCTTTGAAGATATCCTTATTTTATCATTTTTGTTCAGTAATTCTATGTCTTTTTATCTTTGTAACTAATTCTGGGTTGCTTTTGTTGCGTGTGGAGACGTATGTTAGAATGTTTTCTTCTTTTTCACGTTTTTTTATTTTGTTGTTTTTGGGATTCCAGAGATTCTAATGGTATTTCTTCTGCCAGTTGAAAACCTTTGTTTATTAATGGAGTGGGGTATTCTCTTATTTGTAATGATTTTCATAGTTACTCTAGGAGTATTTTACAAAGGGTTTTGTCAGCTACTATTGTGGAAATTCGTCATGCTAGGGAGTAGGGGATGAATTTTAGACGGCTTTTAGGTTGGTGACGCTTGAAATGAAGGTATTGTTGGGTGTCTGTGGGTTTATGGCAAATGTCACACTTATTTATAAAAGTGTGATATTTGATCACTCAATAAATCCCAGGACTAACTAATAATACTTTTAGGTAAAATTCGACCTTATTCATCAACAGGGTGATACACTGATTTGAATGCTTCTCTAACAATTCGATGCCTTTTTTGTTGAACGATTTGTCTTTGGCCTCAAAATACACCTCAGTTTCCAATATCACTTCTTCATTGGAGACAAATCTCTTTCTCTAGAGCATTCTTTTGAGGTCTGCAAACAGCCAGTAGTCACTGGGGACCAGATCTGGAGAATAGGTTGGATGTGGAAGCAATTCAAAATGCAATTCATGTAGTTTTGCCATTGTTGAGACTGACTTGTGACACAGTGTGTTGTCTTGGTGAAAGATCACTTTTTCTTCTTTATTTCTGGACAATTTCTGGCGATTTCTTCCTTCAAATGCACCAATAATGCTATATTATATTCACTATTGATGGCTCTTCCTTTCTCAAGGTAATCGATGAACAAAATACCTTGTCCATCACAAAATACAGATGCCAAAACCTTGCCTGCTGATGTTTGCATCTTTGGTCACTTTCACCTGCTGCTGTCCACTCAGCTAGCTGCCAATTTGACTCCAGAGTGAAGTGGTGGATCCATGTTTCATCCATTGTCACATATTTATACAAAAACTCCTTCTTGTTGTGTTGCAAACAACACTTTGAATCTTCAATGCGTTGTAGTTTTTGATCGACTATGAGGAAACACAGTACACACGTTGAACACAGCTTTCTCATTGACAAATGTTCATGCAAAATGGTGAATACACTGCCTTCTAATATGTTCAACTTCTGCTATCTCACACAAGTTCTATTTACAATTGGCCAAAACGATTCTGTGAATTTTTTTGATATTTTCTGAGACAACTGCTGATTTTGGGCAATCTGAGCATTCAGCATCATTTGTGTTTGTATGACCATGTTTCAAGTCAGCATACGACCTCTTAACCATTGTTTTTATCAAAGCAGAATCTGAATAACATACATCAAGCTATTGATTTGCTTGAACAGTATTTTTCCCATCAAAAAGCAATGCTTTATCAACACACAAAATTATGATTTTTCCACTGTTTTGAAAATTTGCAACAGTAGCTTCACTTGAATAACTGTAATTTACAAACTAATATTCCAATTGGGCCCAAATTTTGTCACGTGGCATTTGAAGGTTTGTACTTTATAAAAATCATATGGATTTTTTTTATTAGTGGCGCCATATATATGTCAGGCCAGGGACTTATTGAGTGACGTGTTATTAATAAATATACATTTTTTAATTGAATGGGGTTGTTGTATTCTAACATGTTGAAGTGTGTGTGTGTGTGTGTGTGCGCACTCTCTTTAGGTTCCAGATATTGTAATTTGTACTTTAATAACAAATGACAGCAATAGCATTAAGACAATGCTAATTACATTTTGTTAGTTCTGAGTTTGTAATGCTTTTTTTGAATGGATGAAGAATTAAGTTTAAAATTTACATTGAAATTTAATATAATTAATTAATCATTAACTGAAAATATAAATAAAAAATTATGACTTCTCAAAAAATTCCTCTTGAAACTAATGACAATATCTGAAATGTTTACTCACAATTGTGACCAATTTCATTGCATTTAATTGCATTTCACTGATGCCTTCAACAAAAAATGGTGACACTCCCAATGTAGAGACCTGGTGAAAAAGAAAAAAAGAAAAATATCAAGTCAAATCAGAAATCAAATGCAAATATCATTTACAAAAAGCTCTCCTTAAAACTGAGTTGGGTTGATTATACACATCAACATTTGTTGGGCTATTTAATGCCAAAACTAGTCTTTTCAGCACTCCCTTCTACACAAATAAAACTGTGAATGAATTCCAGACTAAATTTAAACCAAGAAATATACAAATAATATAAAAATAATTATACATCTCCATTTTAGTCGTATAAAATTTTCTAAAGATAGAAATAAAATGTTGATAAAAGGTACCCAATGGTTTATGCTTTTGCTATGAGATTTTACAGCCAGACTTCAAAGAAAAATAATAGACTCCCAATACCCAAAATAATGTCATGTGATTTAAGGCAAGGCACTGTTAAGAAAACCATTTTTTTATCAGCTTTTCTTACTACACTTAACAAATAAGATTTCAATAGTTTAATTAGAGGATATGCCAAAAACACTTTCTTTGAAGTTATATCTTTAAACCTATCAACCAAACTGATGCGTAAAAATAATATTTTGCTCCAAATATTTTCCATTTGAAGCTAAAAGAAAAGCAATGATAAGAACAAAACTCAATTTTTTAATATAAACAATTTAAAATGTACATATTTTACCAGCTAATTTATATAGATTATTACTTACTTAACAGCTTCTCCAAGAAAAGCTAAAATTTAATACATTCAGTATATTTTTTAATTTATTTGGCTTGTGTATTTAACAGCACTTCAACCACTAGCAGGTTATTCAGAGCAAATTTAAGCTGGTTTTATTTGCATCACACATTGCTTGAAAGGCAAAGCAGTGGGATAGGGATGCATTTTGTATTATGTAAATGATGGGTTCACTTTTTGTAATTTTGTTATTTCTTTTTTCTTTTTTTTTTTAATCATATCACCCCAAGCAAGACGTTACCGCCACTGATGTGCAGGGGGCTACATAAGAGTGAAAATGATGAGCCTCATCACCCGTTCAATAGATGTGGGTGGAGTGTGAACCGGGCGATAGTTTAGTCTATCTACTCTAATTGAAAAAAAAAAAAAAAAAAAAAAAAAAGAGTAAAAGAATAGGAAAGAGTAAAAGATTGGAAAAGAGAAAGCCAGAAACCACATTCCTAAACAGGAAACAAGGGATGAGCCTCTTCACCCGTTCAATAAACATGGGTGGAGTGTGAACCGGGGTGGAAGTTCAAAATGTTGTTGAGTTCTGTGGTTTCAAAGAGGTATTCTATCTTCTATCTGATACCATTTAAACAAGTTTGGTTAAGTTCTTAAATATGGTTTTTATTGAGAGGAAGTTGACATTTGTTGCATGCTGGACATGGTTCATTTTTAAGTAAATGAGAATGTGTTAGATAAGAGTGGACAATTCGGAGAGTGGACAATTTGGAACCTGGCCAGCACTACCTTTTTCCTTTGCTTTCCTGTGTCCTGGGAGTGGGGGCATTCTTTAATGGTCAGTTGAACATTGTATAATTTATTGTTTTTTTTTGTTTGTTTTTTTAATTTTTATATAAAAATGGGTGTTCATTTTTCACTGATCTCTATGCAGATTACACACACACCCACACACCCACACACACAGAGTTTAAGGATACCCAAGAAAAAAAAAGAAAAAAAGACAGACAATTTTGAATGAAACTTTTGGGTTTAAATTTTCAAAAGGCCTTACCTGGAGGATGACAGTATCTGTGAGTTCCTGAATATTCAGTAGTATTCCTAAGGCTTCAACAAGTTCACAAAGCTTATTATATAGGAGAATAGTTGATTTATTCTTCACTATATGTGACCTGTTTCTTTTCGCTTTAACACTACCATGATAACCATCTAAAATACAAGATAAGATTACATTAATATTAATAAAGATACAAGATAAATAAATAACATTTTAAAAAATATCAATTGATATAATAGTTTTTTAATGGTTTCCATTACAATAATAATTTTTACAGACATCATCTTTAGAGATGATGTCTGTAAAAGATGGTATCTATAAAAAAAAAAAGAAAGATGGTGAAAGTGGTCGTTTCAGAAGAAAATAGTTTTTGTGAGAAAGATTATGTTTTGTTGTAAATTTTATTTTACTTTGTTTTTACAACAAATATTATCAAATGACCACCTATTTAATTCTCCTTTAGAAACAATGTTGCTTAAGTTCAATGCTAAAATAAATTTGACTCTACTATACAACAACTATCTTATGAATTTTTTTTAACTGACCTTAACATGTATAAAGATAAAAGTCTCCAAAGGATTTTTTCTCAAATGTATTCAAATGAAAAATGGGAAACTAAAACACTGCTGAGAATTGAAAATGACTTAAATAAATATAATGCAATAAATTCAATAGTTTATGAATGTCTGATTACAAAGAAAAGTTGGTTCTAAGTCTAACCTTTATTATGAGGATCTATTCTGTAGACAGGGTCAAATTCTGGATAGACAGTGTTCTGAAGCTGCCACTTGGCAAACAATATAATCCTTTCAATGACATCCTCCAAAAACACTTGCTTTGGCATTTCAGTGGCAGTCATGATGTAAACTGCAGTCAAAGAGGCATCCATACTCCTCATCACCCGTTCCATGGTGATTTCTCGCCAAAGAACTTGTTCCTCATCGTCATCGTCATCATCATCTTCCTTTAAAAAAGAATATATGCTGTTTAATATTTAATGAAACAATTCTGGTTTAGAGATTTTGCTGATTTAATAATGGCATTGTTTCCAACAGATTCATCTTCAAGAGATACTGCAGTGTCAGTGAGTCAATACTAAAATTAATTTTGCTATTCAAGCAACTCAGATTTATAACAGAATAAAAATAAGAATGCATGGTAACCATTTTAATTGGAAAGATTAAAATATTAGTTTGAGGAAAGAATAGTAGTCCCAAGTAACCTTAAGCTACATTTTTTAATATTTGTTTCTTCCAAAAATTATTATCCCATGAAAATCAACTAAAAGTTGATATAATTACTTTTAACATGTCTATATTTCTGGAATGAGGTATTGTAACTATTTACACCATTTACATAGTTTGGACTATTGTCCTCATTTTTATAGTTATATTCATAACATTTCAGACGTTTAACACTCCAGTCTTTTTTCTATATCACCTGAAGAAGGTTGGAGCGTACAATGGCTGAAACGTCATAAATATGACAAAGATGAGGACAACAGTCCAGACAATGTAAATAGTCTTTTATATATATATATATATATATATATATATATATATATATATATATATATATATATAAAGAAGTACTTTTATATTTGATTATTCAAAATTGTTTTTATTATTGTCATTATATAAATAAAAAATTATATTTTACATTTGCATACTATTAAATTTTATTTATTAAGCTAATTAAATAAAAAATAAACTATTTTTAAAATAATTTCAATAAACTGAAAACTGAAATTTGTAATAAACATACAACATTAAATTGCTAAGAGACAAAGAGTTTTAATAGACAATTGCCAACTTAAGATATCAAATATGAACAGGTCTTTTATCAATTTCCTCCACTCCTTTTATCTTGAAGACAAGTTCACTATCTGCTTCAGAAAGCCTCATATAACAGCTTTATAGAATACTTAATGAACAATTAAAGTTCCTAATTTTACAGTTAGTTTTAAAAAGAAAGATTAGTGACATCACAATAGTACCTTGTTAATATTTGGTGTCAATTTGATGCCATCACGTACATTCCATTGCAAAATGGTCAGTAACCTCACAAGTTTATCTGCAGGAATCTGCAAAGAAAAAACATAAATGAATGTGCTATCATCATTTTTAATTTTTTTTGTGTGTATATGGATAACATAAATATATCAAGTGGAAAGAAAGTAATGAGAAAGAGATAGAAATGCTGAAAATTGTTTATAAATAAAAATAGAATCTAGTGTTATTTTCAAAACTTATTTTGTAACTATTGTTTTAACACATGTTAAAACCTTCAGTTATTTGAAGGCCTTTTTTACTGCCTTCACCTACACTAAGCTAATTTATCCTTTAGAACTATTTAATATGTCAGACAAGTTTTTCATTTTCAGGTGTTATAAATCAAGGTAAAATACATAGTTTATATATCGCACATTATTTGAACACTTTTTTTTTTTTTTTTACTGATTTGGCTGAGCTTTTCAGCTTTCTTCAGGTGTAAACAGTGAGAAAAAGGAATTTCTATTATAATCACCTGCGCATTTGGTGTATCTGTCACCATAAAAATAGACTACTCTAATTGGTACATTAATGAGCAATTTGTCTGTTGTTTCATGAATAATGAGTTTATTTTCTTCTCATGGATTATACCAGATAATTGACAACAGATTTACAGTTGAAACTGAATTATATTATCTTCTTCTGTCTTGTTAATGGTTATTATTTTATTGTTCTCCCTGTTTAATAATATTTTTCCCTTACATTCTCTAACACGCAGTAATCCCTTGCATCTTAGTGGCTTTATTCTCTTGCTTGGGATGAAATGACTGAAAAATAAAGAGCCAGAGGTGCTACCAGGATTTATTATTGGTGAGTATAATGTGTTGATGCCAAACACAGAAAAAATATCAATGATTTAATTAAGCAAAAACATGAAGAGGTCTAGGCCATTTGAATTTGGAGGATGTTGTAAAAATATTGCAGCCTCATAATCAGATCTTCTCTTGAGTTTAAGTATACAATGGAGACCAACAGAAAAACTATCACACAAAATCGCTCAATTATCTAACCATTTAACATTCTTGTGTAGATGCCAAGAGGAAGTTTTCATATCACAGAGACTGAAGCTCAAATGTAACATCCTCTTTAAGAGAACTAATAACATTCAAAAGTGGATAGTCATGCTCTAGTGAATGAGAAAATACATCATGTTAGATGATTTAAAAAAACATCATCTGGTAAAATGATACAGAGAAAAAAAGAAAAAATTTCATCAGGGAAAAAAAAGGAGCAAACTCACATCAGGGGGATTACAGATGAAAACAGAAAAATTAGCAGATCAGTGAAAAGGTCTAAGAAGAGTTAGATGACATTTTTTAAAATCATCATCTGGTAAAATGCTACAGAGCAAAAAAAGGGTAAACTCTCATCAGGGAGGAAAAAAAGGGCCAAACACTCATCAGGAAGAAAAAATGGCCAAACTCTCATCAGGAAGAAAAAGGGGCAAACTCTCATCAGGAAGAAAAAATGGCCAAACTCTCATCAGGAAGAAAAAGGGCAAACTCTCATCAGGAAGAAAAAGGGGCAAACTCTCATCAGGAAGAAAAAAGGGGCAAACTCTCATCAGGAAGAAAAAAGGGGCAAACTCACATCAAGAAGAAAAGGGGGCAAACTCGCATCAAGAAGAAAAGGGGGCAAACTCACATCAAGAAGAAAAGGGGGCAAACTCACATCAAGAAGAAAAGGGGGCAAACTCACATCAAGAAGAAAAAAGGGGCAAACTCACATCAAGAAGAAAAGGGGGCAAACTCACATCAAGAAGAAAAAAGGGGCAAACTCACATCAGGAGAAAAAAGGGGCAAACTCATATCAGGGAGAAAAAAGGGCTAAACTCACATCTGGCAGATTACAGATAGAGACAGAAAGAAAAGTCAGCAGATCACTGAAAAGGTCTAAGAAGTTTTTTGTTTTTTTTTTATTTGAAAAGATCATTCAATAGTACAATTCTGTAGGTTACAGAATATGTAGTATAGAATGAAAGTTACACAGGAACTAATGAAATAGTGGTCAATATAAAGAACTCAAAGTCTGAAGAAACAATCAATCAGTTAAGTGCCATACATGATATATGCTTGGGTGATCATGTCTCAAAAGAAACATGACTGACTGGGCAGAAGATTTTCTCACAGTAGGTTGCCATTACTTTCTGAAGTAGACTGGTTATCAACTAAGGCTATAAAACACAATCTGTCCTGCTATTTAACCCATAGCTGGAAGGAGAAGAGACAGATTAATACCTTTCCCAAGTGCATTTGCAACATAAGCGAATGCAATGAATTCAACTGGAATTCAAACTCAGCTGTCCAATTTCTCATTCCGAGCCAATAATTATTGCATGACAACCGACATCCGAAACAATACTTAATCCATTAATGAACGCTGTAAAACCTGGTATTAATTATAACATTTTCAAAGAAAATCTAGTATTATTACAGGCTTCTAAAAAATCCAGTATTAACCGTTTGTCGCATATTGTTTACAATTGTAACAAAGGTTAGAGAAAGGTTACAATTGTAAACAATATGCAACAAATGGTTAATTATAGGATTTTATCTCTGACCTATAAATGCCTATTGTCCCATCTTGGGAACAATAGGCATTAATACATTAATTATTATGATATTCCAAGTAGGGATTGCAGTCATATGCAGTCAGTATTGGTTCTACAGTCCAAGTAACATTCAATTTAATTTTCACAAAGATAGTTTCTTTCTTATTCTTCTCTATAGAGAAAACGTCAGATTCACTTTTTAAAGAGTCTTCTATTTTTTCAACATTATTTTATTTTTATTTTTTAATTTACCCACTGATTGAAAATGATTTTTCTTTTTACAATTTTTACATATCTGTTCCTGTCAGACATTTTTCTCTCATTGGTTCATGCTCATAGTTCAAATATTTGCATTTTAGTGTTGTTTTCTTTATCAAGTTTGTGTGCATAATTTGGGTTGATATTTTTTCTTATTGAATTTTTCAACCAACGTTTGTATAAATTTGATACATGCCTCTAACATTATGATTTAATTGCAATCATCCTAACATTTTAAATCTATGCAAAGTATTGAAAGCAGCTTCTATTAGTTGAATTAACTCTTTTTAAATAGACATTTCTTTTTGTCATAAATGTTGAAATTCACAATATCTGCTGGCATCTTGTATTTAGTGCAGAAATTTCCTCATATGGGTTCCTTGCATTTTTGTTTTAATGACACAAACTTGGACTGTTTATAATTAACCAACATTTTCCATGGTCAGATATCCCTTAGAATAAAGTCTTTGATTTGGTTAATATTAATAAAGACTTATAATTCTTAGTTAAAAACCAGCAAATACCATATTTAAATCTAATATTCTTATTGAAAATATCCTCAAGACTGCAAAAACCTCAGGCAGATGAAAAAAGATTTTAAGACAAATTTTAGAGTCTGTAACACCCCTGCCCCTACCAAGTATCAATGCAACATGATAGAAAAATAATAACATTGCCAGCAGATAAAAGAAACACAACTGTGATGACAAACAAAATTGTATATTAAGTAAAAACTGAATCAATATTTGAAACTGGGAATCAAGAGAAAAAATATCCTATCTTAACTACAAAATTGTCTAATGCAGCATTTCTCAGCTGGTGTGCTCACACTAATGCCCACCAAGTTAACAGAAGAGTAGTTTATTAGTTATTTTTATTCAAAAAATATTTATTTTTAAAAAGCATTTAAAAATGGCTTACATGTCTAAGTCAATCAAAGTCTGATAAAGTTAGTTTATCATTAACAGAAGAGGAACTAATCACTATATTTGCTGATCATGGCTTACAAATAGAGCAAAAAAAGGTATCCATTGATCAATTTCAGTTTTTCATTAAAAAAAGAATATCCTTCAACAGCTAGTAAAGCATTAGATATTTTATTATAATTATCCATTAAGAATTTTTGCACTTATCAACATTAAATAGAAAAACAGATCAAATATTAAATGCATTGACAAGGAAATGAGAATTTGTTTACCACATAGAAGGCCTAACATTCAAAAAATTGCCAAAGTGCATTAAGCACAATTTTCACACAAGCTGACTTAAATGTAATGTCGTAAAAATAAATGCTTATTTCAGGTGATTTCGTTATTATTTTCCTATTTCTAAATTTCACAACTAATTTTTCCTCATTAAAGTTTAAAGTGCATTCAAGAATTTTAGTTATTCTGACGTAAAAACTGTTGAGAAACACTAATCTAAGGAATAAAGACAGTTAATACAACAGCATAGCACACTTCCATTTATTTTCAGTTTTCTCTATATATATACAAAGACAACATGCTACTAAGAATTTAAGTAAACTGACTCGGCATTTCACCCTTTGATTCACTTCTTGTACATATTTTAAAATTGCTTTCAAGTAAAACAAGATGAAGAAATTGTCTCACTTCAAAGAACAAATTAGAGAATTGCTCAGTTCAAGTTATAGTCAATATGTATATTTGTGTTTCCATATTGTATGCAGTTTAAACTGAGAATAACCCAATGAGAAAATGTAACTTTCAGCTCATTTTTGGGACTATTCAGTAACAACAATCAATTTTGTTTACCTGATTGAACACACCCATGGATTTCAGCTTTGCTGCCTCACTACAGATTTCAGACATAACCTGCTTAGAGATCAATGACTCGGGCGGACATTCAACATCATCATCATCTGGAGGGTAAAAGAAAATAATGTACATTAATATAAAACAGGAATATTACAAGGGTTTCAAAATAAATTCTAGTACATCTGTTGGAACCTATAATTTAATAAGAAAACCTCACTTCTTAATGAAGAAATTCATCGAAAATAAAAATAGCAGAACTTACCCACCACTACCAATAGAATGACTATTCAAATAATTCTCACAATTATACTTAAAATGTATATAAAAAAAATCATTTTGCACTGAAGCAAATATATATGTATTGAGCACTTTTTATAAAAGTAAATGCATAAACAGTGGGTTTTAATCTATATGTTCTTTCACTTCCTTACAATATATATATATATATATATATATATATATATATATATATTTATTATTATTATTAATAATATTTTATTAATATTATTTGAGATCCTTTTTCTTTTTTAATATGATTATCATTATTATTATTTTTAGTGTTAAAATTTTTTTATATATATATTTATTATGATTATTTTTTATTAATATTATTTAGGATATTTTTTTATGATTGTATTTTAATATTTTATTCATCATCTCCTTATATAAGTGTTAATTATTTTAGCTAGATTTATAATATAATACTACTAGTGGTTATATTTTAATTTGTATTATAAAATATGACTTACAATTTATTTTTACCGTCAATATATCCCATTGTATTTATAACTAAATTTTAATGTTAAATTTCCATGCCATGTTTTTCTCAGAAAGCAGATGATTTTCAATAGACGCTAATGTCAATCTAAGACGTTAACTTCAACTTCCTTTCTATCTATACTGTTCATTCTCCTTTCCTTTCTTTTTCTTCTTTCCGTTTATCAATTTTCTATATTTTATTCATAACTTTCTTTTATAAGGTTTAATTATTTTAACTATATTTATAATATAATACTACAAGTGGTTATATTTTAATTTGTATTAAAAAGTATGATTTACAATTTATATTTTACCATAAATATATCCCATTATATTTAAAACTAAATTTTAATGTTAAATTTCCATGTCATGTTTTTCTAAGAAAGCAGATGAACTGCAATAGACACTGGTGTCGATCTAAGACGTTAACTTTAATTTCTCTTTATACTGTTCATTCTCTTTCCCTTTCTTTTCTTTTTCTTTCTCTTCCTTCCATTTATCATTTGTCTATATTTTTCTTTTTCTTTCTCTTTTGGGTTTTTTTTTTTTAATTAGCGAGGGATTGTTTTTGCAGATTACCATTACAAATTTCTATTCTTGACATGGGCATGTGAGTGTCTGTGTGTAACTATTTTCGAGATTATTTTGAATATTATTAACTGTTGTATCTTTTGGGTCTGACGAGAAGCTTCCTGCTGCGAAATATGTATTACCCATGAAATTGTAGAATAGCTAAAAAATTTTCTAAATTATATTGCTCTGTTAAATTAAATAAATAAATCTAACATTGAGTTCTTTTGAGTTCGTCCCTATCGGAATTTACCTGACTTATATACCAAGTATTCTACGTTTTATATATATATATATATATATATATATATATATATATATAGCAAGATTATATTTTTATTAACTTTCATGGTCAAAACTAAAATGTGTTTTTACTATCATCATCATTTATGCAATAATTTACAAATTGTCTGAAAATAGCTATAAAAAAAAAATTTTAAATAGTTACTTGGGTCGAGTGATCCAAAATCCACATCTTCTGCTGTATCAAAAACATATTCAATAGATGATGCAAATTTTTTGAAAGTTGGACTTTCCAAGAGTTCATCAAGGGAAAGTGTTCTTTGATGGAACCTTTTGTTTCTTCTTCTCCTTTTTTTTCGAGCTGAAAAATAATCAACATCAAATATTAAACTTTTCCTGATAGAAAAATAATGAAAAAGAATATAACATACAAAATAAAGTAATAAGTACTAAATACAGGATCTTTAATATCTTAGAAAAAACAATATGAAAATAGAAGGACTGTTCACCAGAAATATAGGTGATAGCAAACCAGCTATAGCATATTTTGTGATTCACTTAAGCAACCTTTAAATACAACTATTCTAATATGTACACCTTTCTTTCTGATATTTATCACTTATATTGATAAAGATCGTTTAATGTTGAGCTACTGAGCAATAATACTCTGCACTGTCATAGGTCACTCCATTCTTTGGTAATTAGTCGCACATGTATAAAGCTAAAATCTATTTCAAGTACCTAAAAATTACATCTATTGAGAGATTTATTAAGTCTGAATAATTTTTTAAAGTGAAATGTAATTTGTTAATTTTTAATTAACAAATGAAATTTATTGTTTTCGTAAATTATAATACTTGAATCTGTTAAATATTTAATTTCATTGTGTACATATCATTAATTTTTTTTTTCAATTGCTCACATGTTTTACACAGAAAATGGTTGTAAGAATTCATGCTAAGTAGAAAAGAAATGCTAGAAGAAAATCATTTGAGCAAGTTCTGCTTTGATAAAACCATATCATAAATAAGCACAGATTTATATACTGTTGAGTAAGAATGAATACTTACAATAGGGATCATCATCATTATCATCATCCCCACTATCACCAGAATATCTTCTTTTACAGCCTGCATCATAAGAAGAAAAACATTAACAATCCAAGATACAGTTATATAGCGATATAAAAACGTATTTCATGCCAGGAATCACACTGAAAATAGATCCAAAATGTAGAGCAAAAATAAATAAACTCACCAAACATCTGAACATTTGTTTTTATTAAAGAAAAAAAATGTTTAAATTATACTGGACTTTTTGCTCATCAAGTTTGTTACTTCAGATTTTACAAAATCTTTATTTAGTCCACAAAATTTCAATTAATTTGTTCTCTAGTCAGTGAGAAAAAAGCATGTTTATACAATCAATATAGGTATTGAATTTAAACATTTTAAAATGTTGCTTTTGAAAATGATGAAAAAAAATTGCAGAAGTTTATTCTAGTGGCTACTAATAATTTTTTTAATTTTCTATGATGTATTACACCTGTAAATAGGAACATTTCGCATAAATCATCTGAGAGTTATGCAGAGCCAAACATTTTTCCCCCATAATCATAGAAGGATTCCTATAATAAGGGCCATATCAAAACTTGGGTAAAGCTGAAAAAAAGGGAAAAAAACTCTTCACATCAAAAATGGAGGTGAGATCAAGAAAAAGTTAATAACTTTTATACCAAGTCCACCAAAGTTTCAAAATCACTAATTCTATATGGTCTTCAAATGATCAAAATGATATTAGCTTGAGCAAAGCCATTCTTGTCACTTCTCATGAAACTAAGACCACACAGAAGAATACATCTTTAATAATTCATAACAAATTATACTTAATGATAATAATTTCCAACTGAACTTATTCCATAACATTTATTCTAAATAGCTGCTTCTTTATTGAAATTCATCTAAAAGTAAACGTCTAAATTTTTTTTTTTTTTGAAAAATTCACTTTATTAAAATAAATGCACCCTCACACAAGCTTTTTAACTGAATAATAGAAATATGTAAAAGGAGATCATTTTTTTAACTTAATTCTTAGGTTGTTCAATATTGCAGAAAGTTATTAAAAATAGATATAAAGATTATGATAATTTAACATTACAGCAAATTTATTTCTAATATCTTCTGATGACTAACATTTATCTAATACTGCCATGCATTAACATTTTCTATGTAATAACATTTTCTATTTAATATCAGTAAAGAGATTTTTTCATTATCATCTACTTCTTTCAGTATGACTACATGGATATTTATTTCCAATATCACTAAAATAGCCTCAAATATGACAAAGTGTTTATAAAAGAGGGTTCTTTTATCAATGTTATATCAATAATACTGATCTTTTCTTTCTTTTGCAGCTACTGACTCAATATCTACTCATTCAAAAAAATGTATAACTGATTTTGAATAGTTAAGAATTGTTGTATGTTAATAAATTTTAATACTCGACTTTCAAAAACTCTTCTTTTAAATTGACAGAAGTAATAATTACAAAAACAAACTTTTACAAATTATTTTTCACAAGTTCAGTAAAATCTTCTTTGCTTATAATAACAAGCAGTTTTACAAAATGCAATCAAAGTCAGTATTAATTTCTAATTAATGAGAACAAGCTGATAAGTTAGTAAAATAGACATACAGAAACCAAACTTTTGTTTCCAATTAATTTTCAAATTCAATTTCTGCATTTGTTATTAATATTTATCTGAATGTACATTTCTTATTTTTTTTAAATATCCACAATGCGTCAATATATTATATATATACATATATATATATACATACAAAAAAAAAGGTACCAATAATTTTCCAATTTAGCCAAATTCAGAAAATGAGATTTTCACTACCTCATCTCTACAATCAGCAAAACAAGATGGACATTTTCACCAATGTAAAATTTTAAATAAATTTTCAAAAAGTAGAAGACAGACAAAATTTGAAACATTCAAATTTAAAAGCAGTAAATGTCCATCACACAATCCTGATGAGTGTCCAGACGGCCTTTGGAAGCAGTCTAGTTTCATTCCACCAAGATCTCTAGAAAAAAAACAGCATTACAATCTACTACAGAAAATATATTTTTCTCAGTTTTTAAAAAAAAATTTACTGATTTTATTTTTTAATTTTTAAAAATTTGATTTCTTTTAAATCTATTCATTTTGTGTTTTTTTTTTTTTTTCGCATATGACCAGACAGATCATTCTTTAAAATAATAGATAAACAGATTGAGAATGGTAAAAATAAAATATATAAGTATATATAAATATATACATGAAAATTAATGGACAGGCTTACAACAATCACAAAAGAAGACACACAGAATTAGTCACATGCAGGAAGAGATACAAGAGCAGTTAGAAATAATCAAATAATTGGGATTAAATGAACTGACATTACTTCTCAGAACAAAACATTTTGTCCAGTAATAGTGTCCCCATACATTAATTAAGAACATGCGACAAAACCTTTAAAAGTGATTTTAAAATAAATCAAAATGTATATGCCCAGTATAAATTAATTGCAATCACTTTTTAGACTTGCCATATATTCCAGTTTGAGAGGTCTGTCCTGGTGTATAAACCATTACTATTATCATCATCATCATCATCATCATTGTTATTGTTGTGTGTGTGAACACGGAAGCATAATGTGTGTTGATCTATGTAAACACTTTATATGCAAGAAAACTAAACCTATAAATTAAAAAATTATCCTTGATTTATCTTTAGATTTTATATAGATATCACAAATTTTGTCTTTTCACGCCACACATATCTTATAATGTGGTTTTAAATCCCACAATTTTTAATATGGTTTTAAACCATATAAATTGTGTCATGTAGCTTGAAGTCACACAAATTCTATAATTTGGTTTTAAACTCACATAAAATAAATCAAACAACTTTTTATTTCATCTTTCTTGAATTACTTTTTTATATGCATCACATGCTTATAAAAAGCATAGGATAAACATCTGGACAAACAATTTTCATCATTGTATCATTATGATCAAGTTGATATATTCAGACCATCATATTTACATTTTTTGTTAGCTTTTCTTAGATATATTTCCTGATATTTTTCAAGTTCAACATCATAAGTATAATATGCCATATACTGAGCAAGTTAAAACTTTCACTAATTATTCTGGTATAAATATATTTTTGTCTAAATGAAAAACCTCCAAATATCTTTAGCATTGGAGAGTCTTTATTACATATTCACATTGCAGTCAATTCATATGTAAAATCCACAATATTTGTAACATGAAAAAATATATATCTTATATTAACACTAGTGCTTCAGTACTATTTATAACTGGAGCACCAGATCTAAAATAGGTATAAAGCAAGTATTGTATAGAAAGTCAATGCACAACACACGAGTTGAAGATGAAGACATTAGTTCAATAGAATATCAAGTTGTAAAAAGAAAAGCATGGGTTTTGCTGCATTTAAGATATGAACGACTAAATGTGAAAATGTCAGGCTAAAGAGAATGTATACACAGAAAAATAGAACAGACTTATAATGAAGGTGACCAATAATTATCAACATGCATTTATTTCCAAAACAGCAAGAGATATTTTCATTCTGCCAATTCTGACTGACTAGGAATAATTTATAGCTATTACATCTAAAATACTACCAGAGATGTCATCCTACAAGTCTTTAAAAGGATTATTTGAAATTGTGTCAAAATGTAAGACAGAATGAATGTATTCAATATTAATTATTTGTTATCACTACCTATAATTAGTAGAATGTTTAGATTTTAGTGTATAACAGATTTTACAACGTGGTTTTAAGCCAGAACAAAGAGCAAATTGGGTGATTTTCTTCTAATATATTTTACAGAGTGATGTTCATTTAGTGTTGATAATGACTAACAAATGTGGCAGAGATAATTTTCTACAATTCTAGTACAAATAAGAGAACTATAAAGAAATTCTTAATGAAATCAAGTCATTTTTCAGAAAGAAAATGCATGTTAACCAATGTTGCTAATTATTTCAGGAGAACCTTTTTATTTTCAAACAATTTGTTTTAATATAGCAACTAAGAAAATAAAGCACCTGAGTTATCACCTTTTTCAGACATAGGAGTTGATAATTGTAATCATTTCAAGCTCAGAAGGGCATAAAATCATCAAGATCGACATATAAACACATCTGTAGATGGTTTTGAACGTTATGTTTTGAACGTGTTTATTCTGAAAAAGACATTTTCATTAAAAACGTATATACATGCCTACACTGGGGAAGGCGTTAATGAATATAATCATATATAAGATCAGCAACATATCTGATACAGTTTTCTTCTTTCATAAGAATTAACTGTTCAACTGATGACATGGTACTTTATACCACAATTTTAATCTACATGTAAATTGGGTTATCATCACTACTAATATACAAATAGAAGGTAAAAAAGAAAAATACAATAGTTCAGTACTTTTTCTTAGTACCTCTAAATAAAAATGTTACAAGGTCAGTCTAAACTTATTGCTTACAATCAAATCAGTTGTAGTGAGATTAGTGTAAATAATTATAATAGATTATTGTCAACACTATCAAAGGGTTCTGTTCAATACTACATACATGCATACAAATTTTATCATTTTACATTATCCTTTGAATTACAGCCTATGAAACTAGTTCAAAATAGAAACAATTCTCAGTTATCAGTAATAAATAGGATACAATACAGTCCTCATTTTAATAGGAGCTGAACTACAAATCATAGGTCCTGGCCAATTATCATAATCTTACAAAAGCATGATAAACTTAATTCAAAGTCTTACTTTTACATACCTAATCATTTACTTTCATACAATAAGCAATATTCAAATTATATAAATCTTTCGATATCAGTTTAGTAGTAACTTGAAGGTGTACAGGAATACATCTGAACATGCATAACAAAACAAGAATAAATATGAACAGTGACATCAATACAAATCTTAAGCTATACATCCTTTCCTTGAATAAATAATATTTTATTGATAGCTACTTGTTAATTAAGACTGTTTTTTATTACTTTTTATAAACATATGCCATATATACTCACATATCATGTTAATTTTGAAGACCTAATTTTGCAGATAATTTTAAGGGGTCACATCATACACAAGATATAAAATTAGTATATGTACTGCTAGCAGTATATACACTAATTTTATATTTCATATCTGATGTAAACCCTTAAAGTTAGCTGCAAAATTAGGTCTTCAAAAGTCACATGATATGCGAGTATAAACAGTAGATACTATCCTTGTTTGCATGCACAAGTCATACACAAATTAAGCAAGGTGTATATTAAAATAAGTATCTAAATTTTACAAGATCCCATCTTATAACACAAATCATCTAACTTTTCATATTTTTAGGGAGCACAAAGACTATAAACTAGAAAATATTCCTACTGCAGCCTATTATATAACTGCTCAGTAAGAAGATAAAAACTTCACAATGGCAATATTGAAATTCGCTTTGAATGAAATACAACTCAAAACTACTGATCAAAATAGACAATGTTTACATGACTGAAGTAAACATAATTGTGCTCTTTTCATTGTATAGCTATCTTAAGTAAAAAAAAAAAAAGTTATCAATTGAGTTAACAGGAAGCTGATGACTGAAAAATATAAGCAGCTTGAGTTTCACTCAAAATTATAGCAAATTATCCCAAGTCAAGGCAGCTTTTGTCACCCACTCTCAATAATGCTTAAAGAACAAATATCAAGACATAAACAAACCATTAATGCAAGTCCATTAAAACAAACAAAAATTGAGACAGTGAGACAGAGGCAAAAGAAATCAAAGAAAAATAACAAACAAAGACATGCACACGCCATAATTATAATTTCTGTGTTTTCTTTCTTTTTTGTATATTTTTTTAGAGGCACAGAAAAAGATAGAAACAGCAAAGGAGATGACAACTTGTTAAAACTTGGCAGAATGATCTTGCATGCAGATGCATTGTTTATTTTGCGCTTGCTAAAAATTTTACTACTTTTCCTAAGATTACTTAGAATGTAAAAATTTGTTTTATTTTCGGTCCTTACCTTTTGCAAAAATATCAGGATGTCTGAAAAGTAGCTCCTTATTTTTATTCATTGCAAAATTTATTGCTCATTTTCTGAAGATGTAATTTTACATGAATATTAAAAATTATAACTCAATTAAATTTCAGAAAAAAAAAAAAACAAAGAGCTTTTTTTCAGAAACCTTGTATATTGTTCCTTACATTTTTGTTTTTTGAAGTTTTGCAATACAAATTGGACACAAACAAGAGAAATGAAACAATCTGTTTGTAAATTTCCTAGAGAAGGGAAAACAAAGGAAACAAACATCTTTCAAATATCAAGTGTCCAACATTGCAATAATTGCCCTCTTGGTAATCTCAAGTTCGTTTATTTTATTGTTATCTCCCTATTCTAAGGATACCTATTTCTAATTAGTTACACTAATTTTTTCCCTATAGTCTACTAGAGTAAACACTATTCCGTACTAAGTAATTATAATTCTATTTTTGGATACAGGTGATGTTTAGAATAGATATATGTTCTATCTTTTAAATAAAAGTTTTCAAAATTTGTTAAATGTTAGTTATGAGGACAATTATAAAGATTTACCAAATAGTTAAGCTGACATATTTTCACTACAGAGCATATAGCTAAATTTCAATCTGTTCAGATTTAAGTTTTATAGAAAAATGTATATTTATCATAGTCACAGTCATTTTTATGGGGCATTTACAATATATCTGTTTGTAAAGAAGTTAACTACATTGAAAGGTTAATATAGCTTAGTAAAGAATAGTCTAAGAGAGTTAATGTTTTGCTACTTTTTTCCCTTTTATGAGCATATTTCTATGATTTTGGTTAGTCATTTAAGAGTAAAACAAAAATTAGATTTTAAAGTGGGAAAAAGAAAAAGAAGAAAAAAGTTGGGAGGTTAAAAGAGGGAGGAAAACTGATTTGCCATTTGGACTGTTTCTAGTGGATTAGATTAGACTAAGAAAAACAAATAAAATGGTGTAACCAAAAAAACTCTGAAAATACCTACCCTGTAACTGTCTTCTCAAAATATCACAGTCGGTTTTAACTGTATGGAAGGAAAGAACAATAAATAGAAATGAAAGGGTGAAATGATAAAAAGAGGAAAGAAGAATGGGTTTCTTTGTCTCTTTGAAATATTAAATGTCTAATTTTGGGGACAAGGATGCTTTCCTAACATTATGGACCATGACATTTATAGGTTTATGAAGAGATGAAGGACAAGAAATTACAACAAGGTAAATTATAAAAATGATGTGATTCATGTTTCATTTATTATTGCAGTTTAATCCTGGCATTTACTTAATTATTTATATGCACACACACACACACACACAAAAATTGTGCAATGGGTAAATTGTAGCCATTTTATATTTTTTCAATTTTGTGCATGCACATTGCTTGTTTTTGATTTTGTCAACTACACAGAAAAGAATCAGTTGAGCACCATCTGTGAGAAAAAGAGCACCATGATGCAAGTCACTTTGCCAGAATTTTGGAAACAGTATGTTGTTACTGCTTAGAATTTGTGCCAGAAACTCTGATACAAACATTTCAGAGTGTTTTGGTGGTAATCTGAGGGATAGTGCAGAGGATTTGGGAAGAGTTGGATTAGTCTAATGGTGATTACAAAGGTGTTTTGAGTGATTACTAGTGATGACATTTATGCCTCTATTCATCTTTCCAGAGGGCCTTAGATTCAACATGGAGGCCTACATCAAGTGCCTTGAAGAGGTAGTGCTGCCCTGGGTTAAGAGAGTGGCTACTGGAAGACCCTATGTCTGCCAACAGGACTCTGTCCACAAGCAAGAGAACCCAATCATGGCTGCCAATTTCTGTGACCATATCAATCCTTACATCTGGCCACCTAACCCACTCAGAAGGCAGTTAGTTAGTTCCCTTGATTATTATGTGTCGGGGTGTAGTTGTAAAAAAACTCCTTGTAATACCAAAGATGAACTGAAGGCCAAGATTCTGGCAGCATTCACCAAATTAAACAAAGAGATCATCCAGAAGAGTTGCAGGAGATTTTGAAATTGCCTGGAGGCTATGATTAAAGCCAATGGTAATTTCAATGAATAAACTTACTCTTTACTATTTCAAGGTATTTTTGTGTAATTCTGGTAAATATATATGTTAAAATGAGATGTCAGTGACATCTCCATTTTTGCGTAATTTAGACGAAAATACATCCTGCGCACCATATATATATATATATATATATATATAATATACACACACACACACACACACACACACACACACACACACACACATACACACACACACACACACACACACGGGTGTGGGTGTGTGTACACACACACACACACACATATATATATATATATATATATATATACATACACAGTCACACACGTATAGACAAATGCATACACATTTCTAAACATACACACATTTATATACATATATTGTGAAACTATTTCTAAATTTACTAATACTGCTAAAATTTGATATAGTTAATATTTTTTTGCTTTTTCTTCATTTTTCTTATGCCTAGATATAACAGCTAAATATTTTATAAAGTCAGGGCCTATAAGTATTATCCTAACAGTACACAGATTCAATGTATATGTATACACAAGTAGAGTAAAACATGCATTCTTATATATATATATATATATATATATATATATATATATATATATAATTACCTACATCTTTATATAATTCTATAATTTGATTGATCAGTTGGAACTTGAAACAAAAAACAGGACATACAATCTGAAACAAAATCTATTATTTCAGAATGTTGTTTTCATATGCATTTCTTAAGTTCTTATGCAGTGTTTATAATCGATATTCACATTGAGACGTGAATAACATATCAGGAGAGAAAACCTGTAGACCGAGGCAGGTGGAATGAAAATAGAACACCAGTGTTGGCACATTTAGTGCCGTTCTTGCGCACATTTACACTCAGAATAAAGCAGACACAGCAAACAGATCACTTACTTCTTCCCCCAATGGCAATGGATTGCAATGTCTGAAAAGAAAGATAAAAATCAAAGCAAAATGAAATGGAAGTAACTTTTACAATTCAAAGTACAGGATCAATTTAGAAAAATACTATAAAAAATATTTTAAATTCTATACTAGTTCTAGTCTAAAAGCACATTCAAAAATATACTTAAGATATATTTTACCTCAAAATGTCTAAAAGGTGAGTTTGTAAAGAGCATATGAAATCATAACACACCAATGTTAATTCTTATAGGGTAAGAAAAGTGAGAAAACATCTGCATCTTATAGTAAATCAAATCAAATTTTTATGTAATATATTTGACATCATAAATATGCGAGTAAGTCAAAACATTATTTACATAATAATGGTTAGGGGAATGAAAGGCTAGAGAAAGTGAAACATTACATATTGTATGCACATATACATAAACACATGCAAAGATAAAGTCGATTTGTTGAATTGTGCTACATCACATTTCTCTCTTCACAAATAGAATAAAATAAGAAAAAAATATCTATCCATGAAGAAAATATTACAGGTACTTTTCAATCGAGATTAAATAACCAAAACATATTGGGCCATCTTGAACCTTCATACCATAATAAAAAAAAAAAAAGAACGAATGCTAAAAGGGTGGTTTGTTTTTTCCTTGACACTGCTACTATTTTGACTACTTTCACTTTTCGGTAAAGAGATGATTACAACTCAAAAAAAAAATAAACCTAAACATATGAAAGTGAATTTATACATTTTCTTTGTTCTTGAGAACTGACAATAAAAATAATAAACACTATTGGTGTTTTTTTAATACTATTTATTTATTAGATTTTTGCTAGAATGGTTGGCAAAACATCAGCTAATTCGAAATCAATTCAAACTTTATAAAATGTTAAATAAGAATTTTATAGTTGGTTCACATATTTAAATAATTTAGTGAATGTTTATAAATAAAAAATTGTTTTCACATTTATTTTTTTGTAAATTGGCAAAAGATAAATATTGTATTAAAATAGCTAATTGTATTAGTGTTTTTAGAACATTGTAAGTAAAAAAATTATTCTTGTAAATAAACAGTATAATAAATAGTTTAATGTATTAAAAAAAAAATATATATATATATAAAAACAACTCTATAAACTCAATTTCATGACCTGTTTAGGTTTTATTACAATTCTCATCATCGCTTTTTAAAACAATAAACTGAGGAGCGAAGGTAGTTAAATAGCAGTGTCAAGGAAAAAAATTGTTCTTTTATGGACACAAAGGTCCAAGATTACCAAATATTGTTTACAAGGAGAGAAAATTAAACTCTTTTGAATTTGTTCACTTCTAAATAAACTTTATATTTCTACTACATCCAAAACTTCAAGTTTATTCATCATGAATGCTAATTGCCAATCCTCCTTACAAATAGACAAATGGTTAATATTCTATTGGATTTAGAAAAAAGGCACTATGTTAGTAGAAACATTTACCTCAGGGTCCAGTGGCTCTAAAACAACAATTGGTCGAGAGTTTCTGGCCACCAACAGCTCCACTGCTTTTCCAAAAGAAATTTCTTCAATTTCATCATCCATTGGCTGTGGTTGCATATGACGTCTTTGGTGCTGTGGTGGTGGAGGTGGTGGTAGGGGTGGCATAGGAAGTTGCTGTGCTCGCTGCCGCTGTCGATGGTGCTGCTGCTGTTGCTGCAATTGTTGTAGTTGCTGTTGCTGATATTGTTGTTGCAGTAAGAGATGCTGCTGTTGCTGCTGCTGTTGTGTCAACTGCTGCTGCTGGTACTGCTGAGGAGTTAACTGTGGAGTCTGTTGTTGGTGTCTGCCACGCCTGCCAATTACTTCAGGCTGAAACAGAAATTATAAATCCACATGTAAGAACACAAAAGAAATTATAAGAATTTTCTTTAAATATGAAATTACAGACTGCTCATTGCTTAAGAAAATTATCAATTAAAGCTAGATAACTGAGGGGGAATATTAAAAAAATTATTTTGTACAAAGTATAAGTGAACATAAGAAATAAATACAACAGGTGTGAAAAACAGGTCAGAACTATAAAAAATAGAAAAATAAATCAAATAAACAAACATGAAGAAACCAGGCGGTATAATGCAAAATAAATATAGAAAATAAAATCATGATCAGGAAAATAAAGTCATAAACACAATACTGAAAAAAAGAAAACAAAAAGATAAAAATAAAAGCAGTGATTAAAAAGAGAAAGAAAAACATTAAAAACAACAACAAAAGATAAATTGAACAAAATGCTCAAAACATAGATACTAAAAACTTCTAAAAATGATAAAGCCTCAACTTGGAAATCCATAAAAAAGAAATTTAAATTTTCAGAATGTTGCCTCATAATTTAAATAATGAGTGAAATTGTAAAAGTTTAAATTTAATTAATCAAAAATACTTTCAGAAACATTTGTCTATGTATAAGAACCCCAAAATATATTACAAAATGTGACTTCTACTGCTTAAGGCTCACATGTTGGAAGGGAGATCACTCTAATTTACTATTTCAGCTTATTAAAAAGTTATCTTTCTAGAAGAGAAACATTTCAATATTTATCCACAATCTGTCTCCATAGAAACAGCATCTGTTCGCACTTCAACTTTTTCTGATGATTTACACAACACTCGGCCTTAATATATGATATTAGATGTTCCCTCGCAATGGTTACAATTCTTTTTCTTTTCTTTTTTTTAAATTTTAGTATTGTTCCTTTAATTTTAAAACACTTAATAAAAACAATGGCACATTCTTCAAGAATCTAAATCAATGGTTCATTTAGAAAAAAAAAGTTTTAAAAAATAAAAAAATAAACAAACTGAAAAAGCTAACACTGATTTTAGTTAGAAAAAATTCATATGTAACACATACCCCTTGATAAGGCTTCACATACCCCTCGGTTGGGAACCACTGAGGGAAAGGATCAATGAGATTACATCATAATAACAACATAAGTGGCAGTGACAATTCATATTCAACATACAGATTACCACAGCAAAAGTCAACAAAACAAAGAAAAATACACTAAAAAACCGAGTTCAAAAACAGTCTGCTAATGAGAAAATATTTCAATAATTTTTTTCATTTAGCAAGTATCCACAAATCAAAAATTTATCTAATAACAAGATTACATCATACTTTACTTGACATGGAACAATGCTTTAATGTACACTTATTTAAATATGTGAACCAACTATAAGGAAATCTGATGTGAAGTGAAGTTTAGCACTAATCAGTCACTAAGCTCGTCCATACTTATTCTCAGTGACGAGTTATATAGGCTCTCTCTTACACTTATGTAAATTTGGCATATTAATTTGCCAGTGTCACTACAAAATTCTTATTATTTAGCATTTTATAAAATTTGAATTGATTTCGAATTAACCAATGTTTTGCCAACTATTCTAGCAAACAATCTAATAAATAAATAGTATAAAAAAAACACTAATAGTGTTTATTATTTTTATTGTCAGTTCTCAAGAACAAAGAAAATGTATAAATTCAGTTTCATATGTTAGGTGTTTTTTTTTTTAATGTGATCATTTACGTTTTCCTTTAGTCTTCATTCAGAGAACACACATTTTTAAAATGTTAATATCTACAAACTACATGGTCTTATAAAAAGGAGTCAAATATAAACAAAAATCTATATTTCTCACTTCATAAATTATTTTCAATTATTTCAATGAACTTAGCACTAAGCTATCACTTCACACTAAATATATTGAAGATGATTACAATTTTTAATACGACTGTTTTTGAAGAAAAGTATCAAAAAATAAATTAACAAAGAAGACTAAGAGGGAATTAAGTATAGAGAGAAAAATCAAACATAACAGATGATTTCTGAAGAAAAAGACCAGCAAAAGAACTTTCTACATTTCTAAGGATTAAAGCGATTGATATTATCCAATACTAACTCAATTTATTTCATAATCAATTCAATATCAAATAACATGTTGACTGCTGCTTTAAGATAATTTAAAATTTCCATACAATTAACATATATGCATCAAAATAAATGAGGATTTGCTGAAATATTCAGAAAGGGTTTTAAAATATGAGGTTTGGTCAGAATTTGTGAAGTAGCCAGCCCAATAAGTTTTTAAAACAAAAACAAACACACATATACACACAAAATGGTGGTAATCAAAATTTGTAGAGGAATGCTTGAGGTAAAAAACTTCTAATATAAAAAAGAAGACATTTTTAATAAACCATTTTATCAATAATTTTAATAAATCCCAATTGAAATTTGACTAAATGCTAATGATATTACTTCAAATCAACTCATGAAAAAACAATGATTATTTAGTGTGTGTGTGTGTGTGTGTGTGTGAAAAAATTGAGATACAAATAAAATATATCTGTAAAAAAAGCAATGTGAATAAAGGCAAATGGTAAACTTTTTTTACCAATATATTTTATTTCTCAAATGGACTTTTCCCCTTGATAAAGTTCATCATAGGACGAAACTTGTTGATAAAAAGTTTTCCTTTTGCCTTCATTCATGACACACATACAGAGAGAGAGAGAGAGAGAGAGAGGCTACAGATTTTTTATATATGTGTAATACCTCATTTTTATTTAAATTTCCTAATGCTGAATTTGATATTTTTTAGCTGTACTGATAAAAAGATTCAAAATCCATTTCAAAAATATTTTTTACTGACTACATATGTTTTAATCCAAATTTTGTAAAAGAAATATATGTAGATTTTTAAACTAAAGATTAATTCAACAATAAGTAAAATATTTTCAATAGAGTTGCTTTGTTTATCTTAATTCTGCCTGTCAGTTCAGAAATCTAAGACTCCCACATTTGAGGAGCTTCAATAAAGGATTTTACAAGGACAAGACACCCTCTTTGAACTTTAGCTTCTTTCTTCTTTTTGCATCTGTTCATAGAGAAATATACTCTACTCTCAAAGATTAAAAATAATATCAATGACAATATAGATATTTGGAAAAATTATATTTACTTTTGCAAATATATGCATGTTTTGCACATTTTTTAAGATTCTTGATATTCATGTACACAATGCATTAATTGCTAATTAGATTTTGAAAAACTACTAATGCTTTGATTATTGTGGACATTAGGAAACTGTCCCAAGCAAGTTCTTCATCATATATGATGAAGATGCTGAGAAGTTCTCGGCCCAATCAAGACCACTTCCACAACAAACCTGATGCTTGGTCATTTAGTCAGATTTTCAGAAGTGAAAATATACATATATACATTTATACATATACAAACGGAGAATGAACATTTTTCATCTTGACCAGATGAAAAATGTTCATTCTCCGTTTGTATATGTATAAAATTATGACCAATTAAGAAACAACATGTAATAAAGAAATCTTTATTAGAAGTTGATAAACTAAGTTCTTGAGAGTTCAAAAAACTTGTAGGCAATTTAACACCTGTATATTTACTTACGTAACCTAAGACTTGCAAACATGTGTATGTGTGTATTTTATTGAATATGACAAACAAGGACAATGTAATGAATAGGGTGCTAAAAGGTTTTTTAAAAAAAAGTAAAATTCCAGTTGCATTCAACATGTGAAGTTCTGAATAAATGTTCCCACTAATATTCAAAACAACACAAAAATACATCTTAAAAAGTCAAACATTAAGAGAAATTAACAATACCTAAAACAACCCCCTTTAAAATGGCTAAAGAAATTGCTGAAAATGCTTGGAACAATGAACAATAACAGACAATTTTTGCACTCCCTGTAAGAATGCTGGAAAAACTATTAAAAAAATAATAAAATTTTTGTTGTGTGTCATATTCAACAAAATATGTTTAAAAGAAAGGTTGCTGCTCAAATATACATTAGTGTGTGTGTGTGTGTGTGTGTGCGCGCACATTAACAAAATTAATATAATTGCGTGTACAAGAGCAATTAATACCTATAAGGGTTTTTTAAACTATTCTGAGCAAGAATATATGTTCATGTTTTGGATTTTTTTTTTTTTTCAGGTATAAAAAATTATCTAGTTCAAGTAAACATAAAAAAAAATGGAAAGGATCAATAGCAGATTGACATTGAATCACAACTACAGCATTCAACAAATCTAAAATTAAAATAAGAATATTATACTAATCTGAAAACTTTATTGATACACAAGATTGTAGTCTCAACGTAGCTACATTAAATTTTAAATAATAAATACACATTTGAAAAAAAATATTCTTTATATACATAACAAAAAGTTTTAAATTAAAAAAAAAAGAAATGAACTATGTCAATTCTAAAGGTGCTGAAAGTATCCAACATAACAAGGAATTTAGAATCTGAAAATAAATTTAAGTGGTAGAGTATAGAACAAACATTTTATCCTGGACATCAGGTTGGTAATGCTTATTATTGCACTTAATTGAGAGACATGAAAAACAACTTCAAACTTCAAGATAAAAAAAAATCTCAAGTCACACCAATTATGATATATATATATATATATATATATGTGTGTGTGTGTGTGTGTGTGTGTATTTTGGCAGCATTTTTTCATTAATACAGGTTTCATTGAATAATATAGACGCTATGTCTATTTATTTTGTGTAAGATCCTTTCGTATGATCTGATTAGCTTGATAGTGTTGTCATGAAAAGACAACAAGAAATCACAGTAATTGTTGATTTTTTTATCGGGTCTGAGCTTTTGGCTTACATAAGCCATTATCAAAGGATGAACATTTAATATACAGTGAACATAGAACATTTAAATTATTAACAGAGTGGAGTTATACAGATAAAATTAAACAGGTTCATTTTTTGTGTCGCAGATGGCCGCAGGCCGAGAATGAAATGGTGGTCGTAGGTTTTTGGTCAAATGAGAGTATAATGGCATGAGGGGATTGGTCTGGGAACTGCTACTACTATAGGTGTAGGGGGGTAAGTATAATAACTATGACCTCTCCCGTCGATTATAGGCATTGAAGTATGTTAGTGGCGGTGTCGAAATTTATTTTATCTAAGCTAGGTTTAAACTGTTTGATGTAGATAGCTTCTAGAATTTTAAGTTTTCGTTTATTATTTTCTTGTCTAAGTATATATGTATTTTCAACAAGTATTTTTCTAAGAAGTGTGTGTTGATAGCTGTGGTGTTTTAAATGTCAGAATATGTTAGAATTTTCATTTAAGTGTAATGTAAGCCTCTGCGAAAGCGAGTTCATAGTATGTCCAATGTAGATATTTGTTATGTCGTGAGTAAGAATAAATAACTCAACAACAGGAATAGGTTAATTGTTGTATTCTGTGAAAGTAGTATTTACAAAGGTTATTAGTATCCAATACAAGAATAAAGGTTAATCGTCTCAACCGTCATAAGACGTAGTATGAGCAATGGGTACTTCCGGGTCGTCACCAGAAGTCTACGACTCCTACGTAGATGCCACCCTTACTTTACATAGTAATGGAATAGTCCATTATAGCCGAATAGGTGCGGGCGTCCCAACAATATTATTTAGTTTGTTAGAGATACATTCTCAAAAGGGGCATTTGAATTTATAAACTACATTGTTTTTTTGCAAATCGCTAACGGTGGGGGAGGAGTCGTTGCGGACGATTGAGTTGGATGTTGTTAAAATGGACCTGTTTAATTTTATCTGTATAACTCCACTCTGTTAATAATTTAAATGTTCTATGTTCACTGTATATTAAATGTTCATCCTTTGATAATGGCTTATGTAAGCCAAAAGCTCAGACCCGATAAAAAAATCAACAATTACTGCGATTTCTTGTCGTCTTTTCATGACAACACTATCAAGCTAATCAGATCATACGAAAGGATCTTACACAAAATAAATAGACATAACTTGTCTATATTATTCAATGAAACCTGTATTAATATATATATATATATATATATATATATATATATATATATATATATAGGTCGTTTGGCATACCAAGGTTAATATATACTAGTGAGACCAGTCTGTTCCTACTGAAGTAGAAGAAATGGATGCACACAGTTCCTAAAGGTATTTATCTGAAAGTCAATGCAAACCCTGGCCAGATTTTGAATTCCGCATGCAGCTCCTACTTTATATATGTGTGAAAGAGAGAGAGTGAAATTAGATTTCTTGAAGCAAATGTAATTTTTAATGTTGAAAGCTAATTGAATTTGAAATCCTCACACTCACATGGTTCTTATTTAGTGGTTTATATAAAACATTTTAAATATAGATTGTTGCTCAATTTTGATAGAACAATAACTGCATGCTACTTGCTTTATATTCCTTAATCACTACAAATTGTATTTGTATGGGTTTGTTGCACAGCCAATAATTTATACAAGAAAGTATTCTTTTTTTTTTTTATCCTAGTGTAAGAAAAAACAACAAAGAAAAGTAGTAAAAGGAGAATGTACCACAATGTAATGATGCCATTATTACATCAAGCTTTTCTTATAGAAATAGAGAAAATTCTTATTATTGCTTGTTTTGTTATTATGTACTGTATTTGTTTGTATTTCATTTTGCAAGTTTTTCCATTTCAATGAAGCCAATTTTAAACACATGAGAATGTTATTACCTCCTCTATGTTTTCTTTCTTTTTATCTCACTGAAACCATCTTTCTTCACAATAAAAACAGAATAGTTCATTATACATGAGGTATTGGTAAAATGTAATGTATGTGCTAACTAATTAACTAGCAAAGAAATACACAGAATTATAATGATTGTTGTTGTTGAAGATGGTGGAAGATGAGAAAAAAATTTGATGAAATTATTAATTGAAAGCTATCCTAATATTTATATTCATCATGAAGGCTTATTCATCAATTTAGACTTTTGCAATAAAAAAACAAAACTTAAACATCTGCTATTAGACTACTAACAGTTTAACTCTCGTCTCAGAAATGATCTGACAGTGGTGTTCAACCCTATTTGCACAAACTGGTAATGCCAAAAATTAGATCATGTAAGGAAAAGAGTCAACTGCTTAATGTTAACACTTATAATTGAACCAAATAGACACCAAAGAATAAGTCAAATTATCTTTTTAAGAACATTTTAGAAAGAGTGACATCAAACGTTTAACTTATAAAGTTATATTCAAATCTATTTCACAAGTACAAAACATAGACAAAAGACAACAAAATGAATAAGAAAACTTTTCTTACATTTGTTTACTAAAGTTAAATTTTAATTTTCACTCTTTAGATGTTCATCTTCAACATTTACTTACTCTTAATTTAAGTCTTATTAATGACAAAAATATACTTACAGATTTTTGGTCACCTCCCGCTCTTCGGTGAGGTAACTCCATATTTTTGTTCAAAGTTCCAGTCCGATTGGAATTTCTTTTATCACCAGACTAAAAATAAAACAATAAATTTGGTAATTTCTTCATTTTTATTAAGGCACTAAATTCCAAGATTTATTCAGACTACTGCTACTTTTGTTGTTAGTATTATGTTTATGCTAATCTGTTATCTGGCTTTTGTATGCAATCCATATAAAAAGATGAGGGAATACCCCCACCAACAAAGAAAAATAGAGAAATAAAACAAAGAAACTCAAAATAGTCTAATTAGCTCTTAAAATTACTTTTATAAATCACGTTTTCATTTGTTTTATGACCTCAAAAATTAATTTAGTTTTTTTCAAGTTTCTTTAGAGATGTATCAAAAGTAAGTGATAGATAACAAATACTCGTTATTATATAAGCTATTTTTCAACTTCTTACATCTTTAATAGTGAAAAACATACAGTTAAAAGGGAAATGTACAAAACAAAACTATCCAGATTCAAATGACTAAAAAAAAAAAATAATTTGAGTTAAATAAACCTACACAAAATTTTATCAAAATAATGTGCTATAGATAAAAACATAGGGTGCTAGAGAAGAAAATACAGGGTGCTGTAGATAAATTGTTGTCCAAATTGCACAAAAATCAAAATAGCACTGACATCTCATTTTAACAGTTATATTTCTCAAAATTACACAAAAATATCTGTAAATACAAAAGAGTAAATTATTCAATAAAATCACCTTGGCATCAACCACAAACTTCAAGCAACTTCGGAATCTCCCACAACTCCTCTGAACATGTTACCATAATCCTTACCTTCAGTTTATCTTTGGTGTTACAAAGAGTTTTGTTGGTCTCTCACTCATATGCACCCGACACAATAATCAAAGGGGTCAGTTTAGGGAGTTAGAGAGACAGATGTAAGGGGTGATGTGGTCACATGACTTGGTTCTCCTGCTTGTATGGCATGGTGCAGAGTCTTGTTGACAGACATAGGATATTCCAACTGCCACTCTCTTAACCCAGGGCAGCACTACGTCCTCAAGACACTTTATATAGACCGCCATGTTCAGTCTGAGGTTATGTGGGAAGATAAATGGACACATAACATTGCCATTACTAGTAATCATGCCACTCCAAACACTTTTGTAATCACTATTAGACTCATGTCCTCAGATTGACACCTAAACACTTAAATGTTCGTATTGGAGCTTCTAGTGTGAATGCCAAGCAGTACATACAGCATGCCATTTCCAAATTTCTGGCAAAGTGAACTGCATCATAGTGCTCTTTTTCTTATGGATGTTGTCCAACTGACCCTACTATATTGTGCAGTCAACCAAATCAAAAATGAACAATGCACATGTGCAAATTAAAAAATATAAAATGGTGACAATTTACTCATCGTTTTGTCCCCCCCAACTTTGTTTTTGATAGCATTAAACATGTCAGATTTTGTACCAAAGAAAGTGTATTTGTGGGGGATTTTACTGCACTACTTTATTCAAAAGCAATCTGCAGTTGAAGCACATAGAATTTTTGTTGAGACTTAAAGTGACCCTGTTCTGTCGAAAATAATTTTCAAAGATTGGTTTAAATGCTTAAAAAATAATGGTTTTGATATTGAAGATAAAGAACGCTATGGTGCACCAAAGAAGTTTGAAGACAAAGAATTAGAGGCATTACTTCATGAAGACTCATGTCAGGCACAAGCTGAACTTGCAGAATCATTAAGAATTGATCACACAAATTTTGAAACCCGAAAGCATTAATGCAAGGACAATGGGTACCATACAAGTTGAAGCCAAGAGTCATCAAACGGCACCTTGTGTCATGAGAATAGCCACTTCAACGACAAAAAGGGAAAGATTTTTATTTTGCATCATATCATAACCACCAATGAAAAGTGGATACACTACAATAACCCTAAGCATAGAAGATCATGGAGTAAGCCTGGCCATGCATCAACATTGGCAACAAAGCCAAATATCCATGGTTCAAAGCTTCTGCTCTGCATTTGATGGGATCAGCTGGGTGTAGTTTATTATGCACTATACAAACTAACCAAAACCATCACAAGAGATAGCTATTGACCACAATTAATGCATTTGAGCCAAACATCGAAGAAAAACAGCTACTATACAAGCAGAGACATGACAAAATGATTTTGCAACATGACAATGCTAGACCGCATGTTGCAAAACATGTGAAAACCTTCTTGGAAATGCTTAAATGGGAAGTCCTATCCCACCCACCATATTCACCAGACATTGTCCCATCCAATCATTGTGCTGATTGATGGCACATGGCCTGGCTGAGCAGCACTTTTATTCTTATGAAGATGCCAAAAATGGGATGACTCATGATTAGCCTCAAAAGACTTAATTCTTTCTGACATGAAATTCAAATGCTGCCAGAAAGATGGGGAAAAGTAGTGGCTAGCAATGGACAATAATTTAAGTGACATGTTTCTTACTAATTTTTGTAAATAAAACATTACTTTTCATGAAAGAATTTATTCAAGGCCTTAATATAATTTATCTATTTTGCATTTAATATGGTAACAAGTAAAATATATTTTTTAATTATCAAAAAAGAAATTTTAATAAAAGATACCCAATAAATAGTTTACTTTAAATTAAGAGATTAATCTAGAATGAGTTAATCAATAAAAATTTGGTGTTATATCATGATATAATAAATTGAATGGTTAACTAATATATTAGCACAATTAATAATACATTAATAATAATATTAAATAAGTGAGCATTTTAATTGTCATTTTTCATGCTGTTAGTAGTACATATCAAACTAATATCCCCCTCCATTTTATAATATCAACTATATATGTCTGTTTTAAAATACAACACAAACACTTGAGTAATACATTTAAATCTTTTTACAATCACTATATTTTTTAATGTATTTTTAATTGGATGGATCCAATTTTCAGCTGATACCTAAACATACTCAACATATAAGTACATCTTCAACATCATAGACAGAATGTACATACCAAATATCAATGTTATAAACTTTAAAATACATACAAAAAAGACAGTCTTCTGTCATTAATATTTATTGAAAATAATTTCCTTAAACATTGTGTGAAAAAGAAAAATGAGTGAGTTTGATCAAAATAACACAATCATAGTATTCATTCATTTTACTCTATAAAAATTAAAGACACATATTCAGGAGGTAAAAAAGAAGGGGGCAAACTCACGTCAGTGGAGAGGTTTGTTGCCTGTGTTTTGCTATTGTTGTTATTGGAAGCGGTTGACCGTCGCCGACTAGGATATGCTGACCCAGCTGACTCAGGCGTGGGAGACACATCGATGTTGATCAAGGGTTCTGCCACTGCAGCCTGGGCTGGAGAACCTGAAATACACAAATCAAAGAGGTTTCAATCATACTTAATCTAATACAGTTTTCTGAATGTTTATGTTAATCTTTCACAAAATATGAGCTTATTTAAAGAAGTGGGGGTAGAAGAAAGGATGAAGTATATATTATCAGCCACTCCCAATTATATATAACTTAATCCTTTATGAGAGATATAGATAAAAAAAATTATCCAAAAATGAGCCTAAATGTTTTAAAGAAATAAATCTCCAGGATAATTTTAAATACACACCAATTTCATTACAAAAACAATTTTTAAGAAATTAAAATAATAATGGTATATTAATCATAGAAGTTATGAAAAAATTAAAATTGCTTGATTACTGTTAAAAATCAATGTGTTTTCACTATTAATTTCAAGTTTCAATTTGAATTAAATTAACAAGTAGAATTTACACATCAATATCAATATTCTGTGAAAAACAATTTGTTTTTGATAATAAAATGTGTAAAATATTTTCTACCAATTTTACAAGTATCAGTTTACAAGAACTTTTTCATCAGATGTCAGATGAGTAAACTATTGAAATGCAGATGATAATTAAATGACGTGATTAAGCGGAAGTAGAAAATTTTGTAACTCCTTCATTTTTATTTCATACAAGTATTCAATGTATAGTCCCCACAAAAATAAACAGAGAAACAAATTTTTCTCAAATGGATTTTTTTTGCGGCTGATGAAAAACATCAATCAGCATGAACTTATCATTAGCAATGTAATTATATCTTTACAATTTAATACACAACTAAAAAGAGATTATTCACAGAACTGGTAATACAACTGCAAAAAAGTATATAGAAAAACTTTTCTTTCAAAATACTTAAACATTTTCTTGCCGATTTCTTTTCCAAAGTTGCTAACCATTACATTCCCAGCACATGGTTTGAATTCAACTTGAGTTTTTTAAGTTTCCTTTTGTACAAATACCCTTGAGAAAAGTTTGAATTTATCTATTTTCTCTTCATCCAAGCTATGGGTTAAATAGCAGGACTGACTATGCTTTCTTACCTTGAGGTGGTCACCAGTCTGAGAGAAGGAAAACTGAATTCAAACTCAGTCTGAAGAGGGATAAGCTCTATGAGGGTATTTATCCTGGATACACTACTGATGCTATAGCTGCAGTATATATGATGCCCTACAAACTTGTGACATGGTGTGATGACCATGTTCATAATCTATTTTTATTAATTCTGAATAACCTTAAAATATTTTACAATTTATGTAATATGATAGATTTTTTTTCACTTTCTACAGCTATTAATTTATATTTAGAAATAATGTTCTTTTCTTTAAAATATTTCAGAAATCACAAATAAATGTGTTTTTTAGAGTACATTATAACTGGGTTTATAAAACAAAAAGGTTAAAGTAGGAAAATCTCATTTATGGCTATTTCCTTTGACATACACTAACCTGTTTTTATTCATCTACATAAAATAGAAGAAAATAGACAAATAACTCTTAATGCCCTCCTCACTAATTTTAATGATTCAGAATGAATTTATATAAAAAAAAAAAAAAGGAAATATTAATCAAATCTGGCAATTAGACTTCATTTTGCTGATGGGGTAGAGCTGATCCAAAGGCATTTAAACAAATAGAGAGAGGAAGAAAGAGAACAAACAATGATAGTGTCGCAGTAATTGTTTTTGAAAAAAGAAATTATGAAATAAAAATAAATACAAGAAAATTCTTTTTCTTATTTGTCCCTTTTTATATAACATTAAAAAGAACCTGAAGTATTTTTTTTCTTTTTTAAACAAAGTCAGAGTCAGGTTTTTTTTTTTTTTTTTTTTTTTTTGGGGGGGGGGGGGGTCAACATGTTAATAAACACTAATCCAGAAATGAATAAATAGAAAAAGGACAAAGATGATTTAGCATTCAGAACAACATTTTTATCATATAAGCATATGGACAACAGACAAAATATTTTCACCTGTACTTCCACTGTTAAAAATTGATGAACAGACACAAAAGCAGAAAGCAAACAAAAAAAAAAGATTAACACGTAAAAATATTTTTTTACAATATCACATAACATGACGGCTTTAAAAAAAAAAAAAAAGTACAAAACATTAAGGAACAAATACACAAAGCATTCTATGTTAATATAATACTTGAATTATCTGAGCAGAATACAAAATAAAGAAACAACCAAAATGTTTCTCAAATCATTTCAAAGTAAAGGTTATATAAAATAAAACAAAGTTAAAATTTTAAAATATTTCAATAGGAAATAAGCTACAGAAGAGGTTATGTAAAAAATGAAATTAAAAAAAAAACTAATCAAATTTGGGAATCAAAAACTGATAATCTAAGTTTATTTCTTTTTTAACCTAATAGATATTACTAGTTTTAACCTGTGAAAATTTCATGGTTTTCTTATTTTAATCTTCTGATCAATCTTAATTCTTCAGTTAATGACTGAATAAGTGCATAGCAAATTCTGTGACAATAAAATATCTGTAAAAATTCCCCTATTGCATCATTAAATATTTGAACTTAACAATTTTAACAAAATATTGCAATAACAATCATGAATATAAAGTTCTCTCTTCTTCATTCATATTTTTGCTTGCATTCATTCTCTATTATGTTTACAGATTGCTTGTCTCTCTTCTGCTTTTAATCATTCTTGTCTTCTCTGCCATTCTCTTACTGTCTCTTTTTGTTATCATATTCATTCTTTCATTACAATGATTTTCCCCATAAATATAATGCATTTACAAAATACATTTAATTTCATTCATTAAAGCAAAAGCATGACACACATAGGTAGCTGGGTACGTATTACTGTATTATAATATAAAGACTACGACTTGCTATGTTATTCACAGAGAAAACTGAAGAACCGATTGGATAAAATAAATAAAAATAAATGGATGAAAAGTATTCTTCTTAGTTGAAGAAGAATCAAGATGAAGACAGCAAAGAAAAACTTGAAATTATTATTTAAAGCACAAAAACACTATAAGTACAATAATACTTACATTTTTTATATATATATATATATATATATATATATATATATATATATATATATATTAGATGGTATATATTTTACAGTAATTTACATGTTATTTTTCCTGTCCAAAATTTTCTTTCATTTATCATGCGTGTTTGTGTATGTCATCCGGCATGTCTATGTTCAATCTTTAGTGTCTGTGTATGCATTCATATCTCTTTCTAGAACATGACACACATAGGTACTACAGTATTAATATATAGATGATAACAACAAAGGTAGTCCAAATGTAAATAATATAAATAAATTATTTAATTTTAATAAAATAATAAAGCTATTATAATTCTGTTACTAATATTTAAAGTTAAAAAGACATAAAACAACAAAAAGAAAAAAAATTAAATTATATAAGATCAGATGAGCTTCCTAGAAATACCTATAATCATACATCACTTGAAGGATAACAAAAGCTATTTATTCAAACAATTTATTCTGGTAAAATACTGATAATTAACACCAACATGCATATGTTCATGCACGTACCATCATAACAAATCGGTAATATGGGATAATTATAGCTAACAGAGTCTCTTTCAACACTCCAACCAGCAGTGTTTTCCCAGATTCAGACAGTTGTGTGTGTGTGTGTGTGTGTGTGTGTGTGTGTGTGTGTGTGTGTGTGTGTGTGCGTGCGCGCGTGCGCACAGGATTTGATGGATAAATTGTCATTTAAATTATGCAAAAATGAAAATAACACTGACATATCATTTTGACAGATATATTTACCAAAATAACACATAAATATCTTGCAATACAAAGGAGTAAATTTATTCAATAAAATCGGCATTGGTTTCAACCATGGCCTCCAGTCAACTTCTCATACTCAACTGTAACCCACACATAATAAATAAAGGGGTTAAAGTCTGGGAAGCTAGGTGGTTAAATGTAAGATTTAATGTGGTCACAGAAATTGCCTGACAGCCATGAGTGGGTTTCTCCTGCCTGTGTAGAATGGTGCAAAGTTTTATTTCCAGACATAGGGTCTTCCAGCAGCCACCCTCTTGATTCAAGGCAGCACTATCTCCTCAAGGCACTTAATGTGGGCCTGCTTGCTGAGTCTAAGGCTGTGTGAGGAGATGAATGGAGGTATAACATTGCAATCACTAGTGATCACTCCAAACACCTTCATAATCCCCCATTAGACTTATCCAACTCTTTGTGAATCCTCTGCAGTGTCCACTCTAAAATGATCACATTGGAGCTGCCAATAGAAATGCCAAGCAGTACAGTGTGCCATTTCCAAATTTCTGACAGAGTGAATTGAGTCATGGTGCTCTTTTTGTCACAGGTGATGCCCAACTGACCCTACTATGTTGTGTAGTTGACAAAATCCAAAACAAACACCGTGCATGCACAAAAGTAAAAATATATAATGATAACAAATTGCAACCAACACACACACAAAGATACTCTGCCTTGCTTTATCCATCTACTAACCAGCAGAGTTCACAAAACTTATTAAAGAAAATGTGCCCTACTTATATCAAACTTATATCCCCTGCTTTGCAAGAGAAACCAATGTCTCATCTGGTGTGCTTTAACCACTCAGCTATGAAATCAAGCCAGGTTCTATTTACTTTTAAAATGCCCTCACTTATTCTGATTTCTCAAAGAAGATATCTGCTCAATTTCATATCTAAAACATAAACAAAGCAATTTCTAAAGAATTCAAGTTTTTTTTTTAATCTGACATAATAGATACCCATATTTGAGAATACACTCTCTTTCATTTTCTGCACACTAAAATATTATTATAAAAGCATGTAAAAAACAAGAAAATTGATCAGTGCTTTAAAGAAAACAGAGCAATCTAAGATCAAGCTAAAATTGGTCATAGTAACTGAGTGGCCAGTTCACTTTTACCTTTCAGCCCGTGAGTTACCTCCTCATAATAGCTCTTACACATGAGTGTAGTAGAGCACTTCTCTGTAAAAGAAAATAAAAATTAAAAAAAAATACATACAGACACTTATAAATTGTGGCACTCACACCCAGACAAGCTATAAGGTGAAAATGAACTAGCTGACAAGTTACTACAATTCATTTCAGTTTTTTTTTTTTTTGTTTGTGTGTGTGTTAAAAAATATGAAAACAGAAACACATTTTTTTTAAATGCTAGTAAGTATTAAATGATGATTTTTAGTCATATTTTTAACTGTTTTACCCTAATTATTATTATCATATTATCAGAGTAATACATTTTTAAAAAATTTTCATTATACTTTTATGTAGTCATCATCAGTTAAAATGCTAAAATTAAATTTCATATGTAAGAGTTTAAAATGCTAATCAATGTTGATGTTTTAATTAAAATATTTTAAAACTAGAATTATGATTAAAAATATAAAAACTTTATTAATAATTTTGTAAGGATATAAAAACTGACTAAAATTAAAAATGTAAAAAAATAAATTTACACTGAATTATACAAACCTCAATAAATTTTATATTTTTTTAAATAAGAGGACTTAACAAACCAGATTTTAAAAATTAATAAATTATATAATTAACTTAATTAGTTATACAAATTTAAAATTGCCTGTTGAGTATTTTAAGAAATTTCAATAATTGTAGTGAAACTAGTTTGTATAAATTTTTCATCAAGTATAAAAATTAATAATTCAGGAAACTTTTGCCTTGTATGTTCTCTAGAACTGAAGTAAAATGATGTGATATAAACCCTCTTCCTCTATTACTCAAGATGGTAAGAACAAGAATTTTTTAAACCAAGATAAAGTTTTTATTAACAACTGCTGAGAAGTTTGTTTGTTTGTTGTTGTTTTTTTTGGGGTTTTTTTTTTCACTATATAATTTATATTTTTTTAAAACAAGAAACATTTTCTTTTGTAATTTCTTAATGACACAGCTTTTATTTTCAAGGCCATGATCAAAATTTACATTTAATTGTTTTTTTTAATAATTGACATGTAGAAAAGCAGCTCAGACAATAAGAAAAAAACAAATATATTATCATTGTGATATAATAAATTGACTTCACAACATCCATGATAATACAATTCTATATAACTCAAAAAGATAATTTTGGTTTAATATTTTTTAATTTGTCATCTTAAAAATAATATAACTTAAGAGAGAACTATTTTTTCAATATATTAAGAATCATTTTTAGACACAGCATTAAGTGTTTTTAGTTGATGTTAGTATTCATACCTAATATGAATTATACTTACAGGATTTGGAATTGTAACCAAAAATACCCTGCTATAATTGTTTGAAATAGATATTAATATTTTTCAATTGTACAATATAATTTACTATACTGTTATAATAAATTTCAAATAATTAAATTTGTAATAGTCATTATCAAAAAAGAAAAATAACTGATATGAACCTTATGTACTATCCTTATAAATTGTGATTATTTATTTCTTTGCAATGAAATATCAAATTTTAAAAAATGAAAATCTCTATACAGAAATTTTAGAGAACATGTGTCCACATTGTCACTAAATTCAAGAGTGGTTTCAATAAGCTGGAGGCTGGCAGTCTGAGAGTGCGTCAGTGAAAGAGAGAAAGAAGCATTAGGAATGAGTTGAGTAATATTGATTGCATATTCTGTTTGACTGTCTGCTCATCTGTGGGAACTGCTTGTCTTTATTTCTTAGTCACCCACATGAGTAGGATGTGTCATTCTTCTCTTTTTCTCTCTTATGTGAAAAGAAGCCTACAACTTAAGTTGTATGCGAATATTAGCAGCACTGGCTGTATCATCAAATGTTGTACAGTAAGGCAGGTGGTATCAACAATCAGCCAGACTTGCAAAACAAAAACAAAACAAAATAACAAGTTCTGAGGAGGGTACAATTTTAGTAGGAAAAACACTATAGGAAAGATTTTTTTCAGGCAGAGTTCTACACTAGAATATTGGCTGATGAAAATAAAAACATTAAAGCAAATATAAAAATGCAAATATTTCTTGGTAATTTGCTTTGCTTTGTGTTTTTTTTTGTTTTGTTTTTTTGTTTATGTGAAGATTAAATATAATTGCTTTGCATTCTATAGAAGGATCAAATTGGTGACAATATCATTTTTGGTAAATATTGTCAATTTTTTAAATTATTTTCATACCTTCCAAATTTCAACAAATAAAAAAAAATTAAATAATTTTTAATATGAAAATTTGTTTAAACAACTAAGATGACATGAAATTAAACACAAATGATTTGTAGCTGTTGTTTCTGAAATTGTTGTTCTCTCTATATTAATTTAAATTCATATTTAAAAAAAACAACTCTTTACTGCTTGAGATAGAGAACTGAATTATAAAGCCTGAAACAAATCATATATGATTAAGTTTTTTGTTATAAAACCTTTTTAAAAGTTGACAACTGATATATAAAAAAAAGAAATTAACTAAATTATTTTCATTTATTAAAGATTGCAGATTTGACAAAAAGATATCAAATGATGTGAACATTTATATATAAAAGACAGGAAAATGGCACAAGTGCCAGCAGAGAACAAAAACTATAGTAAGTTGCATTATAAAATGTATAAAGATGCCTTTGCAGTGATGTATTAATAGTTTTGTACAGATTCACAGCAATAGCATTTGTTCTATTTAGGTCAATAAAAACTTTAACAATAATGAGTGGTTGTTATTTAAACAAGAACATTTTTTTATAATTTTAAGGACACAGGCAAAAAATAAATTTACCGTGTTTCTATTAAATAAAACTAGTTCAAAGAGAAAGTTTAAATAAATGATTTTCCTTGTGCAATAAACAAATTTAGATATCAAACTTTAATACTCATCTCACTAGCTTACAAACAGTACAAGTTCTACATGATACTTTTTTCTATATAAATACAAACCTAATAATGCAAAAGGCATTTTTTAAAACAATTGAAGCAATAAAATAAGCATAAAACCCAACAACAACAAAAAATGTCAAACAAAATTATAGTAACCACAAAAACATAAAATTTGGATGTTATTGTTAAAAAAAGGCTTTTTATCATTTCAAGTTGGGCTCTTAGATCTTTGAAGGTCAATGATTTAATTATGTAAATGCTTTTGATGCCATGAAAATAAAAAATTCTCAAAATTAGGTCAAAAAATGGTAAGAAAAAGGTTACTTTTCTATTAAATAAAACATTCTGCATACTTTTACTATCATGCAAGACAAATGTGAAATGACCACACAAGGTATATTTTAAGATACTTTCAAGTACTTTTTAACCTCTTAAAACAAAAACAAAAAAAAAACATACAAAAAAATCATTTAAAAATGAAAGTAACAAATGCACTAAATACTAAATTATAGTTAAAAATCTGTAGGTATTTTTGAGTCAATAAACATAAAATATGATGTAAAACTGAGAACAAAAGCCACTTACACACAAACAAAAAAATCCAAAATGATCCCCTTAAATTTTCAAGTGTCATTTCTTGTGAAGTAAAATGTGCTTACTTTTTAAAAATTAAAATAAAAAAAACTTTTTCATAAATTCAAATAAAAATTTAAAATTTTGCTTCAAATTAACTTTAAATCACCTTTTCAGATTTCTACATTTCACAATTGCTTAATACCAACTTTCAATTTCATATTATTAAAAGTTCTTGAATATGTTTGATGCTGATATACTATAAAGAAAAGTTTGTAAAATTGCAGACTAAACAAAAATAATATTTTCGAAGATCAAATTTTTAAAGTCCTGCTGTTGAAATAGTTTCATATTTTTTCATGAGAGGTTGACATTTGGGCTAAAATAAAAGCCCTAACCTTGAAATATTAATTATCTGGATAGACAAGCCCTTCCAACTTTATAGATTGAGATAGCACAATCTTCCTTCTCCTGTCCCCACCATTTGGTTTTGATCCATACCTGGTTAAGCTTAGTGAAAATTTCAAGTAATTCTAAACAATAATTTTTAAAATTCTTTAATCACACAGAATATCCCAATATGCTCATTTCACATATTTTTTCTTCTATGCTGAAGAATCAAAGATTAGAAATAAAAAAACAAAAAGCCTTTTCTTTAGAGTAGAAACTGGAAATAAACAAAGATTAATGAATCAGCAATGTTTTGAGAAACAACAAGTATTGAAGAAAGATATAAAGAAACAATATAGCAACACAAAAGAGCAACCAACATGGGTACAGATACAAAAATGCTATCCACAATATTTGCATGCATTCAAATACAGTAGAAGACGATCACTTTTGCCAGAATACAATACATTTATCATTTTCAGGATAAAATATTATAAAATGAAATTTGTAAAACTGCTATCCAGTCACCTGTTTCATAACATTTATCTCCATATTTGTAACAATGATCAAGTAAATACATTATTTCTATTAATTATTCAATGTATATTTAAATCATTCTCAATTTTTTTTTATTAATTCTCAGTATAATCTTAAAAAAATCTTCCAGCAATCCCAAAGGTTCCCAACATACCTTCAGAAGACTAAAGATAGCATATCAATATCTATAAAGGACATTAAAGTAAAATATTATTTCTTGTGAAAGATAATTATGATACTAAATCAACCTAATTGAACAGTCTCTTTGAGAGTTTACAGTGTATAAAAGTAATATTTCTGTGCATTTTCATATGGCTGAGGGATTTGACAAATACTAGTGCAAAGATAAAAAATTTAAGAGAAATTAAAGCTGAATGGGTTAATAGTTAATGATGACACCTTATCTGAAAATACAAAAAGTATTCACTTACAACACTTAGTAAATTCATGAAAAGGATTTTCTCATATTTCTAATGTTAGGCTGAATTTAAGTATATTTCTATCATCCTGATATCAAAAAATTTCCTCCATTTATTTAAGAATGAAAATTTTTTAAATGCATGAGTTGCTTTGACAAATTCTGTTTGTACACAATTAAAATTATGTACACGGCAAGCAAATCCTTTCCAATTGTAATCTCAGGAGAAAAAAAATTAAATTTAAAAATTATCACTATTAATAAAAACTATAATATGATCAAATGTATAAAATGACACATTTAGCATCAAAGAATTTTAATTAATATTTTTGCTACTTTACCTGTTAAATGCAAGCAAAATAAAAATAACCACACACATTAGACATTGGTGTTGAAGGTGTTAAGGAAACACCAGTGTGTGCACAAGTTTGGAAATTATTTTACTATTTATTCAAGGTCATGTTTAGAATATCATTTTTTGATATATATTTTTTTTAAAGATTAATCATCATGTCTTTTAAGTCATCATCACTTTTTATTCATTTTTCCCCTCAGAAGGACAAAACATATTTGGTTTAGATGATAAATCTTCAAACATTTATTTTGAATTTTACAAGTTTTTCAGTAAGATCTTTTTTTCAATTTTAATACTTTGCAATGGCTAAATATATTTCTTTTATCATATTTACATGTGTTTGGGACAGTTTTGTTACAAAAACTTATTTTCAAGTAAATAATAATAATAATAATAATAATAAGGTGAAGGGAGCTCCTCATCAAAACAGCTATTTTACTGCTTCTTAACACCCTCAAATAATGAGAATGGTTGGATTAGCTGTTTTCTAAAACAGAAACATTTGGCATTCATTGACCAAGTCAATGTTGTTGTAAGTTGAAATTTATAAAAGCTTTCTCTCAATAGTTTTTTAAGAAAATAGGTTTATAAATTTCTTGCTATTTCTAATATTGCTGAGGACTTCATTTCCTAATCTTAATATACAATCTAACAGAAATCTCTCAGACCAGAATTTTTATTGAAAAAGAAAAATATTTCAACTCAAAAACTTTAATTATATACAAATCCCCAAAAAGGAAAATTAAATAAATGAAGTTAAATAAAAATTTATCTATTATTTCAAATTTACTTTTTACTTTAATTCCCCATACCTGTGATAATTCCTTAACAGCTGATAGATTTTTTTTTTTTTTTTTTTTTTTTTTTAAATTAAAAATATTTTGGTGATTCTCAAAAGACCAGTCTGGCATGTGATTCATTTCTTCTTCCAACAAAAATTTTAAGAAAAAAAATTGATTGAAATATTTTTGTTTTATCAAAATATTCATTATTTTCATTTTTTTGCAGCAGAAATAGGACAGTAACAAGAAAGCTATGCAGTCACCACTCATATAAACATAGAAGATATAGCTAGATATACCATGCATACATATACTATGTACACATATGTAAGTCTATGAGTGTGCACATATACATATAGACACATGTACATGTATATAGCAGCACTGGTCAAGAAAACAGGCACAATATGCAATACCTGTATATTGTTCATGTCCTTGATTTTGAGCAAAATGCTGGTACCTCTGTTGGTGATGGTATCTTGTTGATGGATAAAAGTTGGCGTGCTGTGAATATTGAATATTTGGATACCTTGGGCTACTTTGCTGCGGACATCTACAGGTGAGGGAGAAAGAGAAAATTATATTCATACAAAGTGCTGAAATATAGCAAATTATAAAGTTAACAAGTGAACCAAATTTCATGTAGTTGCTTCTTTTTTTTTCTTTCTTCACCCCCCCCCCCACAGATTTTGGCATCCATACAAACTCACACACTGTATTTTGTGCAAGGGAAGAAAGTTAAATATCCCAATTTTGGTATATGGTAAAACTGCCTGTTGTATATTTTTTAAACAACTTTTTATTAACCTCCTAAGATTTTCTTAAGCAACATCAAAAAATCAAATCAAATGAACACACACACACAATATTTTTTCCTAAAAAACTAATACAAGTTTTCAGTGCTAATAAGACTTAAAGAGGATTATATGCAAAAAAAACAAGCAAGATTCATTTAGTATAAATTTTAAAGATTATTAAAAAATTTCTCAGGTGGCTTTACTCTATGAACACATTATATTGTGATTGTAGTCATTTGCCTTTTTGACATTAAAAATCCAAAGACTATTAACAATTTATTAAAAATATATTCCAATATGTTAAAATTGGAAAATGTGAATAACAGCAAAAATAAAATATAAACCAAGAATTTTTTAGTTCAAATAGCAAAAACTTTGTTTCAAATACAAAAAGTATCCAATTCAAGATTCTAATGCAAATGTTTACAAAAAATTATCCCTCAATACAGAAACCATTATTTTTGTTGCGACAGAAAGCAAGTCTTCATCATTTATAAAAAGCAAAATCCACAATTACACATCAAATCTGAATGTATCCTTAATAGGACACATGAAAAAAATGTTTATAATGATAATAATGAATAAACTATTAACACATTTAAATAGGACACAAATTCCAACAACCTTAGATTTTCTTGAAAAAAATAAAAATTATTAACAAAAATTTGAGACAGATTTTCAAATGCACATGATTAGTAAATAGTTAAGTAAAGTTTAAAAATGCTGCTTTTACTGAAAATCTATTTTAAGTCATATCTCTGGTTAATTAAAGAGGTTACATATAATAAAGATAGGCAGAACCAAAAATACTTTTATTAAATTCTATTAATGGGTTCACAGCAAAATGTTTAAAGAACTTCTAAAGTCATTATAACAATCTTTTTTTAAACTAGTGCTATTGGTGTAAGTGTAGTTATTGTTATTAAATTTTTCATAAACTCTACCTTTTCCTAAACTTTCAATCAGTATAGTTCTGATATTTGCTTTTTATAATATTAACATAACAAATACTTCCTTTAATAGTGATTATTAAAGAAATTATTTATTATGTTATTGAATATTATAAAAAACAGTATAAATTGATATAGCAAAATAAAGTCAAGCCAAAATGCAGTACACCTGGCCTGAAGATTACATTCATGTATGAAACAGACTGTCACCACTTTGTGTTGAATTCAATGTCCACTTATATCCTCCTTGGCCTATGTTATCCTAAAATTATATATTTTACAGAATATAGCAAGTTATTAGTAAAGTTTAATTTTTGTACACCAAAGATTTACCCCCCCCCCCCAAAAAATAAAAAACACAATTATGACAAAAGGATGCTTTTTTTTTCTTGTGACTGTTATTATTCATAATCCCTTGGCAATGCTTGTTTTAAAAGATATTTTTTAGAATATTAATAAAATATTACTCAGTATTTACTTGTAAATAAACAATTTAACAAAAAAAAAAAAATTTTAGAAAAAATATGTGAACCAACAACAATGCAGTATTTATTCTTTATCATTTTATAAAGAAATATGAAAACTATTTTTCTTTATTCATAAATTTATAAAATGCCTAAACTATAGAACAAGGAAATTTTGATAAATTTCCATTTTTTTTTTTATAATTGTGATCTAGGATCAAGAATGCCTAATGAATTGAAATCAAAATCCTGAAACTCTAGTAATTATATTTCTCTGTTTTTGAAAAAAAAAAATTTTTAATCATTTTGAATTTTTCTAAAAAGTTACATAAAGCATGCCAAAAAAATCTGCAGATAGATTATTGATTGTCAGTGATGACTGATGAAGAAATCTTAAATGTAGAATGAACACTAGGCACTTTGATCAAAGCAATTGGTTAAGCAGACAAATTGTGTTCTTTGGAATGGTTAGCAAAACATTGGCTACTTGCCAATCAGTTTGAATGCCCATAATGCAAATATCAATATGGATTGAACAGAAAGGATAATGTTTGGTTTCGCTTAAAATCTAAAAAAAATATTTGATTTAAAGGAAGAGCTGTGATTTTCTAAACATGGCTTAGACATGGCACAAGGCCGAAAGTATAGGGCACGCAGTGAAGATTAAACTCACTATTCAATTCTAATGATTCTAATGAAATAAGCTTGCTAATTATTACATCACACTGAGGAAGAGATGCTCAACTGATTTTAGTTAATTTATGTGGCAAGAGCAAATAAAAGTAATGACTAAAAATGCATTTTTCCAAAATATATAATTATAGTTACTTGTCATGTATTTATTTAAATTTTTGTGTTCAGACATATTTATAAATTTATGAATAAAAAACTTTTTGTAAATTTATTTATTTATGAAATGGCAAATAATAAATGCTATACTGAAGTTGATTCATATATTCTTATAATGTTGTAGATATAAAATTATTCTTGGGAATAAACAATCTAATAAATAATGCTTAATATTTTTTGTTGTCAACTCTCAAGAACAAACAAAATGTATAAATCTACTTTCATATATTCTGATCTATTAAAATTCTAAACATATCTTTTTAAAACAATAAACATTGCTGGGGTAGCCAGTAATGTAGTAATAGAGGAGTCAAAACAAAACAAAAAAACCAATGTCCCTTTTTTGAGGGTACAAAGTTTAAACTTTGCCACTTATTAATTATTATTTATTCCAAATGTGTTTTCTTTACTGTCAGTTGCCTTATGCAAAGAGAACTAGTGAAATTATAATAGCATCAATTCATATGTTCATAGTTAAATAAAAGCAAAACACTATTATAAAGTAAGTGAACACTTTAACCATAACAATAAAGCTGACACAAACTAATCTATACCAATTTCAGTGTTTAACGATATTTCCTTGTATGTTAAAATCAATCTGGTTTGTGTTATGAACAAAAAATTTTTTTTTTTTTATATCTTGTTAATTTCTTGTGATTATAATTAAGCAGAACTTTACAAACAGTGTTAAACAATGTTATCAACTAGAAAGGAAATCAAATTTAAAGGAATTGTATTTCAGTTTACTGAAGTTTTAAATTAATTTTAGAACAATCATTTTTTAGCATAAACGAAATTCTGGTAAATCAAACCAGGGACCATGCATAAAAATTACTGATATATGGTTAAAATATCTTTAAACAAAAATCAAGATTAATTATAAATAATACTTACAATTAAAAGTGTAGCTTTCCCACAAACATGAATATCAAGTATATTACAGCTATTCAATTCCATGAAAGTAAATCAGACATGTTTTATGGCAAGTTATATAAGAAAATTTTAACTCAATAACTGAAGAAGAGTTTATATTTGCCATAAATATAATATAGAAAAAGAAGGTGCATTGAATTTGTAAGATTTTAACCTTTAATACACTGCATTATCTATTATTTTCCTTTCCACTACATTGTTTTTCAAGACTCCTCTACTTCACTACTAATTTCAGTCATGACCATTTTTCTGTTGCCATAGTAGGATATGACAACACAACTGCAAAAATTAAAAGATGCTAACATTCATTCATCTGAGTTACTTGCAGTGGCAGGATAAAATTTTTGTTTTGCAAACAAAATCACCTCCACAATGTTAAAAGTTAACTACAACAGAAGAGTTAAACATAGGTAACTGCCAAGGCAATATGTCTGAAAGCATGTAATTTAGGTCTTTACAACACATTATCAGGTAACAAAACTTATGATGTCTTAACTGTCTTCAATAGTAGCAATGCTGTGGCATAATATTCCTCTAATGTGTCATATCCATTTAAACCCTCTGAATATAACAGCCTATCGAAAACGATGATGTATTATTTAGCAGAGGTAGTCTTATCTAACAAATATGGGCTTATATTTGAGTAAGATATCAGGATTTTTAGGGGTCTACTTATATGCTAGTATATAAAGTTCATAAAAGTAATAAAATAGCACACAGAAATTATAAAGATGCAACCTTAATGTTCTTGATTCCAGTTACTAACAACTTTGTTAATGTGTAATCAAAGAAATTTTCAACCAGACATAAACAATCTATTAATATCAATACTCATCGGATAAAAGATTCGGTAGTTTTTAACGATACTCTTTTTTCTTTTTAGTTTAAAAAAGATATTAACAACTGTAAATATGCTGCAAAGACAAGCATTATGAAAAAGATAAAAAAGTGAGAAAATAAATCAACTAGAAAACAGAAATAACATCTAAATACAGCAACAAAAATATTTCTGAGAACTATTGTAGTTCTAAAATAAAATTCTTCTGAAATTGTTAATATTTTTACTTTTTTTAAAATCTAATTCCACTTAATACTATTATCATTTCATTTTTGATCATAAACACCAATAGCATTAGGAATTAAGAGTGCTCAAAAATAAAAAATAAAATAATTTTTATTGGAAGCTCAAAAAGAATTGTAATTTTTTAGGATTTTTATCCAACATTATTATTACTATAAACGTTATTTTTAGTGGGTAAACATGTTTGAGTTGTCACTTATGTTTTGTTTTTGTTTAAATTATTTTATTAAATAGTGTAATTAATAACAACCAACCTAAATTAAGAAGTCCTAGTAATCAGGAAAACCATTTTTTGAACCAAAATATGCCCCTATCAATTTAGTCACAGAGCTAGCCTGTTGGGGTAAGGTTAGAATTACTTATTTAAGGAAGGCACAATGTTGGATAAAAAATACTTTCAAAAATTATTATTGTTTATGTTTTGAATATGAAACTGAAGCTAACAGATATAGATTCACAGAGGCCCAACAAGAAAAACATGCCTTCCTTATATAGCTAATTCTAATCATGCCACAGGCTAGCTCCATCATTGAACTGGTAGAGGTACACTTTGGTTCAAAAAGTGGCTTCTCTGATGAAAAAAAGGGATGCATGTTCAATTCCTGGCAGAGGCACAATATTTCTTTAGTAGGACTTCTCAATTTAGACTGGCTATTATTAATTTCACTGTTGAAGTAAATAAAGACAGAGATAGCAACTCAAACAGGTCTGCCCACTAAAAATAACATAGTAATAAGAAAAAGGAAACTTAAAATATTTCTAATAAGATATTAATATGAAAATAACAATAACAGAGATATTAGTTTTACTTTTAAAACATATTAAGCAAACATTTTGAGTCTTGTCCCCAGGAGCACTGTAAAAAAACAGTTAATTACATGATACTTAAAACACTACATTTCCCTTCATAAGAAATATTCAATGCCACCTGACCTCTCATAAAATATAAATAAAAAAATAAAATCTTATTAAATTCAACAATAACTAATCCTTTACCAAAAACAATAATATTACATCAACGATTGTTAGACTATTTCCAAAAACATAAGAGAAGAATAGAAATGCAAAAAAAAACAAAAAAAAGTATTTCAATTCAAATTGTTTATTAAATCCTGACTTCAATCTATTCATTTTCTCATTTTTTTAACCCCACCCACAAAAAAGATAATAGAAACTGTACATGATTATTGAAATAACATTGGAATACCTCTGAAAAATACTTCATATATTTTCAATAAAAATGTAACATTTTTACCATGTATTATATTATGATAAATATTTAATGAAAAGCTTTATGACCATTACTACAAGACGTTAGAAATCAAATATTTAAAAACAATCATTACAACACCAAATTTAATGGGATATTGCAAAAAAGAACATATTTCTAAGATCAAGAAAACCCAACAAGTAAACTGAAAGAAAGCACTAAATCATATAATAATTCTATTTTAAGCAAAGCTGGTAAAATAACTTGCCTTGAAAATTGTTCAATAACAATTTGTTGATGTTGGCTTCATATTACAAACTTTGAAAAATTATGAAAATTTTAATTAAATTTTTAAAAATATTATTTGCCATAGGAGAAGAAAGAAGATAACAAATGCTTAACTTTTAAAAATTTAGACATGCAAGAGAAGGTGTGAATATTGAATGATGTCATATGACAAAAAAGACAAATTTTATCAACTTTTAGTAACATTTGTGTGTTTTTGTCCATTATATGAATAAATAATATAAACCAGAAGGAGACTGTTGAAAAGTTACACAATTTCTCAAAGTTACCTGTGCAAAGAATATGCAAAATCATTAACTTGTATTTTCATTTTTTATGGATATTCGGTATCAGTTTTCTGACATTAAACTTTCAATGAAATATTGCAAACACCTGATAGATTGACCGTGGTACATTTGAAAATTTACAATTTGTATAGCTATAAAAAAATAAAAATAAAAATAAAAAGATTTTTATATTATTACATAAACTATATCTAAAAATATCAATCCACAAATGATATTTTACAAGTTACACACCTTTTAATATTTATTTATATATATTTTTCATAAAAAAAATACATGAATGTATGATTTAATCTCTTCTGTATTTAGGGTAATTGCATATGTGCTCAAAGATGCATATAGTAGTTCATTTTAAAATAAAACTTGTATCTATTTATGTAGGTATGACAGGTACTAGTGAGACTCACTGGAAGGGAATCTCTTACAGCTGAAAGCTAGTAACCATTTACTTTACTATAATGAAAAGGAGAATAGCAAGTTTAGAGGTGTGGGCTTTTTAACTAATTGTGAAACTGCAGACAAAATAGAAAGTTTTGACAATGATAAGACAGAGTAGCTTGAATAGTAATCATATTTTACATAAAATACACTGTAAAAATCCATGTTTATGTAGCAACTTCAGAAAGTTCAGATGATGAAATTGAAAGGTTTTTACAATAATAGAAGCAATGTTGTCAATAGAAAGAATTATACTATTTTAATAACTTCAATGCAAATGTAGGAACAACAAAAAGAATCTTGATTAGGACAATTTGGAATAAGGAAAAGAAATAAATCAACAAAATGTCCATTAACTTTCCAGAAAAACAAAAAATGACAATTGTACTTTTTAAAAAGCAAAGAGGTTATAAATGAATTTGAAAATGTCAAAATAAGGAAACAAAAAATGAATTTTAACTTCATAATTGCTTATTTAAAAGATGTAACCACTAATCATTAGATATAACCACTAAAATCAAAATTTATAAAGGAAACAATCCCAGGATGATAGTTTGGTGGGTCAAATTTGATTTGAATGTTGAGAGAAACAAAATGATTCTCAGAAATAAAAGATAACATCAATCAAAGAGAACATCACTAAATTTCAGTTGGACATCATGAACAAATTCCAAGTTTTGTAGAATAACAAAAATAACAAAATATAAATTAAGTGACAACCATAATTAAAGAAAAAGCAAAGATAACAGGGAAAAATAAAGAAAAATTGTAATAAGATAGAGAAAGCCAACACAAGAATTAATAAAAAAAAGAGGAAAATAGAGTGGTGAATACCAAAATCAGAGATCAAACTGAAAGTATAGAATCAAACAATCACATTAACAGAAAAATTAGAAAAAAGAACTAGAAAAATAAGTAGAAGCTCTTAGAAAAGGAAAGAGACCGAAGTATATTTGATTCCCAACCCATGTGGATAAACAGCAATTTCTTGCAATGAATGGTAGAAATAGGAGGAATGTTACCAAATGAAGGGACAAAATGTAAAGGACAACTGAAGACAAAGATACAAAGATGTATGTCATGAAAATAAAAATACCAGCAGAGTCATTCGGATATATATTAATGAAAATTTTGAGGTAATAATAACAATAATGACTGCAAAAAGAAGGTTTGCGTTTCAGATTATGAAACATAGAAAAGCACCAGGTAAAGATGGCTTAGCAGCAGATGTTTTGAAAGATGCAAGAGAAGAATACTACAGAAGATTAGGCCAGCAACATACCCAGTGAAAAGAAAAGCGCCTACCTCAAAACTTCAGTGTAGGAATAATAATTCTTCTTTATAAAAAAAGATATAATAAACACTTTGATAACTTTCACTCTGTCACATTATTATCCAACATATACAAACTATTCTCGTATTTACAAATGACTAACAAATACACAAGATGAAGGTTTTGTGAGTAGGTATTCAACAACAGGCCATTTACAAACAACACATTGACTGATCAATAAAACAGAATACAACAAGCCACTTTGTTTATCCACAGTTGACTATGATAAGAACTTGATGGTAGAATACATGGTAGTTTTGAACTCCCTATGAGAGCAATAATTCAATGAGCCAAAAATACAGATAAAATAAAGACTAGAAAAAGTCAAACAGTGAAACTTGATGGCTGGAATTCAAACTCTGCTCTCTGATTTCCCAAATCACTATCCATTACACCACTTGCATATCTACTTTATTTACAGGTGTATATAATTATGAGTAAAATGTGTTTCTATGTATTTTGTGGAAAAAAATGATTAAAAGTGTATTAATGCTAGATAGAGGGTATGTTTTTTTATTTTATTTGTGGATGTGTTCCTATTTGCTTGCATGAACACATGGACTTCTAAGAGATTAATACAAAGTGAATGCTAAACATCTATGAAAATTAGAACTTTTTGATTAGAAAATTTTAGCTTGAACGATAACATTTTGTATCTCTGAAAAAAAAAAAATGAACATAAAATATATACATATATTTCTTTAAAAAAATAATGACTAATACATATATATCTGCATGTATACCATAAAGGTTATTATACATAAAGGTAACATTAACAATAACTGTTGATGATGATCATCAATTATTGTTAATTTTACCTTTCCCAAAGCTTCCATAATGACTAAGTGTATCCCAGCATGGAATAATAGTTATTGAGACAAAACTTTTAATGGAAATAAAATTGGCAAAGTTAAAATCCATCTCTTCTCCTTGGCTATGGATTAAATAGTAGAGCAGGCTAAGCTCTCCAGCCTTGGTTAGCAACTAGTCTAAGAGAAGGACATATCAGAATTCAAACATAGCTCTACATACTATGCCGCTCACAAAAGGTTTGTGAAGTTTACAATGACTATGATCCCAACTACAGTCATTTAATCAATCAATCAATCATCAATAAATAAAACAATTTTATATACTTACATAATACAAATCAATACTTTCACAATAAAATTAGTAGTCACCAACAGATATTGGTAACAATTTTCAGAATATATATATATGTGTGTATGTGTGTGTGTGTAATATATATATATATATATATATCACATGTATTTCAGCTTATAAGATGTTTCTATTTGAAATATTTATAACTTATTGGGCAATGTGACATTTTACTATAAAACCTTGAACAAACACACAATTTCTTCCTTGTAATAAAACTAATAAAAATAATATTTTTTTATTGCTTTAAAGAGTAGTATGCATTACATTTTAGACATATGCATACATTAAACAATGTTATATTAAACAGAATTTTTGTTTATATGCATTTCTCTGAAGGTTTGTCTGTCAGTAGTTAATGTTTAAAATTTATAAGTATATTTGAAAAGCAGACATCAGTATGCAAAAGACATGCACACCTGCAAACAGGACACACCATTTTAATATCATCTCACATATACACATGTAGAAAGAGACATAAATACATTCTCTAACAGATGCTAATAACTTTTAGGCATACACATTTCTCATTTATATGAATTTTATGACTCTACACAATCAAAAACTATTAAAAATATTTATCATAGTTCTTTTCCCTTGTTACAGGGCTAAGCTTGAATACATTTCATAATACAATTCACATTTTCATTCAAAATGCAAGTAGCTTTGCCACAACCTCTTTCTAAATTTACCCAGCAGATATTAAAAAGAATGGAATACACTGTTCTCTTTAAGAAAATTACAACCACTTAAATCATTTTCAATCAAGATCATGACAAGTCTGAGCAATAAAGGGAAAGAGAGAATAAAGAGATGAAAGAGATGGCAAAATGATGAAATTGAAAGGAAGAGCAATGAAGCAATATTACAAGTATCATGTTTGCAATCACATTAGCAAATAATTTGCAAGTCTCTATAGAATTGAAAACATTTACTAACAGCTCTGTAAATGCTTCTGTTTTGTTTCCACCAATTTTGCATATCTAAAGTTGCGTAGTCATTTCTTCGCTTCTTCTAATTTCTAACTTACTAATTTTTGTAATTTCACTAATTCTTGTAATAAGTTATTGGCAACAGACAAGCGTAAAGTGAATCTCTTAGAGGTATTACTAATAGTTTTAATATACTAACAATATTTAATTATTGCATATCTAGGGATATCAAACGGTAGAATGCTAGTTGATATTTCAATCCAGCAAGTCGACAAATAATATACATTAATTATAAGGTAGCAAAATATTCTACTAGATTACACAAATCAGTTTGGAAAACTGTTATAAAATGCCATAAAATAATAAACATGCCCAATAAAGATAAAAATTGAAACCCTATATTCTCAGACAAAAAAAAATAAAGAGAATCTTTTCAATGACATAATAGATTCTATTCCTTTATTTCTCGAATTTGTTTCATTGAATAAAAACCTCAGGAAACAGCTTAAAATTCTGAAATCTGTGAATTCAATTTCAGAAACATGGTTACAAGTTAGATAAATTTGGATTGACTCAACTGACTGATAATTTTCCACTTGCTATAAATCCAGATTTCATTATAAGAGATTTTGAAAGAAAACCTAAATAGAATTTTCAAATTTAAATCTTTTACAAAACTGTAATTTATTACATTCACAGATTTGTGAAAAAAATAATTTTATATAAAATTAATCATTTTCATTTCCAAAGAACAAAATGAATCTGATGTCTGGAAGTGAAACTGTAATTCTAACAAAAGATTTGCATCAGCAATTTCCATACAAAAAAGTTCCCTTAATATAATGCTGGAAAATGGGTGAACATGGTTTTATACTGAAACAAATCATTCACCTTTATAACTTGAAATCAAGAAGTTACTGTTCAGTTTTCTGGTTCATTTAATCTGACATCTCTAGTTAGACTTCATCAATCATACAAAGCATTGTTCAAGGTACCACTGGCAAAGAAGGAAATGTCATAAGCAACTTTTCTGTTAACACTTTACGAAAATACCTAAATGTACACTTCTCATGTCCCCAAATAAAAATTAGACTTGAACAAAAAAGATGGCACTGACTTAACTATCTACAGTAACAAGTGATACAAAAGGAAATGTAAAATTGTATTATTGCCAATATTTCTATTGGTAAAAGAGAAAAAATAAAACATGAAAGGAGAAAACAAAAAGTAGATAAGTAAAGCTGAAAAACAGGAAACACAGTTGGGATTATTAAAAAATCTATTTTTCCAAAGTTTGCAACATTGATGGTATCAATTAAAATATTTCTCTTTTTAATTCAGGCACAGACAAAAAAAATTAAGATGTTAAAACAATTAGGGGATTAGTAAAAGAATATCACCTGCAAAAACAAACAATTAATTAAGCAAGAGGGGGGAAACATGTGAAAATGAATAAAATGTGAATCAAACTATTAGAAACTCATGCAAAAAGTTAAAAAAAAGGATATAAAAATATTTTCTTTATAGGACCTTTTTAGATTTTTATACTTTATAAAAAATAAATATCAAATCAGGACTAAACTAAAATTTAAATAAACTATAAAAATTAAGTATTAAATTTTACAGAAACAGTAAGCTATCTTTTAAAACCCATCAAAGATTTACAAGAGTGGATCACTAATGGTCAGTAACTTGCAACATTCCAATAAGTATTTAACTCTCACTGCTGTATTCTATCTTTACAAAAGCCAGATCAAACCAAAACTGGAGCATTGTTCTCGCATATGCACTGGGGCTGCCCAGTCTTCATTTGCCTGTCTTGATAGAGTTTTACAGTCTTGTGGGTGGTGAATTATTTACCTCTCACAACCCCTTTCCCACAGACGAAACATCACAAGCCACTTACTGCATTATTGCTATTTACATGGCATGTACTCTGATTATATTCTTTAGTCTCACCAGCCACTTTTTTAACTGGGATCTGCCATACCTCATACACAAGTGTGAATAATCCTCATTCTTTTCCTATTCCATTAGTATGTTCCACTCGGATGGCTTCTTTCGAAGAGCTGTTGCTTTGTGGAACATTCCCTTCTTATTCATTTAGTAAATTCCACTTGGACAGCTTTTTTCTGAGAGATGCTGCTTTATGGAATATCTCAGCAGGATGTTTTCCCAATCACTACCATCTTAACTTCTTCAAGTCTAGGGTTAACCATTATTTTTCCTGCATAGCCCAAAAGAATCACTTCTTGTTTATTTTTATTCTTGTACAACACCACATAGTAATCCTCTACCATGAGTGGTTTTGGGGCCTTGTTTGGGTTGAACATTAGTTAAAAAAAAAATTACTGCTAAGACTGAGTTAATTTAAATCCAAAGAAAATGATAGTTCTAATTTATGTAAATGTATTGCCACATTGTCACAATGTTTCAGACAATGTGCTCTCCTGTTTTCATCAGGTGTTTGCCGATCTGGTTAACCTACAGGGAATTTTGAATTGAACTCTTTATTTAATCTAGTGAGGTAGATTGTTCTCAGTTCACTGTTCATGTTCAAGAGTATATCATCTAGTTCTCATTTAGAATTTCTCAGTTATTGCTTGCCCTGTTTCCACCAAATCTAACTGGCTTAGGGATTAAACTTTTACTATGTTACCAAATTCATGACAAGTCAAGCTCAAATTCCAACTTGTCATTGCATTCGCTTTCACACAAATGCCCTTAGTAAGGTATGAACCCATCTCTTCTTCCCACAGCAAGAGGTTAGCAAAACAGGCTGGGCTTTCTAACTTTCAGAAATAACCAGTCTGGGGGAAAGGCAACTCTGAAGTTGAATGTGGGACTAGAAACTTCATCCCATAAAAACTTACCTGCTATAGAAACAAAAGTAGCCACACCTAGTATGGTAAGGCTTTGGTCCTATATTCCACAAGAGTCTACAGGGTTAGCATACAAAATTTGTTAGTCTTTAGTCTCTACAAGTTTTACTTTTTATAATCCTTAGACAGCATTTTCTGAAATGTACTGTAAAACTAGATGACTTCACATTCTAATTATTTAATATATAATGCTTGCCATTTTCAATAGCACATCTATACTTGTAATGGTTTTTGTTAATATGAAAGAGCTAATGTGAAATGAGGATGAAGGAAAAGTTTATGTATACAAGGATTCAACAATGAGATACTTTTATTTTTAACTAAAACTTAGTACACAGAAATTCTTGATTCAACTAGTGGAATAGTGAACAATGTGAGTAAACAAAAAAATAAAGAAACTTCTATTTTTAATATGATAATTTTAAAATTGAGAGCAGTTATTATAAATCTAGACAATTAGATTTTCTTTTTAAAAAAATCTCCTTTCTTACCTTGGTGAAGTGCTGTTTTGAGTGTTATGATAAGGATAACGTGGTGTATGATAAAGTGACATAGGCTGTTGTTGCTGGTGTTGGTGTTGTGGCTGCTGTTGTTGTTGCTGCTGCTGCTGTTGTTGTTGTTGTTGTTGACGTCGTTGTGGTTGTTGTTGCTGCTGCTGCTGTTGTTGTTGTTGCTGCTGCTGCTGCTGTTGTTGCTGCTGTTGCTGTGGTGGTTGAGTGTAACTAGAAGATCTTTGCTGTTGTAATATACTTTGGCGAGTTTGCCTGCCTATAGATTAAAAAAATCAAACGCAAAATAAGCATCTTAAGACAACAAATAATGAAAAGTCAACAAATAATAAAACATTATATAAGGACAGTGAGATGAGAAAATACTTATACAGGATTTCTTTTTGGAAAGGTTCAATGAACATTCTTTTCCTATTCCATTAATAAGTTCCACTCGGATAGCTTCATTCCAAGAGCTGTTGCTTTGTGGAACATTCCCTTTCTATTCATTTAGTAAGTTCCACTCAGATAGCTTCTTTGTGGAACATTCCCTTCTTATTCATTTAGTAAGTTCCACTCGGACAACTTCTTTCTAAGAGCTGCTGCTTTGTGGAACATCTCGACAGGATGTTTTCCCAATCACTACATCTTTACTTCTTCAAGTCTAGGGTTAACCATTATTTTTCCTGCATAACCCAAAAGAATCACTTCTTACCTATTTTTATTCTTATACAACACCACATAGTAATTCTCTACCTTGAGTGATTTTGGGGTCTTGTATAGTTTTAACTATTTTTATGCTGAAAATTGGAGGAAGCTGTTGATTGAAAAACAAAGTTATTTCATCATGAGATGAAAATTCAGAAAACAAAATAGAGAGAACAGATATTTGTGAAATATTTAGTCAGTAGTTAAATCTGACTAGGGAAGATGAAGTCTACAGAGTGATAGAAAAGTAACTCCCTATTTTAAAATAATTTATTTATTAACTATAATTTTTACACAAAATGGATATGAGAGAAAATCATTAAGCATAAGGTTTTATTTAAAATTCAATATGGACACCAGAATTCACTATCAGCTTCTCAAACCACCCAGGAATCGTGTTAACTGATTTCACCAGGAACTCTTGTGGTGTGGAAGGGATAACTTCTTGTATTTGCCCTTCAAGTTCTTCTAAACTTTTGGTTTTGTATAATAGACTTGCTCCTTTAACTGACTCCAAAGAAAAAAGTCATAGGGTGTTAAGTTAGGACTCCTGACTGGTGCCTCATACATAAAATGGGGAGTTACTTTTCAATCACACTATATAAGTCTAATACCAAATTAAAATTAAGTTAAAAAGGAAGGCATTGACTTCAAGAAAATGAGAGAAAAAATAATAATGGTAAATACATTAACATTCTTATGGCAAATATATTTGTTATGGTTAGCAAATATATATATATATATATATGCAGATGACTAATATATTATGCTCTCATTACGATTGAGTTCTCTGCAAAAGAAAATTTTAAAAACAGTTTCCACTTCTGCTATATGCGTGACTCTTCAGAAATGAATTGAGTTCTTTCGGTGACTAGTGTGTGTATACACTGCTGATATACAACACGTTAAAATTTCCCTTCTCTGATTCCAAGCATCAATGGCTTAAGGAGTAGCGACTTTGACTGATACCAAATTGGTCAAGTTTCAATCCCGGCCAGAAGCACGTGGATGTGTCTAACCACAATGATGAGCTGTGATACAGCGAAACAGGCTTGTATGTGGATGACTAATATATATATATATATATATATATATATATATATAGTCATCTGCAGACAGATCTGTTTCACTGTATTCATCAGTACAGTTAGACATCCAATTGCTTCTAACCCAGGATTGAAACCTGACCAAATTGGCGTCAGTCAGCGATATGGGTACACGGTAGAAGGAGGCAGACTTTTAGCGTATGATGTTCATGCCTTGTTCTTATAGCCTGGTAATAACAGCTATTGTTAAACAAGTTGTTAAATGCTTCAGAGCCATTTTTTTCAATTTATCTCTTCAGTTGTGTCACCCCACAGAGTAAGCTAAAGATTTATAAATGGCTTAGAAAAATTAAAGGCATTTATAAGAAGACACATAAAATTTGTATTCAATGAATTCTTTCTCTTGGTGAAATATTAAGATTAAATTATATCACAAAAATTTACTTTTTACCAATATTTGCATAAAGATAATTAATAGAATATCATCACTAAAATAAAAGTTATTTCTAGAATTTTAAAATTATACTAGAGTTTGTATTAGCAGTAATAGCAAATACACATAGACAAATGTTTTAAAAATTACAAATTACCTTCCTATAAAAGGTTACAAATTGCTTTTATTATCAATAACATTGAAATAATGTTAAAATATGTAAGTACTGGGTAACTAAAGTTTATACAGTTTATTAAGCAAAAATAAAAACAAAAAACATGTTGACACTAATGTAGGTACTAACACTTTTTTTTTTTTTACTAAAAAAAGAGCATAGCATGATGAAAAAAGCTCCAAATAATGAGAACGTTTTATCACCAAAATGTTTCTGTTATTAAGAGGAAAGGCAGCATGTTCAAAATTTTTGTTAAACATCTTGTTTTCCTTACATCAGCAGTAGGCAAAAGATTACTATGAGAAATTTAATGTTTTGTTTTGTTTTTGTTTTTGTTTTTTTTTTGGGGGGGGGGGGGATTCTAGCAAATATCAAATAATTGTCGAATTTGAATGAAATTTTCAGGACTTATTTACAAATGAAAGAAATTATTTGTTTAATTATTTTTTTTTTTTTTAATAGAAAATCTTAGTAAAAAAAATTTTTTTAACATCTCTTACCTCCACTTAATTTTATGAAACTTCTAGAAATTAAAAATTTTAGGAACATCATATTTATATTAGTTAAAAGCAGAACTCCTTGGAGTATTAAAATTTTTTCTTTTCAAACAGAAGACATTATTTACTAAAAATCTGCTCCAAATCATAAAATAAAAAAGTAATAAAACTATGTCATTATTTAATTAGAAAAAATAGTTTTAAATATTTCAAATTCTGTATTGATTTTGGTGTTTTAATATTTTTATTAAGTAAAAAACTATATTTACTAATCAGAAACGTAAAAGCTAAATACAAATCATCAAACACAAAAAAATTTTTTAGTTTTTTATTTGTTTATAAATGTCTCCTTTTTTTGCAACTATGAGTGACCATACACAATATTATCAGAAAATAAAAGCAAAGACTATAATAAATCTTAAGTCAAAATTTCTAAAAATTCAATAAAACATTAGACTACAGAGAATATTTTCCTAAATTTTTAAGATTAATGAGTACTTAAAAATTAAATGAAAAGGCACATGCATCATTTTCTTCAATTATGTTTTACAGATAAAGTCTCTATAGAACATCATTATATCTGACACTATCTTGTCAAGTATGTAAACACATCTGCTGTCAGTTAAAAATCACAGCTACTGTTTGGTTCAAAAATCCATTTCTGCAATATCTAAATCTAATCTAAACTTATTTATAAATGGAACTTTGTCTGTGTGTGTGTCTGTGTGTCCGTTACCTATAGACTCTGAAACAGCTGAACCGATTTTCTTGAAAATTTACACAGTTGTACTATAAGCGTCTGCGAGTGTTCTTAGCTAGGTTTTTTTGTGTTGAGGTACTCCCCGATAAATATCGAAAATTGATAATCGAAAAAATTGGGTTATAGAAGGAGTGGTCCGATTTTAATCAAATTTGATACACTCATAGACAAAGACATAAGAAACGATATTCAGAAGTTTCAAGGTTGCAGTTCTTACAATAGTGCAGAAAATCGATAATATATATATATATAAATAAAAGGCAAGATGTTTGTGTGTGTGTGTGTGTGTCTGTTTATCTGCCTGTAAGTCTGTATTTTTTTAAGCCCTTTTATTTTAGTTTTTGCTTCGGGTTTGGCTCTAAGTAGGTATAATTGTAGTTCTTAGTCTCAGCCATGATACCATTTACTCAGGACTTATTTGGCCTTCAAAATTCAGTTTACGACGAAAAAATCTTATTTGATATCGATACCAGGAAATCAAAATTTGACTTACATTCATTCATTTTTCTTTCAGTCTATGGTTTCGCTTTAACTGGAAACAACTATTGCTTTTTAGTCTTTCGTGCCAACATCCAAAGAGCCTGAGCTCTAGGACCATGGATTAGTTTTAAAGCTTTCATTACACCTGAGCAACGCCAGGCTATACTGCTAGTCTTAAACATAAATATGTAATATTTCAAATCAGCTAATATCCCTCAAATAAATTTTTTTGAGAAAAGTATATTTTATTTTCAGAACATTTTTTTAGTAAAAAGAATTACATTGCAATGAAAGAAGCCTAGACAAAGTGCACTAATTAGCTATTTTAGAAAAAACAAATTCTTTCTAATCAATTTCTGAAATACAGAAAATTATTTTGCATATTTAGAAACATTAAAATTTAATCTCTTAGCATGAAATTAAAACTAAAATAAAAGCTTCAAAAAAGATTTTTTTTCTTCTTAAAAATTTATTTTGAACCTTCAGTATCATGTTTTTTGTGGAGGTCCCTACATTAATGACATTTTGAACAATATTTTGCTATCTGATGAAATTGTGAAATTGCTTTCAGGTAACTTCATAATTTTATCTTTCATAGCAAACAACAGTCCTTTTGCAGGCAAGAGAATTGAAATCATTTAAGAGAATACTCTAAAGACTAGAAGAAATGCTAATCAAAAGGCATATGTAACTAATAAATACAAAGGATGATTAATATCTTTCCAACCCAGTTGTAACAGTTTTATATGGTCACCAAAGAAAAACATAATTGTCTCATGTTATCCTGACATAATATTACATGCATTCTCTAAACCAATTATGTTTGTTTTCAATTACTATTTGTTTGAACCCAATGCTTCATTCTTCTCATATTAGAGGACTTTATTTCAGCCCAACCATATACACAACATTACTTTTTTTACTAAAAAAAAGGCCCTTTTGTTCTGTAATCACCTGTTGTTTTTTTTGTTTTGTTTTTTTTTGTTTTTGTTTTTTTAAAGAAAACACTTTTCATTGTCAACCACATTTTCATTAAGTAATGAATTGCATACAAAAATAAAATCTAGTAGGTTATTTTCCTTTTCTTTTTTCTCTTCTACTTGTGTGGAAGCTACACTCCAAAGCAACTAATATAATCAAAGTGATGCAAATGATTTTCAATGTCTGATGTAGCTGAGTACATTGGCAATCTCCAATGTTGTATTATATTGAACATACTCAAGTAATGTCTTGATTTGATAGTGATCAATCTTGATTAGTCTACTTGACTACTGAACAATTGTTCAGCAAAATATCTTTGACACAAAACTTTGCAAACCACTTTTGACACATTCAGTCATTCATAATAACTTCACCAAAAACTGCACTTTTTTATTTCTCATCTGAGTCACATTTTTCATCATCTAAAAATGATGCTGAATTTCTTCCATTTTCAATATTTCAAAAAAATTATTTAATTTTGAGAAACAATTTTTTAGAAGTGTACAATGATAACACAATAAAATCAAATGTAACCGTTTTGAAGATATTTAATGCTCTTTATACTGTCTAACATCAAAGCTAAAGAAAATTTTCAGGCTGCCTTATTATACTAACATTTTGCATTTGAAAGCAAAATTATGTTGAAAAAAAAGCACAAATAAAAATGAGAAAAATTTAGCATAAAAACAATCAATGAAATGGTATTGCCTTTAAACCAATACCAACCTCAACAATGTATCAATATTCTTTTTAATCATTTAACACCAAGCAAAGCAATAAAGCCACTAAGACACAAGGGGTTACTGAATGTAAAAGAATGTCAAAAAGTAAAACATTAAGGATGAAGAACAATAAAACAAGCGGAATTAAGAAGACAGAAGATAATGACTGACATTGCATTTAAATTTTTGAAGATCGAAATTAACTGGAAAGCAACAGGGCAGAAAAGACTTTCACAAGCAAAAAATTCAAAAGAAGAAACTACTAGTATTTATATTTACATGCAGCAATTTAAACTGGAAAATGATGAAACCAAGCTGCGCTTAAATCCATAAACTGAATATACCAAAGAAAGCTCATCAGAATATTTACCATGAAAATATTTATAGAAAAAGCACAAGGAAACTATATTACTGTGATGGGAAAGTGACTGAAGCTGAAATTTCAGGTTACAACTAATAATATTGCAGATCCTTCTTTGAATTTTATCAAGGATCTCTAAATACACAGCAGAAACACCAGACCAGATGTGGTAGCAATATTCAATGGCTGACTGGATACACTGAAATCTATTTTATAAATGTTGCAAACTGATTTATATTAAATTATATATTTTCATTATTTCCAATTTTTCAAGAATAAAATTTACAAACCAAATAAAACAATAAACTTAAAACCCTTCATGACATGACTTGCATCTTCACAAAGCCCAAAGATGAAATTAAAATATTTTTTTAATTCATTGAGAATTAATTAGAAAGTTCAGTCAATAAACTTAAATATTTATATCATTAAAATCCCTCTAACAAGAAGTTTTTTTAATAGCATTGCAAACAAAACTAGCTATTGGCACAAAAAAAAATTCTTATGCTGTTGAAGTGCATGTAAAATATTAAACCCAAATGAATTCTCAAAGTTCCAAGGATATAAAGATGATAAAATAAATCAGAAGGGTTAAAAAAAAAAAAAAGTCCTTAAAGAAGAAACATTTTAAGATGTCTTAGTTTATGAAAATATGTTTGTCATAATAAATTGAAACAGCATTTTCTCAAGAAAGAATGGAAACTTGATGCAGTGAGAAATCAACAGACAAACAAAATCTTTTAGGCAGTTAACATTTATTATTAAAAATGAATTTCAAACTTAATTAAAAATACTGAGGAAAAATAAAATTGCAACACTGCAATTGATGATGTCAATTTTGACATGGGTACAGTATGTGCATGCAAGGGTAGATATTCTGGTAAAAGTTAAGAATCAGCAATATTAGTGGCTCTGTTCTGGCATCTTAGCTTCAGTTTCTTTCCTACAGCCATGAGGTGGCCTCCCTTTGCCTTTTCTATAAATAGTTTTGTAGTTTCATCATGCCTCAATACTGTACATACACACACTTCGGTTGTAACTCACGACTCCAAAATACAACCTTCTCTGGAAACAGAGGCCTTTTTTATGCAAGCTGGCACCATGTTATTTGCATATGAACAATGGGATTTCACGTTACTTCGTGAGACCCGCCAGCATATAATCAGGCGTGGCCACCATATTGTTTTTCTTTTTAGCATGAAACAGGATCTTGCATGCTACTCTTATTACTCGCTACAATTGGCAGCAGGCATTTTATCACACATCCCCTTGATCTTCAAGATCAATATTTGGTTTCATAATCTGCCATCCAAGCCAGGCATCTTCACTCATGTTGCGATCTTTGTATGGGTTCTTCTTGAAGAACCTCAACAACCTCTTCATCTGATGGCAAGGAACTTTGTACGGGTTCTTCTTGGGGGACTTCATCAACAACCTCTTCATCTGATGGCAAGGAACTTCATCAACAACCTTTTCATCTGATGGCAAAGAAACTTTCCATATATCTAGTACATGACTTGGCACTCCGTTAACTGACACTTTGTTCTTAGATAGTACCTCAGTTACTGTTCCTCTTCCCCAGGGAGTTGTACAGTGAGCATTGAGCAGTTTCACCCAAACCTCCTCACCCACTTTAATTTTCGCTTGCCTCTGTTCTACTCTTTTCATTATGGCCAGTGGATGTTGCTATTCATACGTGAAAACAGATTGATGCGGCACTGACATTTCATCTTGACATTTCTTATTACTTGCCACAATTGGCAACAGGCATTTTATCACAAGTTTCATGGTAATTGTTCAAAAGAGCTCTTCATTATGGTGCTTAGACTATTTGAATTTAAGTGCAGTACTAGACTGGCAATGAGATCACATCAATTTGCAGTTTGCATTGGTTAAATGTAAATTCTATGCTAACAGTTTCTTTTCTTGCCCACTTCTCACTTGTAGAACTCCCTTCCAACTCTATGCTTGCCAGCCAACCTTAATCTGCAGAAATATAAATGGAATGTCAATCGTTATCTAATGTCCTACCAATTACTTTTTTTTTTTTTGTTCTTGCTCCTTAGCAATATTTCTGTTTCTAATACTTTCATAATCAGTAACCCCTTGCCTTGATCGGGGCGTAATCGATTAAGAAAAAATATAAAATTTCACCCATCTTGTGACATATTAATACTCATATTAGTCATCGTATGTATGTGATGTATGCTACAATAAAGTTCAGTGGAATGAACTAATCCAGAGCAAGCTGGTTATCATACCATAGAGATGCACAGGTGCACCATTTGTTCAATTAGAGCTGTTTGAAAAGTGTCAGTTTGTGGGCTCAAACAACAGTGTGCATCTTTCCAGTGGTGTTGTGTGTCACCTTAAAGATCGTAAAATATCCACAACAACAATGATAGTTGTAATTCTGAATTACTTTAATCTCATAGCAATGAGATATAAATACAAAATTACCCTTGGCCTCTAGCCACTCAGCTGTTAACACCAGATGAGGTACCTTATGTACCTCAGTGCCTACCTGTGGAAGTACCCCATTATATTTTCCATTTCTACTCTACATGACTCTCTTCTGACCACGTCTGGGTAAGGGTCACCTTGATTCTAGACTTAAACAGAATTGCAAATTTGTAATTCCCAAAGTGGGCGACAAAGTGCATCATAAACATGCTTGTGACTTATGTCATCCAGTCCTATGGAAGTCCCCCATTATCTAATGAGATTTTCCATTTATACTCTACATGCCCCCTCCCTTCTCTGACCAAAGGATGGATTGATATGGTCAGTTGAAGGTTTGCCCCAGAATATGTATATGATTGTTCCTGCATTTGTGAGCCTATTAAACTCACAGTGTCATCAATTTACATTTCTTTTGGTTCAATACTCGGAGTATTTGGTTTATTTGTACATTGAATGAAAAGGGATTATAATCCATGTTGATCACCACAGAGAATTGACCAAGTCACTGCAGCACAACCCCAGACCCTGCAGAGGTATCATATAGTTCTGGCCTACATATGGTTAATCTATTTTCCATCTTGCTATCTTCAGGCTGTTAAATCAGGGTGCCATGAGTTTGAGGGATCCACTCCCTGGGTAGAATGATGTGGGATATCAATATTTGGGTGGATTTTGTGGAGGAAGTGATGGTTGCATAGAATTCACCAATTACTCCCATTCATACATACACGGTACTGCTGGTTACCAAGTATCTCTGCGATCCTCCATGTTTTTATCCACCAATGAGGGTAAGTGCCACCTTGATTTAAACAGAATTACCAATTTATAAATCCTGAAGTGGATGACTGTGGGTCATTGTAAAAGTGCTTGTTCCACATGTGCCTTTTAGATATTGATACGTCTCTCAGTTCACCAATTTCTCTCCACTGTTTATATCTGGTATTTGCCCAATAAGACAGGTAAGTGGTCTTTGATAACATGACTGTATAACATAACAGCAGGAGACATGCCAAGATCCTGGACGAGAGTGTTGCATTGAGTCAACAAAGCATGGGCTGCATGATCATGACACACTCAACCACAGCTGTCCATGTTTGCAAGTATATGCTTTGACAGCCAATTCTGCCCAGCCATTGCTTTGTAGATAGGAAGCTAATAAACTAAGTTTTCGTATCCCCAATTCTTAATGAAACGAGTTGTGTTCTTGAGAATCAAAAGATCACCTGTCAAAAAAAGTTCTTCAGGTGCACCATATATGCAGAACAATGATATGTATTGTCCTGGCCTTCCTGGATAACATTAGAGCCACTTCTACCCAACCAATGTACCGATCTACATATATAATTCCTATTGTGTAGGTCAAAAAAGGTAAATCACAGTTTCTTGAAATGAGAATTCAGGGTTAGATAGTGAGATCAAAGGCTCTTTAATCTGTAACGGTGTAATAAAGTTATATATTTGGCATTGAATTCTGGTTTGCCAGACATTGGCATCCAAACTAGGCCAAAATAGACATTGTGTTGCATTTGCTGGAATACTATTTACACCCTGGTGTGCAGAATGTTTAAAGTAACTCTGCACAAAATTGTCAAGGTATAACAATTTTATTCTCCTTGATCGGTACTCCTTCAACACAGTACAATCCTTCACATGGACCAAGACCAATAGATAACTAACAGGATGTCATGGCATGATTTAGGGAAACCAATCCATATATATTCTGTCAGAGCCTGATATTTTTCATCAGTGGCTGCCACGGCAATGATCCTATCTCATGTGATAGCCTCTCAATCTAGCATCATGCTTGTATATGCAAATGAATGAAGCCTTGATTGTACTGTTGATTAGTTTGACTGCATCAGTTGTGGTCACCTGTGGAGTAACTGTCTACGTTTCTGTTGTATATGTGCAGATGATATTTGAGGATGTTCTGTCGAGTCCTCTGATGGGTACCAGCAGACACAGTTGGATGCAGCATTAGGTTTTCCAGAGAGATGTTTAATGCTGAATTTGTACATTAATGTGCATTCCTTGAAATTAAAAAAAATGTGTTTTTTATGTACTCAAGAGTCTGATCTGAGAAAAATTTTAGAAGTAGGTGATCATCAACAGTCACTAGTCAATCTGGACATTTCAATATAAACAACCAACTTGATTTTACTTCAACCAGTGCATAACAGGATTGTGTCAATGATAAATAATTTTCCAGTGATCATCACCACAATTTCAGTTCACTGAATTTCATTAAGGTAATTACAGTTTTTTTTTGTTTTTTTAAGTAATCAATTCCCATTTTACTGTAATCTGTTGAAAACTATGGTGGTTTCTTGAACACAAATGTTTTGATTCTGTCCTCAATTTTCCACACAATTACTCACTTTGACACCTCAAAAAGTTGGCTAAGCATTTTATCCCAGTAAAATTTTTGATTCTTCAAGTACAGTGATTTGTGAAAGAGGGCCATCAGCTCAGCTTGCAAGAATGTATAAGATACCTGATTCACCAGTCCAAACAAGGGCTTGGCATGCATAATACATGTGAGTATAGGAAAGTGAAGAACGACCTCAGTCCTTTTCTTTGTGGGTTTCACACCATCAGCTGTCAAGAACCTGGCTAATTCTACCTCATTTTCTACAAAATAGAATTTGTTAGGCTTAAACACAATTCCATTCTTCCTACAATGGATTATATATTCCATTGTGTGTCAGAAGAAGGACTATAGATTTGTTTCAAAGGAGGTTATCATCTATGCAACAGGATTTTTTTAACCATGTCCACTGTAATATCATCAAACTGATGAGTATATTCATCTCCAGACATATTAAATCTTTGGGGAGCACTAAGATATCTGTATCAGCCCTATTCAGTGTATTGGCATTTTGTATGGCTTAGGAAAGCAGGAAACTGTAGTACCCGTTCCATGCATCCATAACTGTTTTCCTTATCTGAGCTGGTATGATGGACATATGATCAAAATGGGGATGAAGTATGATAGGTTTCCCTCATGGAAGCAGTGTTCATTTTCCTAAGTCTACCATGCATCTGGGGGAGCCATCTTTTTTGAATGCAACTACTATCCTTGAGCACTAGGTTGTAGGAGTCCCCACTGACACTGGTTCAATTATACCCAGTACAATGTCTCAATTGAGATTTTATTTCACTCTCTTCTTCCAGTGTTGAGGGACAGGGATTGGTGTATGGATTACTGATGGCATTGTATCATGGACGAAGGAATGTTCAATGGCTTTGCTGTCATGGTTTGTGTAGGCATTTATTAAATGTACTGGACTTGAAATGGTCCCATATCCATCATTTAAATCCCTCCAAAAGGCAATAATTTCCCTTTTGTTGTTCTATAATTTGTTACATGCATTCATCAACCAAATTGAAGGTTCTGTCTAGTGCAGATGCAATGTCTTATTTTGTTAAGACACCAAATCCTCTTCACAGCGCCATATAAAATAACCACAACAACAATGGTAGTAACAATTCGGAATTATTTTATTCTCATATCAATGAGATAGAAATACAAAAATAGCTTTCGACACTGGCCACACCGCTGTTTATGTAACACCATAGAAGGTAACTTATGTCCTCCTGTGTCAGTCTGTGGAAGTCGCCCATTATTTAATGAGACCTTCCATTTCTACTCTACAAAGATTAAATGGTATGTCTCATGTTTAGTGATGAGAACTAATTTAGTTTTTATGCAAGTGACAGTCATCTGCATCTGTGATGTAAAACTGAGGAGTAACATCTTAGAAACATTCACCACAAACAAACCCCAAGTTTGGCATCATAGTAGAATGCAATAAGTTATAATTCTCACTCACCTTTGTGTGTGTGTGTGTGTGTGTGTGTGTGTGTGTGTGTGTGTGTGTGTGTGTGTGTGTTGGTGCGTAGGGGGTTACATAAGAAGTGAGAGATGACAAAGAAGAACAAGTTACAGAGATTGTCATAGCATAGATACAAGAAGGCTGAGAACACTGGTGTGAATAGGGCTGCATGAAAGTAGATTAGAAAAGAAGAACATGATGCAAGGGTTGTCAGGGAACGGATGCAAGTCAAGGAGATAAGAGATGGCAATTGACTTTGCATTTAAATCCTCGGAAATTGTAGCTGTCAGGGAAGCAAGTATACAGAAGGAAATTCCACAGGCATGAAGTGTGAGTAAAGAAGCTGCTAGAGTAGAAGTTGCAGTTACATTTGTAACTATATATAGTACTGGTGTTAATAAAACAGTGCTCGATGTAACACAACAAAGCTATTAAGTATATATTAAGAAATATACATATCCCTTGCTGATAGCATGACCCAAAATTTCATGCACAACGCAATCTTCAGATGTTGATTATAATGTATATAGTGTATTAATATTGGGTTTAAGTACTGCTGATACACATCATATTTTGCAAGCTGTGTACTTATTGATCTGTATATGTGATCACTTAGTGTAACTGTAATTCTGTACATTTGATCATGAGTAAATAGAAACTCTTGTTCAAGGTGTTGCAATTTTATTCTCCATCAGTGTATTTATTTGCATTTTTCAAAATTAATATTTTAATCTTGAAAATTAAAACAATTATTGCTTCTGCATATGAAAAGTATCCATTTATTTTTTGAGAAACCAAATATCTCAATCGGCATTTTTTTTTTAAATTTCAAAATAATATACACAAGAGCATATTTTTTTTGTTGATCATTTCATCCCAAGCATGGTACTAAAGCCAGTAAGACACAAGGAGCTACTTAGTGTAAGAGAATATAAGGAAAAAAATACACTATTAAGGAGAGTACACAATAAATAAATAAAAAAAAAGAACAGGAATTAAGAAGACAATAGATAACAATTTACATTGTATTTTAATTTTTAAAGATTAAAGTTAACTGGGAAGCAAGATACTGGAAAAGAGTTCCACAAGTGAGAAGTGTGAGTGAAGAAACTATTAGCATAGCTCTTACAGTTGCATTTCAACTGTGAATTGATGAAACTTTGCCACCAATCTGGTATTGTGCTTGAATTCTTAAACTTATTTATCATAGAGAAAAATTCATCAGAACAATTTCCATGAAGGTATTTATTGAAAAGCACAAGGAAGCTATTTAACAGTGATAGAAAAGTGACTGAAGACAAGATGCCAGGTCAGGACCAATAACATTGGAAATTCTTCTTTGCAGGAACACCAAACCAGATGTTGCAGTAATATTTAAACCTTAGCATCCCCTGTCATTTTGCAGCTTTGTGTGCATATATAAAGAATGCTATGGGTAAATTGTCACCATTTTATATTCTTAATTTTGTGCATGCACATTTTTGTTGACTGCACAATTGGACACCATCTATAAGAAAAAGAGCACCATGATCCAATTTACCACACCAGATATTTGAAAACAGTATGCTGTACAGCTTCGTGTTCACACTGGAAGTTCCAGTAGAAACATTTCAAAGTGTTCACATGTCAATCTGGCTGACATTTCAGAGAATTTGGAAAGAGTTTTATGATGTATCAGTCAACATCATGGTGTTTGGATTGATCACTAGTGATGGTAATTTTATGCTTCTATTCATCTTCCCACAGGCCCTCAGATCATATGACTTGAGATTTCAGTACAGCCCCAGGACAAGAGGGTGACCACTAGAAGACCCTATGTCTGACAACAGGACTTTGCATCATGCCTCACGAGCAGGAGAACCCAGTCATAGCTTTCAGACAATTTCTATCATTACATCACCCCTTATATCTGGTCAAATAACTTCCCAGACCACAGCCACCTTAATTATTATGTGTGAGGCACAGCTGAGCGAGAGACCAACAAAACTCCTTGTAATACCAAAGATGAACTGAAGACAAGGATTATGGCCACACTCACCAACTTAAACAAGGAGACCATCCAGAAGAGTTACAAGAAATTCTGAAGTCGTCTGGAAGCCAAGGTTGAAGCCAGTGGTGATTTTATTGAATGAATTTACTCTAGCATTTCAAGATATTTTTGTGAAATTTTGGTAAATGTTAAAATAAGATGACAGTGTTCTTTTCATTTTTGCATAATTTACATTACAATTCAGTCATTGCACTCTGTACATCTAATTAAAAAAAAATTCACATAAAAGATATATCCTAAGAGAAATATAGATTTGACCTGACACCAAAAAAAACGTTTTTGGTTAATGTTATATGGCATTTGGGAAATCAGTGCAATGACTTCAGTTCTTTTGTACTAAGCCACACAAGAAATCCTTAAACAATTTCATTTTCTTCAGGAGAGCAACTCATTACACCTTATTGGTTTCACATTTTCTACTGGCATGAAGTGGAGTAATTATGTTGAATCAATTGCTACTAAAAAGGTTAGTTCATTGTGCCGTGGCAGATAATTTTCTCGTCAGAATCCATTTCACACATTTATAAATCTACCATTTGTTTGTGAATTGAATATTGCTACACCTGGTCTGGTACTCTGGCTATATATCATGAGATTCTCAACAGAATACAAAAATTTTGCCATCCTGACTTCAGTCAGTTTCCCCTACCATAATGTAGCTTCTATCTTTTCTATAAATATTTTCGTGTCAGTTATTCTAATGAGCTGTCCACTTTGGTACCTTGACCAGGTGTATTTAAATATGCTACTAGACTGGATACTGAGTCGTGTTGATAACTAGATGTAACTGTAAGTACTATTTCGATTTCTTTTTTTTTTTTTTTTTTTTTTTGTTTGCACTTCTTACCTGTGGAACTCTCTTCTGGTTTCTTGCTTTCCTGCCATCTACAATCTTCAAAGATTTAAATATAATGTCAATTGTCTTCTTGAATCCTGTTCATTTATTTTCCTTTCTTCTCACTAAAGTCTTCTCATTCTCTTTCACTCCAAGTTACCTCTTGCATAAACATAAATAAATAAACCTTGATAAATTATTACAAATAAATAAATAAGTTTCACTTATCCAACACAGCTTTACAATGTACTGGATGAATTAATCATATTAACTACTCAAATTTGTTTTTAATCATTTTACCATAAGCAAGGCAGTAATGCCGCTAAGACACAAGTGTGAAAGAATGAGAGAAAAAGAGACATATTAAGAAGCAAAAACAATAGAATAATAATCAAGAAGACAATTGATAATGATTGACAATGCATTTAATTTTTTTGAAAATCAAAGCTGGCTGGAAAGCATAAAGCTGGAAGAGAAAAAAAAGTGCAAGAAAAAAGTGTTAATATAAAACTTACAGATACAACTAGCCAATTCAACTGTGAATTGATAAGACCTGTCTGACAATCTAGTACTGCACTTAAATTCATAAAGTCTAGGTATCATAGCAAAGAGTTCCTCCAAACAATTACCATGGAAGTATTTATAGTAAAGGCACAGGAAAGCTACATTATAACAGTTGGGAAAGTAGCTAATGCCAAGATACCAGCTCAGTACCAATAATATTGATGTTTCTTTGGATTTGTTTCAAGAATATCTAAATATACAGGAGCACTGGCAACAATATTCAAAGCATGAATGAATGATAAACTTATAAATATCTAAGATAGATTTTTGGAGAGAAAAATTGTTCAGCACAATACAGTGAACTAAATTTTCTAGCAGCAGACCTAGAAATAGCTTTAATATAGTCTTTCCACTTCATGTTAGTCAAGAATGTTAACCAGAGAAGGCATGAGTCACTCTTCTGGAGGTTAGCATCAGCTATACTGATGAGAAGCAGGAAGGGATCTTTCAGATGATTCATAGAGATATTTCATTTTAAAAACATTAACATGCCAATCCTTGGTCCAGTTAACAGACTGTAGGTCATTTTTTAAACACGGAACTATTATACAATCCAACTTCAATGCATTTATTAATAACAAATTGACAATAACAAATATTCAGAGTAGAAGAAAAATGTAGACAGAAACCAGCTCTGGAGTTTGTTGCTTTTTATGGCAAAGCATTTCTACAAATTTTTAATTCTTCCTAATAATCCACTTAGCACCTTCTTTTTATATATATATATATATATATATATATAAGAAAGCATTAATAACTATGTTATATATTTTCCAATCAAATGATCATGCTGTATTTTTTATTTATTCTGAAAGCATGAAAAGTGGAAAAGGAAGAAAAATGTTCTTTGCCAAGTGTTACATGTAATGTGTCGAAATAGTTCATACCAAACCACAAAGTACAATTCCAGCTTTAAAAACTTAAGTCTAAAACCAAAAAAAAGGCATCTGGCTCTAAAATTATGATTTTAGAGAAAAGGCAGAAAGAAATTAGTTTTGCAATCTCAAGAGCAGGAAGTTGATTAAAAGTGTAAATATTACTAATTAAGAGTTATAATTATTTTATAATATAAATATAATTTATATATTTATCAATCAAATTCCTGATATTCTCTAATTGAGATAATTAAATATTCTATAATGGTAACATAAATAACAGACACTCACATGTCTCATATAACAAAATGAGGTTTGCTAACACATTGCATTTTTTTTTGTTTCATGATGTCTCTGCAAAATTCTGTTCAACTGAATCTTCTATTTTATTCAAACACAAGTTTTATTATTTTAGTTTAAAAAAAAAACACTATAATTATCTTGAAAAAAAAAAAATATATATATATATATATATATATATATATATATATATATAATTGAAATATAACCGTTTTCCCCCCATGCATCTCTTCTCCCTTTTTTATTTCTCAACTCATTAACACAACTGTGGCTCTTGTTGCAGACATATAGACATTGTAACTCATGTTAAATATAAGCCCTTAATTAACTCTAACTATTTCAATGGTTAATAAAATGCTATTTAAGAAATAGTAAAAAATGAAGATGAAAACAGAGCACAATAATGTTTCATCAAGATAATATAATTTATCATAATGTTTTATCAAGATAAAGTTTAAGTTTTTGATAGTTTATAAGCACCATTCAATTGCAAAATTACTTTGATGATACAGGTAAAGTATTTATTTACTACAGTAGCTTTGTGTGTGTGTGCACGCATGCATGCCTGCACTTAAATATGAACCTCAACTTTATGTAAATCTGACACATCTGGATTAATTAAATAATGAATATAGATCAAAATATCTTTGGTTTATTTCATAAAAAAAAGTTAGGGAAACACAAATGAAAATAATTATATCAATATCTGCCGAGCTTAATTTATGAAAATTATATCATGTTAATCTTAGGAGGGCATATCTACCTTGAAAATCTGTATTCAAAATCTAAATTGTTAACAGGCATAAATGAAAAAAAAATAAATATATTAACCATGAGAGAAGCTGATCACCACACTTTTTTTTCTTTTTTTTTTAAATAATGCACTTTTAAATTCCTGTAACATTTTAAACTTGAAGTTATTTACTTTACTCCTAAGATTTGCCTTTTCTCTCAGCATCATTGTGTAGTATCTCATTAATATTCTTGTGACATATATTTTACTAACATGGTATCAGTGTGCAAAAGTTTCTTTAGAACTTTATACTGAAGGAGGGGGGTCTAATAAATAATATTTTAAACAATAATGTTTAATTTTCACTTAGATAAAATTCTACAATGTGAAAGAGTTGGGAAAATGATGCATGATATTCTTCAAATATTTTTATTTTTGTACTCATCATCAAAATGAGATGTCATAGATGTCATTAAAATGATATGCCATAAATGATAAATACAAACATTTCTAAGTTTTACTGATTTTTAATCCAATACATGCAAATGTAACTTTTGGCTTCAATGTACAATATGTTAACTATTTATTCTATCAAACACATCACAATATCAGTACAGGAATCGCTGGATTAGTATAATTTACGTGTACATCAGTAACTATAAAAAAAACAATTTTCAATTACTATGGTTATACCAAAGAATGTTTTACCACTCAAATCGAGTATAAGCATTAAATGAATTTTTGTATATAAAAATTTTAGTGCACATATCAAAAATGCATCAATCAAATGCAGATTAATCAAGGAATGCTTGTACTGAGATTTTGCTACGGCAGACAACTAAATAACATTCAAAAAGATTCCTTCAAATTCAATATCCCCCTACTTTTTAGAAAAAGTCTCAGAGTTGTACCAAATGTTGAAAAAAAAAAAAGATTTATTTATTATTAACTAACTTAAAAAGTTTGAAGATACTTCCTGCAGTGGCCTAAACAGACCAGCCAGTTAAGTGCCATACGTGAAACACGCTTGGGCAATCATATCTCAAAAGAGACATGACTGACTGAGCAGAAGATTATGCCGCAGTAGGTTGCCATTGCTTTCTGCAGTAGATTGGTTGCCAGCCAAGGCTGTAGAATCCAATCTGTCCTGTTATTTAACCCATAACTGGAAGGAAGAGACGGATTAATACCTTTACCAAGGGTATTTGCGTGTAAGTGAATGCAATGAATTCAACTGGAATTTGATCTCACTTGCCAATAAAACTAAATTGACCTCTGTTCCAGTTTAGAAAACAGCAATGATAATTTTGAAGAAATAACTTTAAATTCCTCAATTCACTCTATGGAATTTCAAAACCTCTTATTAACTCAGATTCAAGTTATAACTCCAATTCTCAGCAAAAGCGTGATTTGGGCTGAAGTCTTCAAATCACAGACACCATCAAACTTCAAATGAGTGGAGTTCTTCAAATCATAAACTCTGTGGAACTTCAAACTCTCACATCATGAAACTACTCATTTTAACTCTGATTCTTTGGTATTTTGAAAAAATAAAATTGATTTTCTTAATTAACAAAGATTTTGGGAATATTTTAAACTGAATTTAAAACAAAAATGTTTAAATTCACAAAGTTTCGTGTTACTTTAAACTCAATACAAATTAAAAACTTAAAATCACTATTTTTTTTTTCAGTTATTTTAAAATTTGAATTTTTAACTATTCCTTCTTCATCCAGACACAAATCCCAATGCTGAATAATCAAGCACTAAATAAAGAGTAGATTTTCAAGCCCAGGATCATCCTGACTACAAAAAAGGTATATCTCTATGTAGTGCAAGTAGTGCCCAAGTTAGCTGGATTTGGTATATATATATATATGAGTTGACGTCATTATGTACATAAGACCTTTCAGCCAACACATTATCAAAGGTGCTCATTGGCAGAATTTTTATGATAAATATGGACACAAAAATATTACTTGTAGAAGAGAAGTTTGAACTTGTTTAAAAACCAAATTTTAATAATAAATTAAAATGTAAGGGAGATGTAAATGTAAAGTTCCACAAGAGCAATAAAATGGAAAAAAAAAGGACTCACAACCCCTCCAACAACCGTAATGAGCAAATGAAGTGCTCCTTTTGTCTGCACAGACTAGGCTGGTAGATTTTCAGGTACACAGTTTCTAAAACACGTAGTTGATAGGCCAAGTAAACGCTGTGCAGGACAGAAAACCATGCATCTTCATACCAAGAGGCACAGTCGATTATCAAGTAAGTATTGTCCGATGACCAAATCATGAACAGCTTGAGTGGTTCTTAAAGGCCATCTTGGATTACCTGAACGTACATTTGCAGGAATGTGCTGTGCTACTCGTGATTTCAACCTCAGATTGATATGTTCTATGTATACCGCATCGCATCAGCATTTGAACTTGTAAACAACAGAATTTTTACAAAAATAAGACAACATATCTTTACTAAAAGGAGGAAACACAGTTCGAGTCTGAAACAAATTATGCAACTTAACAGAAAAATAACACAACGAAACACACGCCTGAAACTTTGTCAGTTATTAACTGACATTTTCTACCAAGCCAGGGCAACTTTAAATAAATAGGACAATGACTGGGTCCATAGATGACTGGTCTTTTTGAAACATTTGATTTTTCTAGCAATCACATGTTTAATAACACTAATGGGATAACCATTACCTTGAAAAAATTTTTACAAATTAGTAAGTTCTCCCTCCAACAAACCAGGAGAACAAATCATCAGGGCACGATGAACCAGGGTCTCAATTAAACCTATTTTTTGGGACTTTGGAACAAATAAGCTCCAACTGGTATATAAACCAGTAAATGTGGGTTTACGAAAAGCACTTGTTACAAAAACCCCGTCCCTACATTTTACCAGGATATTCAAAAATGTGAGAGTGCTATCCTTCTCAACCTCCAATTAAACTTCAGAAAAGGATGTAAAGAATTTAGTTGTACCAGAAAATTATTGGCATCACTGGCACAATCAAAAATTGAGAAAGTGTTATCGACATATAAACAGATGGTTTGTCAACCTTCTCAAATAATAGACGTTCAAAATAGCCAACAAAAATATTGGCTAAAACTGGAACCAAAGTGCTACCCATCTCAATGCTGTCTGTCTGGACATACATCATATCATTAAAACTTAACTCAACTCCCTCTGTAGACAAACACATACATTCCAAAAACAATACTTCAGGGATGCTGGTTGGGCCTAAATTACCTCAATAAAGCATATCAGCACAGATACTGATAGTCAAGTGTAAAGGTACCTTTGTATACAAACTAACAATATTATTAGTTTATTTTCAGAATCAAACTCTAAACTTCTAACAAAGCTCAAAAACAGAAAGGAGTTTGAAATATTATTGGACAATACGTCCGAAACTGGTTGGAGTAACTCAGCCAACCATTTAGCTTGCTCATGTTGTACGGAGCCCACCATAGATAAAGTCAATCTAAGTGGGACTACATGTTTGTGAACTTTGGGAAGGCCATACATTCTAGGACATTGTGATTCCCACAAGCCTAATTCTATTGTAGATGTCCTTAGAAATTAGTAACCATCTCTATGTTCTGGCTTTAACCTTACCAGTGTTGTCACAAGTATTGGCAGGGCCAATTACTTTAAACTTTGCAGAATCACCTAAAATAATAGCCATCTTATCCAAATAATCCTGCTGCTAATTCAAGATGACAACACCAGAACCTTTATCAGGCTTGGTAATATATATATCGTCCCTTAACCATAACGCTTTTATAGTTCGGTAATGAACACAATTTTCTGCAGGTACAAATCTCTTTTTTTTTTCTTTTTTGTGTGTGTGTGTGTGTGTGTGTGTGTGTGTGTGTGTGTGTGTGTGTGTGTGTGTGTATATATATATATATATATATATATATATATATATATATATATAAGGGAAATTAACGAAGATTAATGAAACTGGTTATAAACAACCGACAATTTGAAATGATTTGTTTGAACATTATTTTCAATGGATTTAAGTAGATATTCTGTTTATTTATGATAAGATGCGCTTGGTGGCTTCCCCTATGTGGATAGTGGTCGCAGGTTCGAATCCTGCCAAATGACACACATTTTCGTAACAAAGATTTATCGTAAATAATCAGGCCAGTAGAAATAAATATATAATACTGTTTGATTATAAACAGAATATCTACTTAAATACAAGTATCGATCAAAAATAATGTTCAAACAAATCATTATATATATATATATATATATAGCTATCCTTTAATAATAAAATCTATAGTAACTCAACTTCACTTTCCAAATACTACTGGTAATTGAAAGATGCTAATAAAACACCTACAGTAAAATGGAAGGTATTAACAAAAGCTAGAATATGTAAATTGTTACATGAAAAATGTTTTCTTTGCTTACAAATATAAAATACAAATAATTAAATTCTCAAAAACTAACTTACTAAACTAACATAATGAAATGAGTACTGACTGATACCATAAAATAATTCACTCTTAAATATATCTATAATTATCTAAAACTGTTTACTATATGCTATAATCTATAATCCTACCCCTTTTAGTTAATTATATATACCTTAAACCTAACCTAATTATGTGTTACACTGCTGTTTATACTTACTTTCACTACCCATTAACTCTAAAATCAAGTAATTCTGCTTTTAATAACTAACTTAATGACTTTATATCTATTTCTTTACATTAAAATTGCATATTTATATTAACAACAACCTTTAAGACAATTATTTTATCATTTTAATTTCAATCTCATCACATTCAAACAATATGTTAGCTACATATTTGTTCAATACTTCCTGTCATTTCACTTTAATGTTGCACTTTAATGTCTCAATATTCATTGGTCTACACCCACAAATCTTCAAAGATATAATAACCTCACACACCACTTCATTCAACTAATAGGGTAGCATTTTATATTTTAAATTTCCTTAATATATATATATATATATATATATATATATATATGACTCCATAACTGAAACACATTTTACTGTCTGATGATGGTGCATTGACCACAGAACTTGATAGCTTTTAAGCTGCAGTATGTTATTACTATAACATTAATAATAACTATATATCTATAAAGGTTCTACATCTGTATTGAGCACTTCAGAAAAAGTAAATACTAAACTGTGGACACGGACACACACAGAGTTACCAGGTTGGACGCTCATCTGGTTTGGTTACAAGATTGAACACTCAACTGCTGGTGCATTTACATATCATAAAAACATTACATGCTATGGACTGCATTTCTCTAATGTGTGCCAATAGCCTGGTGGTTTTTGTAAAAAACCTTTCAAAATTCCATTTCCACTGTTAAATAATGTAAGGTTGATGGTAGGAGAAAATTGTTTGATATATAGTGCCACTCTTATAGTGAGGTGCTTTTGATATTGTGATTTGAATAGTATTTTTGAATTTTTAACCAAAATGTTTCTTAAGTGTTCTTGTAAATTATGTGTTAATAAATGTTTCTTTTTTAATTGCACTGTTATTATTAAATAGCATGTAATGCATCCACTCAGAAGTGGTAGTATGGTCAATATAGGTAATTGATTTATGACAAGAAACACAATCTTGTACAGGGCATTGAAATTCATACACTAGTCATCTTTAGTTTAGATTTGATGGAGTTATTATTATTAGAAACAAGGTTTGCCGTTTTCCATTTTCCATAATGTATTATAAATTTTACATGTTTTTGAGGGATTACAGCAGAAATATGGTGTTTAATAATTTTTCATATAGAAAATTAGCACTATCTATAATTAATGTGCATTTGGTTGCAATAAAATATGTTGATGTTTTCTTGTGTGTGGTATTTTTAATACTAGTGTCATGTACTTTCAAATAAATTTTCACCAACAGCTTTCAGAATAAATAATTTTAATAATCTCTTCACGATTATGTTTAATAAACAACTTATTATCTTTTTTCTATCATTTATTGCCATGGGTTTTCATTATATGACCAATTAAAGATTCTAACATGACAACATCACTACTCATGACCAAATAAGTCAAAGCAAAGTTGTTGATATTTGATATATTTGGATGTTTTTGTACAAATGTAATTGCAAGTATTGAACAGTTATGTCTATCATTTCTATCCTTATTACTAAGATTGAAACTATCAAACATACTTAAAGTATAATGCAAGCTTTTGTGATCAGTTTCCCCCGCCCAATGCTGGGGGTTGTGGAGAGCACCATACACAGATCATTTGTGGGGGTAGGTTAAAAATCATGCATTTTTGGTGACTGGTTACACAAAACAGATAAATCTTTTATGCAAGGGTTAAAATTCATGCCAGATAAGTTCAGTGATGGCACTATACAGTAACACATTACTCAATAAATCCCAGGCCTAACTAATAAAACAACATTCTTTTAGGCAAAATTCAACTTTATTCATCAACATAGTCTCCTAGGATGAAACACTGATTCCAATGCTTCTTCATTGGAGCCAAATCTCTTTCTCTAGAGCATTCTTTTAAAATCAGCAAACAGCCAGTAGACACTAGGGGCCAAATCTGGAGAATAGGGTGGATGCAGAAGCAATTTGGAGAGCAATTCATGAAGTTTTGTCATCATTGCAATCAACTTGTGGCATGATGTGTTGTTTTAGTGAAAGATCACTTTTTTTCTTCTTCATTTGTGGCTTTTTTTTTTTCTTTTTTTTTTGAGATTTCTTTCTTCCAACACACCAATAATATTATATAATATTTGCTATTGGTGGTTTTTCCTTTCTCAAGGTAATCAATGAATAAAATACTTTGCGCGTCCAAAATACGGAGTCCAAAACCTTGTCTGCTGATGTTTGTGTCTTTGGTCAATTTGGATAGCTTTCACCTGCTGCTGTCCACTATGATGACTGCCAGTTTGACTCCGGAATGAAGTGGTGGATCCATGTTTCATCCATTGTCACATATTTACACAAAAATTCCTTCTCAATCAGCTAAAACAAATTTGTGGATTTTTGGGTGTTTTCCGGGACAATTGCTGATTTTGGACAACCTGAATGTTCAGTATCATTTGTGTTTGTACGACCATGTTTAAAGTCAGCATACCACCTCTTAACCGTTGTTTCCAACGGAGCAGAATCCAAATAACACTTATCAAGCCATTGATTTGCTTGAACAGTATTTTTTCCCCATCAGAAAGCAATGCTTTTTCAACACACAAAATTATGATTTTTCCATTGTTTTGAAAATTTGCAACAGTAGCTTCACTTAAATAACTGTAATTTGTAAACTAATAATCCAATTGGCCCCAAAGTTTGTCGCATGCCATTTGAAGGTTAGTACTTCATAAAAATCATAAGGGTTTTTTATTAGTTGTGCCAGCTATATATCAGGCCTGGGACTTATTGAGTGATTTGTTAAAACTTGAATATATTGCAAAGAATATGAAGTTATAACAACTCTATAAATTTTGACTTTGGTACCAATTTTTTAAAGTAATAAGCTATAATACAGAGTTATCTTGATTAAATAATCATATAGTGTTACCAGTTAATGGGCATCAGTATACATATATTTAAAGTAAAAATTAATAATTGTGATGCAAAGGTTTTATAAATTGTTACAAATTTTACAAATTCAAAAAAACTTTTGTCTTTGCACTAAAAATGTGACTACAGCTAGATAGTAAAGCACTGTGAGTGCTGTTTCTCTTGCTAGCTGCTGTAAAGTTAATTTTATCACTAAAGTGTTACTAGTCCAGAAGCTCATTTAAGAATCAACAGATGCTGCCAATTTTTCTTTCAAATGTGGTTGTTGATAGCTAATAGAAATAAACATCAAACAGATTAACTCTACTTTTGTATACAATTTACCATTATAATCTATCATACAAATTATTTTTCCCATAAAAATAGCTATACTCTTATTTAAAAAGTAATGGAGAAAAAAATATTTCAGCGTATTTGCACAAAGGATTCCAAGTAATTGAATTTATTCTAGGTAGTCTTAAAATGTTTACAAAACATTTGCCATGATTATTTTTTAATTTACTTGCTCAATAGTAATTTCATGTCATAATTAAGCTATATCTGAAAAACAAATCATGAAAGTAATATTCTTTTTCTTTCTTTTTTTTTTTTTTTTTTTTTTTTTTTTGGATAGTTTCATAGAGTATATTCTATTTAAGCACTTAATACAAAAAAAACAAAAAAACCCTGGATCACAGTAATTATATCTTATTAATGAATGATTATATTGACAGGCACAGAATTTCATTCTGTTTTTTACCTTGCCTATCCAAAAAATAAATGCCAATTAACCTTTGTCATCATATTACATTATAAAATAAGCAATAGATGTTTTATGTATAGGCCAATTAATTCTTATTGTATTATTTAAAATTGTAAATTTCTACCAGTAAATAAAAATGTCTTCTTTCAAATTAATAATTTAGTTCATATTTACACAACAAAAAAAAGTATTCATGATATGCCAAAAACAAATACCTTTTTTAAAACATCACTACTCCCCCCACACCAAATATTTTTCTATATACAGGGTGCGATAGGTAAATTATTGGTATTTTATATTTTAATTCGGTACATGCATATTGTTTGTTTACAATTTTGTCAACTTCACTCTACCAGAAATTTGAAAATGGCATACTGTATGGAAGCTCTAATACAAACATTTTAGATTGTTTGAGTGTCAATCTGAGGACAGTGCAGAGAATTTGGAAAGAGTTGAATGAATCTAATGATGATTACTCACTGTGATTATTCTGATAAGAAAAGAATTCCTAAAATTGTTGGAGAGATTCGGGCCCTGATTGACAACGATCCTGCCAAGTCAATCAGGTCCATAGCCAGAGATACAGGAGTGTGAGTTTCTTATCAGGCAGGTAGTGCTTGAAGACATTTGCTATTTCTAATACAATATGAGAACGGGCCAATTTTTATCTGAAGCCATGAAGGACAAGAGAAAAAACAAAGCTTTTGAACAAACTGAATCCCCTCCACCTGAATATACTTTGCTTTTTCTCAGATGAGAAAGATTTCTACCAGGATAAGATGGTGAACACACAGTACAACTATTGGCTTGTTGTGCCCCCAAAAGAGTGATAAATATCTAGTCAACATCATAGTGTTTGGAGTTATCACTAGTAATGGCAATGTTATGCTTTCATTCATCACCCCACAGGTCCTCATGACTCAACAGAGAGGCCTACATCATTGAGAAGGTAATGCTGCCCTGGGACAAGAAGGTGGACACTGAAAAACTTTGTCAACAGAACTCAGCAGGTGAACCCAGTTATGGCTGTCAGACAATTTCTGCAATTATATTGACCCTTACATCTGACCACCTAACTGCCCAGACTGCCACTCACTTGATTATTATGTGTGGAGCGAGAGACCAACAAAACTCCTTGTAACACCAAAGATAAACTGAAGACAAGGATTATGTCAGTTCAAAAGAGATGCAGAAGATTCTGAAGTTGTCTGGAGGCAGTAGTTGAAGCCAATGGCAATTTGATTGAATAAATTTACTCTTATTATTTATTTCAAGATATTTTGTGTAATTTTGATAAATATATCTGTTAAAATGAGATGTCAGTGTTTTCATTTTTATGTAATTTAGACAACAATTTATTCATTGCACTCCATATGATCCTTAAAATGTTCTCTTCAAGATAACTGATGTTAATTTTCTATATTAAAACTAATTTTTTCAACACAAAATTATATTTTACTGATAAAAGTTCCATAATTACATTGTCAGCTATTTTAGAAGATATCCATATTTATTATTCTCCAATTAGATGTTCAGTAAAGATTTTTCTTTTTTAAATTTTATTCTTTTTTGCAAAGTTTAAGATAAATTTTGGTTAATCAAACTAAAGTTGTCTTCATATCTGAAAATCCAGAATCCTGAAACACATTTTGAGCTTTGCTGCATTTTATAAATCAATTAAAAAAACTATTTTTTTTGTTTTTTTTTTTTTTTGTTTTTTGTTTTTTTTGTTTTTTTATCCATATTTAAATAACCCATCTTTCTATTATATGGGAACTTGATCATTTACAGCATATATATTCAGATAATTTTTTTCAAAAATATTAAGGTATTTTATTCAACACTATTAGCATCTGATTAGTGATATTGATCATTTTAAACAAGAAATAGTTAATACTTAGAGATTATCAGACAAACTTTGTACAATATGCAGATATGATACCAATTTTAAAAGAAAGATACTTCACAAACATCAAAGAAACCATGAAAATTTTTCTATAAAACTCAATCATATTGGACTGAATTGAAAAATTCACTGTTGAAATATGAAATATTCCTATAAAATATTTTAAATTAATCTTAACTTGTTCTTCATATGTACCATAAATTTGTTTCTATATGAAAAACAACTTAATTATAATGTAAACTAAGTAGAATCTATAAGGTAAATGTAACAAAAGCAGAATTATTTTTAATATAAAACAGCTATATGTCTGAATTACAATAAGATAATTGTAAGAATAAATTAGAAACAAATATACCAGTTCAAACAAAAGTATAGCATTAAAATATAATGTATACATCTATTTCTTACAAACTGATTAAACATGTTTTCATAGAAGAAACTTGAAAGTTTATTTTAAGTTATATTCCAGACATCAACCATATTTAACAGTAACAGAAAATGAACTTTTTCTTAAGAGAAAAAATAAATAAAAAACTAATAGAAGTTCAGTTGAATTGACTAACAAATACCTACATGGCTATGATTTTATAAATACTCAACTCTAAAGATGTTTAACTAAACTGTTAACAGCAAAATTGTTAAAAGGCAAAAACAAGCAACAGAAAGAAAATAGAGTGTTGTGTCAAAAATGACAAGATTATACATGAAACAAAAAGCACAATTTTAGAAAGGAAGGTCATCAGTGGTAAGTTTCTAACAAGACTATAAAGTAGAAATAAATGTTCATAATAAGGATGACATTCCACAAAAAATAACATAGATAACAAAAACAGATTGTAACAGGTCTTTTTTATTTATCAAGCTGCTTAAACAAGACTATCAAACTAAAAAAGAAAACATTCAATCTATAACTTTTAAGAGGTGTTACAAAATACAAGTAGTATATTTGAATTACAAAATTGTACAACCTCTAAAAATTAAAGGATTATTTTACTTATTTGAAATTTATGTACAAAAAAATGTACATTGAGTCATTGAATCAGTAATAATGTTACAGTCAATGGCAGTTCTACAGAAATAATAATAATCTCTAAAAACTTAAATGAATAATTTCATCAGATAGACTAAACTATCACCCGGTTCACACTCCACCCACATCTATTGAACAGGTGAAGAGGCTCATCCCTTGTTCCCTGCTTAGGATGTGGTTTCCGGCTTTCTCTTTTCCAATCTTTTCACTCTTACATAGCCCCCTGCACTTCAGTGGCATTACCACCTTGCTCAGGGTGATATGATTTTAAAAAAAAAAAAATTAAACTAAGCTAAACACTAATTATCTAAAATATCTGTGTTAAGAAATATAGTAAATAATATTTCAACATTAGAAAATGCTAAATCATCAAAAGTAAATTCTGATTCATACCTAATTGCTATCATAAGATTAGTTTTTTGGTGGTTTTTTTTTTTTTGGGGGGGGGGGTGTAATCATTTCACTCCAAGCAAAACAATGAAGTCACTAAGATGCAAGGGGTTACTGAATGTTAGATAATTTGAGAAAAAAGTTTATCAGCTTAATAACATATCTAGCTGATTTGATTTAGGTAAATTATTTTATAAATAATACAAACCAAAATCAAACAGAATTCAATATTTTTGTCATAGTTATTTTCATATTATAAATATGCTTGAAAATCAAGTTATTGTCACTTTTGTGTCTAACAATCAAACATTACCATTTAGAAATAATACTAAAAAACAATTATTAGTAAAGATATAGTGTGTCATTGAACAGGAAAGTAGTGATGATATAGATAAAAATATATGACACAGACAATAAGAATCAAAATAATATTGATGTGAATATATAAAAAAATGAGTGTACTTGGTATTCAAAGCGTAACATTTTTTAGCACTAGATAGTATTAAAACAAATGACTTTAAATCAAATAATCTAGAATAAATCCAGCAAGCTTTTCTATTCAATTGTTCATTTTAATATCCTAATTAAGTTACATTTGAATTCATACATTATCTTATCAAGTAGAAAAAAAAACATATGGTTACTCACCCATACCATAACTTCTGAAGAGAGCAAGAGAATATGTCAAAATATTGATACACAAGTCTATCGGCAAAAATAGTAAATCTAAATAACAAACTATATGCGTGTGTGTATGTGTGTGTGTGTGTGTGTGTGTATTAGTTATGAACATGTTGAAAATGTCAAAGCATACATTGACAAAAGACATCAAGTAGCAAAGAACAAGGATCCAAAACACAAAGATGGAAAAAAGATCTAGTTTATTTCTATTTAGATGTAAAGCAGAGAAAAGCATACAATATGAGTAATCAGGGGAAAAAAATGGCTCATTCTTGCTCATACACAGACATATAGATACATACACACAAACACACAGATAAACATACATGCATGCACACATCCATACAAATATACATGGAGACTAACAGACAAAAAAGCACACTAAATTGACATGCAAAATGACAAAGCAATAACAATAAAGACTGGGAACACAAGATCAGCAAATAGGCAACAATAACCCAACAAAAAATTGAATGACAAACAAAAAATAAGGACTACAAAAGCAGGACAAAGCTCCATCAAGACTACACAAATTTAATATCAAATAAGCCACTTTCCATAAACCATTTAGACAAAAGACAATCTCTTAAAGGGCATAGTTAAGTTAAAAAAATTTTCAAAAATAATGTAATTATATTTGTTGACTGATATTTAACAGCTATCAATAAATTATAAAACCAGTTGATATCAATTTAAATTATTGAGTATTAAAACCAGGCATCAATAATAAATGTTAATACTTATTTTTAAATATAAATTACAAAGAGCCTTAACAAAAAACAGATATTACATATGTTAAGAAAATTGTGGTTAGTTTTACTATTAAAATATAAATTTGTTCTTAAATTCTCTAATTTCAAAATACCCTATTAGTAAATATACATTTTTACTGAACAGGTAACTCAGGATAAAATAAGTCCAATTCATGCCCAAGTAAAGGAACTCAACCACAATTTCTCTTTTCTTCCAAGCCCTTAAAGATTCTGACATTAATCTCACACAATGTTTATGAGAAGTGAACGTGAAAAGTAACTTTTAAGATATTTTGTATGTACATATGTTTCTTAACTGAAAATATCCCCAAATGTGTTATAAATAAAACCATTAAGTATAATAAAAGTAAATAAGAATAAATGGTATTACTGTACTAAATGCATTATTATTTTAATTTAAGATATATCTATAAAGAATAATGAAATTTTTAAAAAAATAGAATTAATATTTTTGGCATAATATAATCAATGCTGGAAGCCCAGTAGAGTAACGGATAGCAGCCCAGATTGAGGAATCAGAAAGACAAGTTCAAATTCCAGTCAAGTTCATTGCATTCACTTAAGTACCAATACCCTTAGAAAAGGCATGAATCCATCTCTTCCTGCAAGCTATAGGTAAATAGCAGAACAGACTGAGCTATATGGACTTGGTTAGCAACCAGTCTAGAAGGAAAACTCTGAATTCAAACCACCTGCTGCCTTGTAGGTCCTGTCTCTTTGAGATGAGGGACAGGGTAGCCTCAACATCCCCAGTGCAAAAGGAATCGGCAAGTCATTGTACTAATTTGTCTTGAATGTCAGCATTACTACAATTATGAGATGAAGGGAAATGATGACCATAGCAGCATTAAATATGCTAACTGAATAAATGATGATTATGAATTCTTTCACAGAAGTGATTTTTATTATTGAAAAGATTGCAGAATTTGTCTCTGTTAAAGAATTCCTTTAAGATTGTTCTTTGGTTTAGGTCTTGGAGTGAATAGTTTTTACATTAAAGTCATTTTCTCAAATTTCTACAAGTTACCAAGATCTTGAAAGAGTGATATTTAATTATCAAATGATGATGAAATCAAATGCAAAAATTAATCTCTGCTGATTTCATAAAACACTAAAAGGCTCAGTTTGAAATCATCATAAATATTCATAGAATTTTGAAATTTTCAATATTTTAATAACATTTATGATAGAGGCATAACTTTATTATATGCTTATTCAGATTTTTTTTTTTTTTAAATTATTTAACAGTGCATGTAAACTTGAATTCTGAATTTTCAAATTATTAACCAATCTGGATATGTCCAGTTCATCTATGTGGCATTATGAAATGTTTCATGAGAAATTTAATGAATCATTTGTAATTTAATGAAAACACATTTTTACTCATAAGGTGTTGTTTTCTGAAAGCCCTTTAAGAGTTACTACTGAAAGACTAACAAAACCAAGATTTGTATTCTAAGTAGAAACTTCCAAATAAGACCACAGAAAAAAAAAACGAACAAGTTGAATATTCACTTGAAAATAAAGGAATCTTAGCAAGATGCAAAATAAGACCAAATAACTAAATTAGAACATGACATACTTTAGATGTATATACGTATGTTTGTGCATATGTGTGCACATGCATATATACATACACACTTATATATAAGCACAAAACCTATATCAAGTGATTTTGTACATGATCTTTTATCAAAATTAATGTATATAAAAACAGAATTATAAAAAAAATATTGTGCAGACACAACAATAAAGCAAGGAAAGGAATCAGCATACAAGATTGTTGTCATGTTCTAACAGAAAATATAACAAAATACATTTAAAATGATTAATATCAAATTAACTCTTACCATCATAACTTCTTCTAGTAGTAGTAGTAGTAGTAGTAGAATGAAAAACATTGGGATCTTGTCTTAAAACCATTTTCAATAAATCTGGAATATCACCTTCAATGGCATCACTGGCCAAACTATCTTTCAATTCACTGAAATCAAGCAAACAAGTTTAAACACTCCAACATCCACATTACAATGGAACAAGAAATGAAATGGAGTAGAAACAAAAAGAAATTGGGAATGCAGTCATTTTTCCTGTTGAAATAATTTTAATAAGAATTTTAAGAACTAAAATATAGAAATATTTCCGTTATGTAAAAGCCTGGAAAGAAAACAAAGATAATAGCAATAATATTCAATTTATTTCCGACTGAAAAAAAAATTCTCCTCACAAATCCATCAGCCTATTTTGTCTACAAAAATATTTATTATAGAGAAAAGAAAATTAACTATCTTCAACTTATAGGCCTCATATTCCAAATGTCTGTATGCTTGTAAAATCAGAATTCCCTGCATGCAACCAATTGCTTGCTATTTTGATTGTAGAAATAAACGAATAAATTTAAAAAGACGAAGACACAATTATGGTAGTTTTATCAATTGCAAGTACTTACAGAAAAGGCATGTTTCAATAGTTTCATAATTAAACATGTAACTCATCTAGAAATAAATGTATTGCCCAAAACTGAATTTAATACAGAATATTTGAGTTTACATATTTCACAAAGGTGTCATGTGCAAGTGATATCCTAATATACAGGAATTCCTCAATTAGTGTGGCTAACGTGTGCATCAGCAACTATAAAAAAAAAGTCGATTTTCAATTTTTATATTTAAACTGAAGAATGTTTTACCAAACTAATAAAGTCTTATGTATGCACTAAATAATTTTGGTATATAAAAATTTTAGCATACTAATCAAAAACACATTAATCGAGGGTTTTTTGAACAGCAGAAAACTACACAATTAACTTACAGTAGATAATATAAAGAGTCAAGTAGAATGATAATGCAAAAAGTAACAAATAAAATATCATATAGGGAAGATCACAAGTGGTTTGTTTAGCATGTCTCCACGAGATCACTTTTTTTTTCTTTTTTTTTTTTATATTAGTTGGTTGATTTATTTATTTTTCTAAACTTTATCAACCTTTTGCAGGTTATTTAAAACCAGAAATTTTTTTTTTTTAGATAGTATGAAATTTTAGAGATAATGATTTATTGATTAAAGTCCTACTAATTAACGCATAACTGGAGGGAAGAAAGTTGGATTCATACCTTTCCGAATGGAATTTGCACATAAGTGAAAATAACAAAACCAACAGGTATTGGAACTCAGCTCTCTAATTAACAATTCCAACCCATTATCCATTACACCACCTGCACATCCAATCTTATAGCTCTTGGTATTCTCAAGCAGTCACCCATCTAAATACTGACCAGGCATGACATTGCTTAACTTTTGTGATTGATTAAGTGTTTCAACATGATTTGGCTCTATTAGTATCCATGTGATACAAAAGAGATAATATTAAATAATTGTTACAATATATTTATTTTCCTATATGAAAATATATCTACTTAACAAAGTACAATTCATTTATGTAATGTCATTTTCATTTCTTTAATGTAATACATATTAATAATCACTTTAACAAAAACAATTTTTTTTCAATTAAATAAAATAAAATAAAATTGGTAAGTATTTAGACAAAAATATGACTGTAGATATGATGCACATACTTTCTGTTGTTGTCCTATTATATAGTGCTATGCTATCAGCCATAAAATTTTTGACTGAATGAAAAGTATTTCTCATTTCTTAGGTAGTTAAAAGCAATTGGGTATTAAAAAACATTATTTTTATGATAAAGTTTCATTCTGGCACAGCATGCATACTAAATCGTGATAAACAGATAAAATATAATTTAAAAAGTATTAATTCTGATAAATCTGATAACAGTTTGGATTAATTAAACAAAACTCATAATTAGTAAAATGTTAAACAATTACTGAAGTCTTTGATAAGAAATTTTATAATGTTCAAAAAATAAACTTTTATATTCTAAAAACTTTTTGTCAAAAGTATTAAAAATCAAAGTTTACTGAAAAAACCTCATTCAAATAGTATAAATGCTAGTTTGGTATTTTTTAAAGAAACCATATATGCTTCAAGAAATTTTAAATAATATACTTGGTTCTCTTATGCATTTAGATACACTTGCAACTCTTTCTAATGACAACTGTATTAATTATAAATATTTTATTACACTAAATGTTATATGTAGTGACTACATATGTTTTAATAGACATTCCTTTATTTTTAAACATGATAAATTTACATTTACTGGTCTGTGCATTCAGAAGTCAGTAAAGATGTGCCTTCCATCCAGTAGAGTTCAAACCTACATCTTGGAGTGGTGGGGGTGGGGGGCGTGGAAGATCCATCATCATTCAGTGTCTATGAAACACTAAAGTTGGGATGCTGAAGGTAACATCAATCAGAAAAGTGACAAATCTTTGTATTATTCATGTGTGTGTGTGTGTGTGTGTGTGTGTAATTAGAGTATCATAGAAATATTATGAATAAAAGAATGAAGAGGTATGTACTGAAAGTAACAATACTTCATATGGATATAAAATAATGAGTAACAAACATAACAGAGGTTGTAACTTGATTTTGAAATTATTTCATATAAATATTTGTTCAATTTATGATGATTTTTTTTTTTACTGATTTCTTCAGCAGATTTGAAACTGCCAAACATAATGCAGTAAATAAGAATCAGAAAAAATGGAAAACATTTAATTTACAGTAAAAACTTTAAAAAAAGTATCTGCAAGATAACAGAGTTACAATAAAAAATGCCTTTTGAATTTATTATTAACATTTGTATCGTTGCCTTTGCATATGCTATTGACATATAACCTAATAGATTGAAAAGAATAAACAAGTAAAAAAAATCAAATTCATTTGAGTTTATTTTCACAAGAATAATATAAAATTCTTCCAATGAGCTGTAGTTTATTTTCTTTATAAGATCAGTACAAAAAAAATCATTTTTATTTTAAGCTATCTACATATTGCAATATTGAGCAAAATATTCATAATTAAAAACCATAAAATAAAATGTGCAAATTTATGTTGCTTCTTCTCAGCCAAAGTGTCCCAATATAAAATTTCGTTTCAAACAGAAGCGAATAAAGTGTAAAAGACTACAATAGTAAAAGTCAAACAGATTAAAAAAAACAGGTTACAAAATGATGAATATTTTGTTTAACATTTTAACATTTCATAAATACATGATCTAACAGATTTTGTGAGATAAAAAAAGCAACATTTTTCTTCATGAAAGATATCTGATACACAAGCTGACATTTAAGTTTTATGCATTTTGTACAAAATCTACCCTCATAAAATTGGTTAAACCAATTGTTTCTGCTATTGTAAAATGACATACTATAAAGATTCTTCTTTTACAAAAAGAAATATTTCTACAACACTTTAAAGTTTAAAAACAATAAGCTGTAATCTAGATACTCCAAAAAAGTAAAGAGAGAAAATGCAAAACTGTATTTCACTTATACTGTTTCACTTTTTTCTTTCTTTCTTTCTTTTTCTAAATTTTTCTTCTTTCACTAAAATTTATTTTGGGAATTCAAAAGAAAAATTAGGCTGATTCACTAATTCAACACTTATATAGAATGCACAAATCTTTTAAAAAAATGTGTTTGTGTGTAAAAGAAAAAAACAAGACAAAAAACTTTCATGCCATTTTCATCCCATGAACTGGCATAAAAGATTTCCTTCATCTTTTCCTTAATTTATATTCTCTTTACAGATACACTTATAACTGAATTACATACAATAGTCTTGTAACAATAATGGATACATCAATGGTAATACAGTCTAGACAGGGGTTTTGATTGACTGACACTCTGCCTATTAAGACTGAAAGAAGAAATCATGAATTCCCCAAAAATATTACCTGTATTTTCAAACTTAAAGTGGATCTTCATTCTGATTAGTTAAATTAAAACACACACATAAATTTTTCTGTCTTCCAACATCCATAAATTACAAACGAATTGTTTCTTACATTCAAATGAAAATCATTTTCACAAACATAAACTAGCATTGCCTGATAACAAAGTAAAATCTTGAAACACAGAAATTTACCTGTCACAATGTAAACTATATTAATTTTAGATAAAAAAACAAATTTAATTACATACACACACGTGTGTGTGTGTATATATATATATAAAAGGGAAATATCTAATCCTAGAATAAACTTTTTCCTCTTACATTAGTACCCACCATCTCTAAACTAGATATTTATGTTAATTCCTTTTGTGAATAAGTAATAAAAAATTAACTTTGGAAGAGAAGTGGACATAAACTTTTTCTCACTCTTTCACAGGTGAAAGGCTGGTGAAACTCAATACAATGAAAAATCGTTTAAAACCAGAGCAAGACAAAATTCTTCAGTTTAACAATCTAAATTATATACAAAATAAAAAAAAAAAACTATAATCAAAATATAAGGATAGTTTGAATATGAGTAGTAAAACATGTATAAAGTTCAAATTTGACAAAATTATTTCATAGAAGTCAAATAGCATACATTTTTGAAAGGAATTATAATAGAACACCTTTAAACCCATTGCTTACCAAAGTGAATTATATACCTGGTTTAAAAAATATCCACAGCTCAACTAAAAAAAGTGTAAAATGATTTTATATATGACTTCTTTGATTCTAATTAATTATAATTATATAACTGCACATGGTATTCATATGCCCAAGTCTTCCCTATAAAAACAAAATCCTAATTATTCGTAAAGCTGTTATGTTTGTTAATCTTAGAAGAATTCTTCTTGTGGCATTTAGCTAAGCCTTAGCTGACATTTTCAAGAAAGAACATGCTTCTATCAACAAGTACCATGTCTTGACATGTTCTAACAAATTTCTCACTTTCACTCAGCTCAACAACACATCTCACTCACAAGTGATCCACAAACAATAATTAATAAAGGTTTTTAAGTAAGATAATGAACAAAAATAGGCCCCAGATCCTCTAATAATCTTAAGAAGGTGATAAACAGCAATGAGGGACATACATTTAAGAGACAACTAGTGAATAAAAAACAGTGATGAGAATGCACATGAATGAAAATAAAAAGCCAATTACAGAATGGATAGTCAGGAGAGAGAGAGAGAGAGAGAGAGAGAGAGATGAACACAGTAAAACAGGTGACAAACAAAACTAGCATATTTTTAAATCAATTATATTAAATTCAAATATTAATATAAAATTATTTTGCAATTCAATTTCAAATAAAAACAAAATTTGATTAAAATTCAGCCACTTCAGAATGACTATGTATATATTTCCTAGTTAGTCTGATACACTGAGACATTTAGTCCCTAAACTAGCAACTAGCTTACTTATCATCAAACTCCAACAGATGTGCTTAAAATGACTTTTTAAGAAGATTAGCCAATAAACTCATAACTAAAGATTATATTCTATCCAGAATGTACTAAGTATTTATTACTTAACAACTTATGTATTTATTACTTTAAGATATGCTTAAAACATAGTTACGATATCTTTAATTTTATAAAATTTAACATGTAATTTTTGTTTATTATCTTTCATAGCAATTTTTTAATATTCACAAACTGAATATTTAAAATATTGTATAAAAATAAGCACATCCTATTTCCCTGCTCCATTGTAACTAACCACCATAATAAAATAAACGTTTTTCAGCACTAAATCTGAATGAGTCAAATAATGCTTCATAAGCTTCTACATAGAATTGTTACGGTATTACTATAAAGAATTATAAAGATATAAAGATGAGATATACATTTGCATATCAAAAAGTAAACCGTATCCAGTAATATTATGTGGTTGACAAAAATATTAGGTAAACTGAATATGCAAAAGAAACACATTCTTTTTTTTTATTCCCTTCAGGATACGGGCAACCACGGCTCTCCACAGATTACTTTTTCTTTATTATCTGTGAGCTGACATGACTTCTTGAGAAAGTGGAATGGTTTTCTATTTCTGTCTCCACTATTTTAAATTCAGAGCATTCTTTCACCTAGACAGCCCAGTCTACACTGCAATTAAATCTATAGTTAGAGGGAGAAGCAATTGATTCATGTGTTTCTTATTTATACAAAAGTTAATGTCACAGACTAATCATCACTGAATTGTAAAGTTAAGATAATTTTTATATGATAATAAATCATGTTCCATGTAAGTAAAATTTATCACTGAAAACTAAAGTTCTTTTTATGAATACAAGAACAACACAAAGTAATTTTGCCATTACCAAATTGTAAGTTTTTTTTCAAAGATATCTTTCTGAAAAGAAAAATATTAATGTCTTGAAATATTTAAAAGATAATATATTTTAACAAAGTATAAGTAGGTAAAGATCTATTCAAATACAAACTTTATATCTTATTATTTTTGCTAATAAATTGGAAGTTTAAAATGTTGTTTATATTATCCCTTGCTTCCATTTCACTGTCCCAAATTACTATTATAGAGTAAATTACATCAGAAAACAAAATCGACAATTACAAAACTTGAAGCTAATACAGATATCTAAATCATTCTTTTCTATTTGAGGATTAAATAAAAATAAATATGTTTTTTCTAATATTTATAAAAATTAACATGATAATTATGAATAGATTTTTCAAAGATAAGTGAAAACTGATGAAAAATGGTATTGGCAAGAACCAAAGAAGAAGATAGGATACTACATGACTCAGACAAAGCACACATTTTTTAAAAAAACATATTTAAATATCTAGATAAAGAAACTATAAATCAATGCCTTAAAAATAAAAATAAAAAAATAATAATAATAATCATGAATTAATCTTAAAATAAATATTTTTTCATTAAAAATATTATTCTTTTGTAATTTAATTTATTTATTTATTTTGTGTGTGTGGTAAATTTCTTTAATTCATTTCCTTTACCATTTTGTCATTTCTAATGCTAAAAATCTATGACCCATCTGGTAGTGAAAACTTCATTTTTAACCCAACCCTGCTGAAAATCATGAATTTGTTACTGTGGTGTTTACCTGAACATTGATTGTATAACATTTCTTATTACTAATATAAGGATATATCAGAACTTTTCAGATGAAGTAAAAGCTATGAAGAAACTTGGAAAGAGATATAACGCTGTGTATTGGGTAACATTAAAAAGAAAATACAACATTCAAAATGTTTTACCACAAAATCTTAAATCAAAATATTTAAAATTCTAAACATTTAGCTGGTAAAATACAAACAAAAATTCCTAAAACCATATAGTGTGTTTTTTTTTTCTAAATAAATTAATGGGTTAATGAGCAACTGTGATTAGTTGAAAATAAGTTTTTTGTCTTTCAATTACATTGCTGACAGAATGATATTTACTTTAATATTAAAAAAAGAACTTCAATTATAGTTTGTTGAACCAGGTTCTATACACAATAAAAAACATAAGATGTTTTTGAAAATAAATTGAACAAATATTTTACAAAAAAGTTTTAAAAATTCAAAAAACTTCTTTCATCAAAATAAAAAATGAAATGACAGTTATGAGTAAAGATGGAGTCTGCTGTATAAATCCAAATTCCAGAGACAGTGTGTGTTCACATCACAGTAACACTTTGCATTAAGCATGTTTTGACAGGTCTCATCAGACATGACTCAATAAGTCTATATACAAAAAGTGTAGTCAGTTTCAAGATTATCTCTTACTACTGGTACCATATAATCTAACACTATTTGTTTTATAGAGAGGTGACAGACACTGTTAAAATAACCTTCCTTGCTCTAGAGCAGTGGTCCTCAACATTTTTTTTTTATTATCCATGGACAAATTTTATACCTAATTTTTCTTTGGTGGGACCCCCGTAACTGTTCAATGGAAAAAAGTTTTATTTGAATTTTTTACTAATAGATAAGTTTAGGGATCTTCATATAATTTATAATTTTCCTATAATACACACACACACACACACACACACACTATTTACATTGGTCAAACTGTTGGCCTCATCCTTGTGGCTATATTTATAACATTTCAGCCACTGTATGGTCAGGTCTTCAGATTATTGGAAAAAGTTAAAATGAACGCTCTATTTCATCTACCAAGATAGATTGTTCTAGTTTCATGGATCATGCCTCTTCTGGATGTCTCAGTATCAGTTAACTCTCTTTAACTCAACTCTCCAAGTTCTTAGTTTGGATTATTGTTTTGTTTTACAGCATATCAACCTCAAAGGGTTATTTAATGCTGACAAAATTTATTACAATAGATTCATTAATGCTGACAAGATTTATTACAATAGATGCATATGAAAAGAATATGTATTCAATATAAGAAACTAGTTTGTAGATCAGGTTTCATTGACATATCTTTGTAAAGAGAGTTTTTGTCAAGAGTCAAATGTATTGCTGGTAATATTTCTTCCAAAAATGTATTACTGATATTTTTAATATAAAAATCTATTATTATACTTTTATTAGGTATCACAAACCGGCTAGTTTAGGGTGCAAAAACTGGTAAATGTAGTGAAATTCTCTTCAATTTCAGCTTGCGATATCTTGCTTATTTTGGGGGTTATTTTCATAAAATTTTGATGTAAACAAAATTTAATATTTTCTCTTTATAAAAATATAATTCTTTCTCTTGTGTTATTAATAGTTAAGTCACTATTTTCGGTGACAGCTGCTTTATTTTTAACATGAAAAAATTTAGTGTTTTTCAAATTTTGTGTGCATGATATCTCTACACATATAAAAATGATCTCATTTTAAAGAAAAAAAAGTCACTTGTCAATGTGGTGTGCTTACATAATGTTTTAATTTGTCTGTTACAAAACTACAGTGAATGAAATACCAAAGAAATTCAATTTTAAAAAATTCCGAAATTTACACCATTTTGTCGATAAATATCTCGTTTTTAATAATTAAATTATTACACTCATAAATCAAGGAGCAAATAAAAGTAGGCATATCCCCACATGTCGAGATTTACAACTTCAGACACAGTGACGAAGTAAACAAACATCACCAAACACAACTGTCGTTGTGAGGAAATGAGCGAACAAAAACTTCAACAAACAACTTGTTTTACTATGGCTGGACATATCGCAGTTTTTAGGTGATTTTAAATTCTTTTTATACTTAAAAGTTTTATAAAGTACTTTGTTCAAAATAATCCTATATTTCTAGTTGAATTTTCATTAGTCAATAAAAAAAAATGTACATGTAAAATTTAAATGTTTTTCAATTTTTTGTTTAAATTCCCTGGACCTATTGGTTCTAGCAAAAATTATTATTGAACGTTTAGTTTAATTAATTTTTTAATTAGACTGGGTACATTTTATAAAAAATAACCACCTAGAGAAAAAACACATTTTAGTTGCGACCAGTCACATGCATGCTGATAAAAAATAAAATAATTGTAAAATAAATGTGTATCAGGTTTTTTCTTTATTTAATAATTCTTGAAACCTGTAAGTTCTAGCAGATATTGTTATTATTAACTTGAATGTTTAGTTTAATTATTTTTTTTTAAAATTAGACTGGGTACATTTTATAAAAAATAAATAAATAAACTGGAGAATATATTTTTTAGTTGAACTTTTGTGTGTCAATAAAAAATTAAAATGTACACAAATATACTTTCTTATTCTTCTTCTATGTGCCTTGTCCTTTCAGGATGTAGGTGATCATGGCCTTCCACATCTCCCTATCCCTGATGGCTCTTAGCACGCTTTCTCCTGTAACATCTCGCAACCCCGTTCTGTCATCCACCTACTCAGGCCCTTCAAATGTTATCTGCTGCTTTCTTCTGTCTCTTTTTAACCCCCTATCTGGCCTGTTAGTATCAAGTTCTCCAAGACCTCCTTCCTCATTGCATATCCTAAGAACTTCAGTTGTCTCTTCCTGATGCTCAATATTAATTTCTTTTTCGTTTCCATTATTTCCAACGCCTCATGATTGCTCACATGCTCGATCAATGATATTCGCAGCATCCTTCTGTAGAACCAATGTCAGCTGCTTCAAGTTTTTTCTTCATTTTTGTTGATATTGTCTAACATTCACTGCCATATTGAAAAACTGACATCACATAGCAATCTAGTACTCTCTTCTTTGTTTCTAGTGAAAGTTTCCTGTGTCTTAATACTTTACTCAGCTTCTGGAACGCATCCTTCGCCATGCCAATTCACCTTTGGATCTCTGTGTTGCGCTTTCCATCTTCTGTTAGAACATTTCCCAGGTTTAAATTTTTGTACCTGCTTGATTTTTATATCCCCCACCTGTATTTGGCATTTGGGGTTGCTCTTTTTGCTGATGACCATGCATTCAGTTTTCTTGCAGTTTATTTGTAGTCCTTTTTGCCACTCTCTTCAGCTACCTTCTGTAGGAGGTCTTGTAGTTTCCTTTCCATGTCTGCAATCAGCACTGTATCATCTGCGTATCTTATGTTGTTCAAATTGTGGCCTCCATTAACAAATCCTGGTGTAGCATCTATAGTCCTCAAAATATTCTCGCTGTACAAGTTAAATAGATCTGGTGAAAAGACACATCCTTGTCTTAGGCTCCTTTCTATCTTTGTATATCTGCTAAATTCATTACCTGTCCATATGCAGGCAGTTTACTGCCAGTAGAGATTCTTAATTACCCTAGTTTGTTTATTGTTTACTTTTTTATTATCCAGAAATATTTTACTTTTAAGCACTTTCTTTAATAACAACTTAAGAATTTGGCAATGAAATCGAGAACCCTACCTTGGCTTTTATTTGAAAATTTACATTTATTAAATTATAATAAATTTAACCTTTATTACTTAATATTGTTATTTACCCTTTTCATTACTCTCACTGTAAAGGCAACTACAGAATAATTGGAAATTTCTGGTCCCTTGGACAATCAAACAGAAAATGTTATTTCACAAAAAAGCTGTCATTGTTATTAAAAAGTATTCTTAAAATCTATTTCCTGTTTTTTTTGTTTTTTTTTTGACACAAGAATTGTACACTTTTATTTACAGATTCTTTAGCTGCCAAAGGAACAAATGAGTCGAATAATGAAGCAGTTCTTCAGCTCCGACATTACTTAATGAAGAATAATCTCAAATTCAGTAAGATGGTCATATGGATAAATCAACTTTTGTTGTTCAATTACAGTGAAAAGCATTTATCCTCAACAATAAAAATCTGGTACAAGAGAATAAATTAAGACATAAAAGAAAAGGAAGAAAGCCCCCAAGAACTGCAACAGTTTTTGACTTCACCCTTCCACGAGTGAGTTAGCCAACCTTCCTAAGACGAATCAGCCACTACTGAATACCCATCTGCTTCACAAGTTAAGACATTGGAAGAAGACTATGAAACTCTGTATCCAAGAAAGAATTACAGAAAATAAAAGGAAAAAGAGTGCCAAGTTGCTCCTGAGAAACAGAAAATTATCAATTGTTTCATCAACTGTATCAAGCATGGTGGTCCTGTGAATTCCGTTAAAGAGATACAACTGGTTTCAGGAATTGGCTTGTAAACACTGAAAGAGAAACTTTGATATCTCAAGGTTGTCTTAGGTATCAAGATCAACACCAGTAGAAATAAAGTTCAGCTGGAAGCTGCTCTATGTGATTACTTGACAAGAATAAAACAAAAAAAGTCACTCAGTGAATTTGCCAAGCATTCAAATAACTCCAGCAGTTGTGATGAAAAACCATCTAAAATTATTTTCACTTACAAGCCCCAAAGACAATGAGTAGCTGTATATTATGACACCAACTTTTACATTGGCCAAGTTATTGATATTACATCTCTATCCAGTGCTGTATAAAATTTTTAGCCCCAACTAAAGGTAGAAATGATTATTTTCCATGGCCTTTGTCAGATGATATTGCACAGGTGGAGTCAACATTTGTTTATAAATGGGATTTTTGATATAATGCCAATTTCAAATGATGGCAGAAGCCTATAAAAAAATTCTTACCACAAATCACTAAGGAGGGAGGACTGCAAAAGAACTATTAAATGTGACTAGAAAATATGTTCTGTCAGTTAAAAATATTTTTTACTCATTTCAAATTTTGAACTTTAAAGTTTTACAATAAAAATTTGAAGGAAAAAAACAATAAATTATAATTTTGTATAATAAATTTCTAAATTTTGTTATCTGGCCATTTTTTTCAAGTTGAAAACTTCATAATTTCACCGAAGTTAAAATGTGACTATGACAAAAAGATTTGATATTACAGAGAAGACAAATATTTTTTTAATTCCTCATCAAAAATTAGTAAAGTTGCAAAGTTTCAAGCTTGTACCTCCAATGGATACTTTTTGACAGCAAGTTTAGTGACATATACTAACCCTTTTTTGCCTATTATCAACTTGTGTTTCTGTCTATTTTTACACTGCCCAGATAAGTGTTTTTTATTGATTTACTATTAAAAGAAAAGTTTAGCTTTATCTCTAATGTGATTCAATGTGTTAGCTGTTGAAATTAAACTTATATGAACAGTCAAAATTGCCCTTTCGTGTCATTTTTGCACTTATTTTTAGGTCAATAATGGGATTTTGCTTAATGTTTAGGCTGTTTAGATCTAATAATTATTGCTTCCATTAGTATTAATTTTCATTTACCACATGATGACATTACATCTGTAAGGATTTTTCTCTTGTGTGAAGACTGCATTTTCAGTTATATACTGTTAAAATTGGTTTCTAGACCAATAGCATATAAGAAAGTACATTTTCTATTTTCCAATGAAATTTAAATGGTCATAACTTGGTGGTTAATTGAGCTACCAAAATAAATTTGGTACCATTGTTTATGCTTTGCAAAAATCTATATGCCTATGTGAAAAGTCTTTAGATATAATGAAAATAAAATTTTGGTTTGAGATACCTACTTTTATAATATTTTGACCCCAGCTTGGGTCTAACAAATTGCCTATGGCTGAGACCCTATCAGGTGCTACCACCACAGGTCAAAACAACAGCAATTAAGAAGTGGTTTCATGTTCCTTAAAATCTCCAAATCAGAGGTGTTGGTGCCAGATGTAGTTTATTGTCATACCCAGGAAATTCCAGGTTTTGTTCGACTCAGCTGTAGCCAGGTATAGAACTTACAACACTTTGGATCAAATCACTGGATTCAACCAAAGCTTTTATTTTCTCTCCTTGAAGACATCAGTGTATGAATTTTTTAGGACTTATAAAGCTCATTAACCATTTGAGTCTCAGTAACCATTTCTTTTCCTAGAGCTCATATTACAATTTTGTTGATATTATTGTTTTTCTCTAGCACTCAGTATTACTAGTTCCCATATTGTATTCATTTCAATATTAAGCTGCCTTAGGACATTTTTGTGGCTTGGCATGTGCACTGATTCCTTAAGTTTTTGCATTTTCCAGTAATGTTCTTTGTCTATTATTTCAACCTCATTCTACAAAGAGTGGTGATCTCCTTTTTTCCTCCATATGTGGTCAGCTATGTCTAGTTTTTCTATTTTCCCTTGTGTTACAGCTTTACAGCTTTTCCTGCAGTCTTATCTGAAAAGGGTGGCTTGTTTCTACTTTATATTTCTTATCACCGCTGCATGGAATGGTATACACACAGTTCTTAATTATTTTCTCCTCTATGAGAGGTCTTACTCCGATGAGATTCTGCCCCGTGCCTGGACTCAAACCCTTCACTTGAAAACAAATTCGATACCAATAACAATCCCTTGGATATGGACCAAACAAGTGAACTTGACACAGTGTCATTCACCAGGAGGCATCTCCTGCAAGCCCCTAACACATTCATAAAGCCAACAGCCAAATCCATTGTGGCAAATTATGGGATTTATATTGGCACATTAGACCAAGACTTATATATCACCTTCCGTCTTTGACCAAAGTGTGCCCAGCATCAGCACACATACATGCAGTCCGGTGGCGATGTATGATGTCGCATATCATGCTGAAGACATGCACACTTCTTCCTGATCTTGGAATCACACAAATGGCAATGCATATCAGGTCATTTTTGCCTGAAACTCCGTCTCAATGGTTCAGGTTCAGTTGTTTCCTCTTTAGTATCGTCTTCAAACATATTCCTGAGTTCATCCTGTCTAAGGCCATTGAGTGTGCTCCTTGCTAATGTGTTTTCCTGTGCTGATCTCTCATACACTATTAGGGTTTCATCATCTGAGAAAGTAATGAGGCCACTAGTAGTATCTGCCTCTTGCACAGGGCGGACATCTTTTACGTGGTGCAGGGTTCTGTCAACACAAGTAGAGTGAGGGCTATAGATGTTCACCACTTTCCCACTTATCAAACTACATTGTACATCTTCCATGTGAACTCTTTACCCAAACAGTGTTCTCCACATTGTAGAGGCTAGAATTCTTTTTGTCAGGTGGCAGAGCTGCATCAATACTCTTTACACAAGTCTTGTAGGTCTAGATTAAATTGGCTGGCGCTGTTGAAGCTGTCGTATCCTTCTTTGGCATCACTCTAAGCAAATACACTGCTACTAGGATTAAGCACAATGTTCTTGTCGCGATACACTTTATTGCATGATGGGATCTTTCAATTATTCCATTCCCTGATGGCATGTGAGCACACTGAAATTGCAGCGGAACACCCCAGACTTTTGTAAATTGTGTGAATCTTTCCCTGAAAAAAAAAAAAAAAAAAAAAACACTGGAACTGCAGTGTATCAGTATCAGGTAGTGCTGGCATCCAAAATGGATCATATCCATACTAACCCTGCTTCAATTCTCGGGTACATCAAGCCTGCCTGGCTTCCAATGCACTTGAACTGGGTCTATTGATTGACATTCTTTGCCATCTTTAACCACTGCTCACACTGCTGACAGTTCGGAATCACTTCCATCGAACACTGGTATCAATTTCAGATCAAAAGCCATAGTGCTGAAATGGCTTGTGAGACTAACCAATAGGCAGGCTAATTCATCTCAATAACCTGCGCCTGGACTTGGACTTTTCACCTGAAAACAAACTTGATACTGATAACCATTACTCAGACGCAGATCGAACAGGCAAACTTGACAGTGGCGTTTGTCGGGAGGCATCTCCCACAAACCTCCAACACGCTCATTATAAAGCCCACAGCAGAATCCATTGTGGCAAATTGGTGGATTCATGTTGGCACATTAGGCCAAGACTTGTATGCTGCCTTTCCCCTTTAGCCAAAGTGTGCCCAGTGACAGCACACACACACAGAGTCTGCTGGCTCTTCTGAGCATGATGTTGTGTATCATGCTCAAGACATGCACAGTGTTGAACCACTTTTGAAGGTCATCCTGATGCTATATATGCCACAGATTTTTTGTATTTTTTCCAATCACTTCACATAGGGTAAGCAGACTGAGGCTATTTTCTGAGTGTTGTTATCCTCTTGCACTCTTCCTTCCCTGTTTGTTGGTACTGCTATCATGTACCCAGGGTAATTGTTATATTGTGGGGTACTGGTTATACTGACCATTTCCTGTTCATTTGTCACAATACAGCTCACAGTGGAGAAACACTAACAAACTAGCATTCTTGGATGTACTAATATCTCTAACAGAGTATAGTTTCAAGACATTCATATACTGCAAACCAACATATACCAGACAATAATTCAAGTTCAACTTCCACCACCTATACAGTGTAAAGAAAGGGATTGTCTACTGCTTATAACATTGAGCAAAAGTCATAAGTAGTAAACCAAGAGACATATGAACATTAGGCTTATAAGTCCCAAAAATTCACACACTGATGCCCTCAAGGGAAAAAAAAGCTTTAGCTGAATCCATTGACTTGACTCAAAGAATTGTGAGTTCAATACCTGTCTACAGCTGAGGTGAACAAAAACTTGGAGAGTGGAGTTAAAGGAAGATAACTGATACTGAGACATCCAGAAAAGGCATGGCACACAAAACTAGAAAAATGTACCCTATTAGACAAAATAAAGAGTCCATTTCAATATTCTGATCAGCTGAAGATGGCCAGAGTGTACAATGGCTGAATCACCTTGAATATGGGAATGAATATGGGAATGAAGATGAAGACAACAGATGATTACAACAATGTAATTAGTATAAATAATTACAATGCCTCATCTCATATATATAAAAATAAAACTCCAAAAACTACATTAATTGTATGGTCATTTTCCTAAGCAACACTCAAAATCAAAATTTTATTGCAAATATGAAACAAAAATTCACATTCCAGAAGATCACTCAAAATAATTCCATACACAGGAAGTATACATTAATAAGAAAAAGAAAGTAAATAAGAAAAAATAAAGGGAGGGGCTGTTAAGAAAAAAATTAAAAATTTGTTGTCTAAACATTGTTACAAAGGGTAGGGGGGGAAGACAGAAGTTCAAGACTCAAATATAGAAGAAGACTTTTAGATGACATCTGTATGAAAAAAAAAAAAATTATCCATGTCACAGGAATGGAAGTGGTGGGAGGAAAGAAAAAGGTAAAATGGGGTAGACAAGAGAAGAGTTAAAAGAAAAAAAAAAGGAGGAAAAAAGAAGTGGGGGGGGGGATAGATACATAAAAAGAAAAAAATAGAGAAAAGAAATACCATTATGTAATATTCAGCTCTGTTAAAAATTTTCTCCCCCAAAAATTTTTTTTTGTTTAAAATAATATGGTCTGACGAGTTAGTTTAAATTCTACTAATAGAAAAAAAAATGTGGGTAATATTATATTAGAGTGGGTCTAAAATGAGAATTACGACAAATAATAAACACACACACACACACACACACACACACGCGCGCATATATATTTAGATGTTGTTTGATTTATCTGACTTAATCCAAAGGTCCTTAGAGTTTAAAGCTCATCACCTGGATTATCTTTAATATTAATAAAATTATATTAATAGAATCTGGTTTTGGGATTTTACATACAAGCTATTTCATTTTTTTAATTTTATACATATATATATTCTTCTCAGTTTTTATTCAACTTTTACAATCAAAACATCTGGTAGAGTAAAATAGAGACTAAGTTACATTACTTGATCTAGTTTCCTGCTATTTTTAGAGTATTTTTATTTATTTATAGCATTTTAATATGGCATAGATTACTATAAAAATTCCAATTCTCAGTTGTAACAACCGTTCCAGAGTGAAATTGCTCTATGAATCACTAAAATATAACCATGGACCCCCAGTTTGTTTTTCTTTCTTTTGTATGGGTTCACCCCCAGTAATGATGTTATATGGCTCCTAGTTGAGAATAACTGCTCTAGAGATATTATGAAGGACCTGGCTTAGTATCCTGACAATCTCTGTAATAGATTTTAAAGAAATGTTTGGTATAATACAACTTACTATAACAATTACATAAGAGAATAACAGCAAGACAGGACTTTACTATTCTTTAATGATTTTACAAAGTAAAAGTCAAATATTTTTTCTGCAGCAAAATTTCCCCTCATTCAATCCTGATGTAATTCTTAGGAGCTTCAATCCCCACCATTTATCAAATGAAAAAGAAGGCATAAAAGAGAATGACATACTTATATAAAAGAAAATATGTTTTGTAGTTTCTGTTTGAATTTTTCATTTCTGTTGGTATCACAACATTTTAATCATTGTAATCTTGAGCCTTCACCAGGTGTATACCGATCTGGATTTCCTGTAGGTTACCCAGATCATTTAGGACTTGAGGAAGGCCAGAGGGCACAACAATCAAAGTTTTATAATATCCTAAATTGCTCAATTCAAATTATGAACAAAAACAATAAAAAGCCAGGTTTGTAATTAAAATTAAACTGGTACCTTATATTTCATTTTCATTTAGTAAAAAAAAAAACATTTATTTTTTTAATAACCTCATTATCATTCTTTCTATAAATAAGTTTATTTCAAATCTTAAACTTAAAAAAATTCTTGCTTATGCATTTCAAGTATCCACACAAAACAAGGAACCCTCATTTTTATTAAATAACTAGCATATATTGTAAATTTTAGAAATATTTTGCATCCTTCATATGTTTAGGCAGAATGAATGATGATCTGGTAATTCATGGATTTTTTTCTATATTATCGTGCACACAAATCAGATATAACAATTTTGAATTAAACTTTCATCTTTTATTTTAAAAAATTCCATGAAATTGTTTGCTACAGTAAATGGTAACACAATAAAGATATTTAGATTATGTTATTATTTTTGCCTTGTATTTTATTAAAACTTCAAATCATTTTTGCATTTATACTATGACTGTTAAATAAACAGCATGAATTGGGAATAAAGAATAAGCTTCCAATGAGATCTAAGCTTGCACCCCTTATCCTTAGGAATCTATTTTACTGTGACAGTGCTTTACTAGTTAGGCTCCAAAAATGAACCATATAGCCTTATTCCTATATTATCCAGTCTCCTTTATATCACCATTATTTTGGTTTTCTTTTATTTGCAATTACGAGTGGTGGTGATGGTGGTGGCAGTGGTTAACTATATTCATATTTCTTAAATGAAGCTTTGTTATTATTTTTCATTTTTGATTGCTATTTCCTAGATCTCATTTTACTGATCTACTGTTTGAGCTTTCATAGCCTAATCAGTAAGACAGTAAGACAGGTTACTAATAAGTCATAAATGTAAATAACTTGAGAACTGTGATAAAACTCAATATAAATAAGGTGAAAAAATGCTCATTAAAAATTAATGTTCCACTTAAAAAATGTAAAAACACTAGACTACATAGGAGAGGAAATATCTGACAAATGATCTAGAAATCAATATATAAATTGATAGATACTGTCAAAACTTCAGAGTTTGAAAGCCGCACTACCCCTACCAACGCACTTGCACGCACGCACTTTGAAAAAGTAGCATTATAATATACTAATTTACTCATACTGTCAAAAATTTTGGCAAAATTTGATGACATCATTAACATTATCAGGTTTTTCCCATATGAGTTTTTAAGTGTACAAATATGCATAACACTTGTAAAAATTACAGGATTTTATACATATGGAGATTCTGTGTCAAAATCAATGTAGTATCTGTGCACTCTAAGTATTTGCAAGTTAGTTTTCACATGTTACTCAAGATGATGAATTCTTACATAGTGGATACGTCATTAAATGTTTGGATTAACTCAGGATTTACTTGCTATTTTATAAGAGAGGGTAATAAACAAATCTGATGTTTAGTCATTTGGTCAGGTCTTGGGAAATGAACTAAGCAAAGAACTTAAATTTCCAGCAGCACCATCTTTTGTTTTATTACAGCTCTCAGGGAGGCCTTTATGCCTTGAGCAGATATTGGAACAAACTCAACCCAAACCTCAAGTGGAACTTATATATCGTCAAAGATACAAGAAAAATTATCAGCTCCCTGTATCACTCCAGTAAGTACCTGACTTCTCCTGCTATCCTCTAATTTTTTATCAGGCCAAAAAGAATAATGCTGCCATATATGGGCAGGACTATCTAGTTTTCACTTTTCAGTCTAGATAGAATCCAAAAGTATCTCCACATCCTTGTGGGTGATAAATTATTTTCAATCCTACAATTCTTTTCCTACTGATGAAACATCACAAGCCTCTTGCTGCTCTACCACTACTTTCGTCAAAAGTATTCAGACAAAGTACATTGCTTAGTTCCACCAATTATAACCTTCCCATCTAAGAGCTGACATACCACACACATTGTAGCAAACCACCTCATTCCCTTTGTATATCATTGGTGGGATGTAAGTTCCATATGAGCAACTACTTCCTATGAACCACTGCTTTGTGGAACTGACTTCCAAGAAGATGCTTTCCCGATATCTACAATTCTAACCTGTTTAAGTATAGGGTTAACAGTTATCATCCTTACATATACCCATAAATTGTGGCTCTTACTATGTAACCCTCTACCTCAAGTGGATCTTGGGACTTGTAGAGAGTGAACATCATTGTTAAAAAAAAATTAGTCAAAATATATACAAATACATGTTGCATATACTTAGAATAACCATAATTTCCAAGTCTCAAACCAGGACAGTTTTCAATTTTTATTAAAGGTTTAGTTTTTTTGTATAATAATAATAAAGTATTTTCATCAACCAACAACCATTAAGTTGACACCCCAAAAAAATGAACACTGATAGTTTATATCACTGGGAAAGACACCTCAAACTGGGACATATGGTAAGTTTATGTATTTTACAGACTATAATCTATCATTAATGAAAAAATAAGAAGTGAATTAATGAATAATGAAAATAAGGTAAAATAATCATAAGTTGTAGACAAATAAAATAAACTCGTATTTCTAACTTTTGGAGCTAATTCCAAAAGTTAAATTATTTCACAATACATTTCTATAAAAAAAAAAGTTTTGAAAACTTGGACAAATAGAAAACCCACCAAGACTAATACATGCAAAAATATGAAAGATTTCAATAGTAATAAATAACATTAAGGGATGCAAATTTCATGATTTTAAGCTTTGCCACAAACAAAAGGTGTAAGAGGTAAACAAATACAATAGCTATGAAAATAAATAATTATCTTCTAATTATAGGATATTTTATCAACTAAAATGATCAAGAACATTGATTTTCTCAGAGGAATATTTACATATAAGTGGTTATTAAAAGTATGAAATAAACCAAGTGAGAAGTATACGGATGTGCGTTGTGGTGCACGAATGTGTATTGTGGTGCAATGTATATCGACTCAGAATGACAAAGTTCAAATTCCAGTTGAATTCCCTGCATTCACTTACGCGCAAATACCTTTGGGAAAGGTATTAATCCATCTCTTCCCTCCAGTTATGGGTTAAATAACAGGACATATTGGGTTCTATAGCCTTGGTCGACAATCAGTCTACCACAGAAAGCAATGGCAACCTACTGTGGGATAATCTTTTGCCCAGACAGTCTGTTTCTTTTTAGACATGATCACTCAAAGCGTGTATCACGTATGGCACTTAACTGAAAAGTATCATATTAAGTATTAATGAAAGGCTTACATATATTTTAACCAAATACAAAAAAAAATGGCTACTGCTATTGTACAAAGAACAAAAATTATAAAGCTTAAAAACAAATTAAATTCTTGCTTAAGAATAAAATGATGTAAATATAAAAGATTAGAAAGAATAGCAAAGTGTAAAAAATAGTTACTTTGTAAGTGCAACATAATTTTAGCAGAAGAGCATAAATGTTGAGATCAAATTCAGTAATAACAGTTTACAAGTTCAGCTTTACACCATGATGAGGTGTTTGATATATGTAGAAAATATGAAAGAAAGAAGAGAAAAATTAACAGAAAAGAATAAAAGATTTTGCAATAAAATTGGGTTTATTTCAGTATGATAATCAAAACAATCTCTGTAACACCTTTTTAAGTGTGTGTGTGTGTGTGTGTGTGTGTGTGTGTGTGTGTGTGTGTGTGTGTGTGTGTGTGTGTGTGTGTGAACTAAAAAATTACATTTTTAACAAATGTTCAGTTTATAAGCATTTTTAGGAATAAAGGCATAATTTATGGGGTTTTAATAAAATCTGTTGCTGCAAAACAATTTTAGAATTTTCCTGGTGAAAATTTTATAATTGTTTTAATTTTTAACTCAAATTTGCCTGATTATTTTTAACTTAAATGCTGTCTTCCATTGTACAGTTTTGTAAGTACAAAATGGTATAGTTGTCTACAAACACCTTTAAAGATGATATATCATTATTAGCTGTATTTTAAACAGGTAATGTCAGTAAATGCACAAGAAAACCAAATTAGCCTTAATTTCATAGAAAAAGTGAGGTGAGAGAAGAAAATTGCTTTGGGAGATTCAATGACATTTTTATGAATAATACAATGTTTTAGTGAGTTAGATTTTATCACTACAAAACCAACCAATGTCAAAATAAATCTATAAAATTTAACAATTATTCATTTTATGATAATTAATGGAAAGTAAGTTTACTTTTGTATTTCTGCATCTACATTAGTTAGGCTTATTTGATTCACATTGCTAAATTTTCAAAAGTTTAATAACATTCATGATCCTTAGAGTAAATACAATGCAATGCTTTCAAGGAGGCAAGATTATTTTATAAAGGGAATACTGGTTTCATAGGTTAAAAACAGAAGTTTCTTACCACTCAAATCAGCAATATAAATGAGAAAATATAATATAATGCAAATGATATTTACAAAAAAATTAAAATACCAGACAATGAACTAGAGGTATTTTATAAGAAATATATATATATATATATATATATATATATATATATATATAATTATTTAGTTTTTGATCATAATTAAATTAGACCAGTATGCAGTTGTATTAAAAAGTGTTCAATACAATTATATTGTAGAACTTTTGAAAATTTTTTCATTTGGAAATGAGTTATTTCGCAACCTAGGTTTCTACCTTTCGATGTCTTCAGGTGATTTACAATAATTGATTTTACCATTTTTCCACGCGCTCACATTCATAAAAGAGCCCTGTTACATGAGCATTTGAAAAACAGAAAAATCAATGACTGAAAAACGCTAAAATCAGTGCTCATTTCCAAATGAAATATATATATATATATATATATATATATATATATATATATATATACACACACACACACAAAAAAGTACAGTAGCATGCAAAAGTTTATAACACATTACAAAAAAATTTTTTTTTAGGTATTTCTAATACAATTTTTAATTAAACTTTTACTGCTTGTAGAACATATATTTAGGTATTCAGTTAAACAATCAGACATTTTAGAAAACTTCAAAAATGCATCCCACAAAGAAAAACCAATACTCAATAACTGAAAAGTTTACAACACATTTTTTTTATTTACATCAGCTTTTTTTTTATAAATGTGTTCAAATTTTACTAAAATGTTCCAAATTATGATGGAACATAATATGGATATGATGTTTTTAGAACATTCCATTTTATGATTACTTTTAGGAATGATTAAAAGTATTGTCGTTCTCTTTCTGTCAACTGTCCTTTAAACATTGACAAAATGGGGAAAAGTAAAATAATTGAACAAGACCTCCATAAACATATTGTTGACCTTCATACAAATGGACTTGGTTAGAGTAAAATATCTAGTCAGTTAAATGTGCCATTGAGTTTAGTTGGTATGATAGTTCATCATTGGAAGTTATGTCATTCCAAAAAAAGCTCTGGTTGTCCTAGAAAGGTAACAAAATATACAGCAAGATTATTAACAAGAAAAGTTGGCAATAAGTCCCGAGTTATGCTTAAAAAACTTCAGGGAGGACTAGAAGTAAGTGGAGTAAAAGTAAGTACAGATACAATTAGTCATTCACATCATTGATATGACATCTTTTTTGAGGACTCCAACGAAAAACCCACTTCATAAGTGAAAACAAATTCTTGGTAAACTAGATTTTGCAAATAAGCATTGTATCAAACCTGCAGCATTTTGGGAAAATGTACTTTGATCAGACGAAACAAAAATTGAATTTTTTGGCAAAAATACTGTGGCAATACTGTCTGGAGAAAGAAGGGTACAGAATATTCACCAAAAAAATACTATCACAACAGTAAAATTTGGAGGCAGATCAATCATGATCTGGGGTTGCTCTAGTGCCCAAGATGTAGGGAACATTGAAAGAATAGAAAGGAGGATGACTGAAGCATATTATAGGGATATTTTGGAGATAAATTTACGTTAAAGTGCACATTCATTGGGTTTGAAACCAATTTGGGTCTTTCAACAAGTCATAATCCTAAACATGCTACAAAGCTTACAAAATCATGGTTAAGTTCAAATAGAATAGACATTCTAAAATAGCCTAGTCAACCTCCAGATTTCAATCCGAATGAAAATTTATGGAGAGAGCTGAAACTGAGAATTCAAAGAAGGAACCTGCAAAACCTGCATGAACTAAAGGAATTTTGGGATGAAGAATGGAAAAATATTAACCAAGAAACATGCAAGAAATTTACAGGGGACTACTCTAAATGCCTACATGCTGTAATTAGCAATAACGGTTACGCTACGAAATATTAATAGATGATTTAATAAATGTATTGTAAACTTTTGTGTTATTAAATATTGTTTTGTATTTTCATGGGAAATTATCATTTTTTATTGATTATTTTTTTTAAATCTGAAGGCTTAAACATAAGTATTCTTAGTAGTAAAAGTTTCATTAATCTGTGTTAGAAATACCTAAAGAAACATTTTTTGTAATGTGTTGTAAACTTGTGTGTGTGCGTGTAAGACTTATGTATGTATGACTCATTTCTTTAAAGTGATAAGAATCAACAAAGACAATGATCTAAGCTCAATTCCAAGCCACATTTATTTATTTTCCAAAGTAGACAATAATTATTATTCTACTTTGTTTTTAAAATGGATACAATGGACATACTCACAGCTAAAATGACAGAACAATTACCATTATCATCTCAAGATAAGTATGCCACAAACTCATGAGAATTGGGCCATTTTGCAATAAAATGGATTAAGGAAGATAAAAAAAATAAATGAGAAAAATGTATATTTTGAAGAAAAGTGGACTTTATTGAACATGAGAATGAACCAATTTATGTGTCTGTCTCATAAGACACAAAAACAGGGATTGCGAATCACATCATACAGGACTATAGAGACTGGGATACTGGATTGCAGCCTGTAAAGCATAAACAACTACTCATTCCCCAAGTCTGATTCATCTCTTCCTCTGTTCTCAATTGCCTGTAAATTGTTAATAAATGTCTGGGTCTCTGGGGAGGGATACTTTGCCAGATTTTACACATCCTTTAACTTAGCTGCCTTTACTGGAAGTAGGTCCTGGTAAAGAGGCTGATGTGGATGGGGAATCTGGGCAGTATGACTTTTAACCAGGCAAAACTTGCTAATCACATTAACAGTCATAGTTTCTGACATAACCACATCATATTTATTCTCATTGGAGAAATTGAATAGTATGTATTTTGTGACTGCACATTTCTATCTTTGATCATGAACTTCTAAAAGGTTTTTAAACTACCCCTTAAAATCTCGCATATTCATTGCAGTCATTTAGTTCACCTCAAACATCTTAACTAATATCTCATCCCAAGCAGTGTACATCTCAAGTTTCCACTTCTCATTTGATGCTTTTCTATCTGACCAAACTTTTGTCACATAACAGATAGCTGTGATCTCTCAAAGGGAATCTGTGAACCACATGATCAAAAAGATTAATGACTGGAAAAACTGCAACATTGAGTGGTTATGCTCCCTACAGCCAATTTAGAAAGGTTTCTCTCAGTTTCTGAAAGAGACATGTTGATATGAGATACACAATACTTCATTAACACCAGACTTAACATGTTTCTCTGGTCAGGTGTACATTTTATCATTTCCACATCTGGTAGAATGAATGTCAACCAAAATTATCTTGAGTAGAACATAACTCTAGTTGGCAAATCTTGTAATGAGATATTTTGCTTGAAATAAAGAATAAGTAATCACTCCATTGTCTGTTTTGTCACTTCTAAATATTCTTTTATCTTTTCATAAAATACTTCTTCTCTTGTGCAGAACCTTCTTGAATTCAATACTTCTGGCAGTAATAGTCTTTTTTCAAACTTAATATAGTGGATATAATATCTTTAATAGTAAAATAAACTAACTCTTGGAACTGGATCATTGTTAGAATAGGCTCTACCAGGTCTACTCTTCGAAAGATGCATTAAATATGAATGAATACCGACTTAATTCATGTGGAGGGAACCGGTCAAGTGCTCAACTGTGCAGCAACCCTAAAACTTCAACCAGTCATGAAATTGATGATGATTCAGTGCACAAATAACATTCTTAGTCATTGCCGTCTAAGCTAGTGTCATGTTTTATGTATTTTAAAACTAACCTGAATATCAGAAAAATATGTAGTCAGGCTATTTAAAAACACAATGATTCAAATGTTATAGCAATATATTATGCATTTTATGAATATATGATTCAAATGTTATAGAAATATTATATATATATATATATATATATATATATATATATATAATCTGGAGAAAAAGTTGTCATTATTGACAAAAAATATATTTGTAATGACTAAAAATTCTTCTTCATTATGAAAAATTTTAATTTGCCTTCATAAACTGATGTTTATATATGCATCAAAGATCTATACCTCCATGAAATAAAATTAATTACTTTTAAGGAAAATATAATAAAATATATTTGATTCACTTCAGTTTCATCTTTATACATTACATGTTGGTGATACCACATTTTCTTCATTCTATGACTAAGTTATATTTAAATTTCTAGATAAAATAAATAAAAAATCCTTTGAAGCCAGTTTTACATATAAGGGTATACTGGGATCTGCTGATACTGAATTTTAAATATAATTATTTAAAAAGTAAGAGTAAAATTTAAAATTACCCATAAGAGATGTATGTGTGCGTGTGTGTGTGTGATGTATCGAGGCAGCAGATAATTTTCTAGACATATAGTGTTAAATTTTTTAACAATATATGTTTAGAAAACTATTTTCTAAACATATATTTTTCCCAATTTCACCTTTACTTATGGAAATTATACTAAAACAGACTAACATACATAATAAAAAGTTTCAAAGAAAATGGTTGAATTCTCTTCATTTCTTCTTGTGACTTTGCACAACACATGAAGGAATTCTAAAAACTAAAATATTCTGTTAATCTTTTGAAATGATTTGTGAGCGTTTTTGTGGTTGCCAACACTGTTTGTTTATAGATACGTAATTTAGAATAAAGCTCATTTCATCTTTTTGCCTTGATAAAGTCCATCACAGGATGAAATGTATAGGCAATTTAAAATACAGTTTTCCTCTTATCTTTATTTTATTTAACCATATTGTTAAATATAACAGACAATGAATATCTATTATGTTTAATCATGAGCTGTTCTAAACATCGTATTTTGGCTTTAATTTCAGGTGAAAATAAAGACAAAAATTGCCTAGCATTTGGATATATTTTTATTATGCTGATTCTAAGCTTTCGGCTCACATGAGACATCTTCAGAGAGGTTACAGGGATGCTAACATAAAGACATCCACTATCAATGATGATTTTATCTTGTGTTGACATAAAACATCGCTATGCAATGATAACCGTAACCAAATAGCAGATGCAGTTCATAAATTTGTAATGCAGTTCTGACGTCACACTGCATCAGAGACTAAAATCTTAACAGAAGCATATGTCTAAATGCAATGTAATGTGTTGTGACCAGATTGAAATGTGATTTTATTAAGTGTGGGTTGCTTTGATTTAATGTAGATGGCCTCCAATATCTGAAGTTTCTTTTTACTGTGTGTATATGTAAGTATTATTGTGTTATAGTTGCATAGCAATGTTTTATGTCAATACAAGATAAAATCATCTTTGATGGTGAATGTCTTTATGTTAATATGCCTGTAACCTCTCTGAAGATGGCTCATGTGAGCTGAAAGCTTAGAACCAGCATGATAAAAAAATATCCAAATGTTGGATAATTTTTGTTTTTATTTTCACCTGAAAGCCAAAATATGATGTTTAGAATGGCTCATGGTTAAACATAATATATATTCATTGTCTCTTATATTTAACAAGACACACACACACACAGAGGAGGTGCTGAAAAGTTATTGGCCTGATCAAGAAGGAAATAAAAAACTATTTGGTCAGATTTTGGGAAGGGAGTCAAGCTAAGAAACTTTCAACAACCCCTTCAAGTGTATGAATGATTGTCACGTACTCTCACAATCTTGTTTTTCTACCTTATCTGTTTGACATAATAAAAATTAAATTAAATTTACACCTATTAGTCAAAATTGTCTGCCTTAATCTAATTAGTATTTTAAATATGAAGCTAAATTTACTATTAGTTCTTATTATGATTGAGAGTTTCAAAATTATTTTATGTATCTGGTCCTAACACTATTAAATGATATTTGTAAATAATATTATGATCCTTAAGTTTATATACATTTTTAACATACATGTGGAAGCACACATAATGCTTTGCCCTTGATACCTTGACCTGACACCACCACCAGCTTTTGCCACTTGACAGGGCATTCTTTTTTGTGTAGATGTGTCAGTCTCTGTGATTTTTATGCAATGCAAGTCCAATTTTCAACATATTTAGGCAATATCTAGCAAAGCTCTTCATTAGCAAATGTTTCAAACTATAGTGTTAAAATTTAGAGCCAGCAACCCAATAGTATATAGCCTTTCCCTTTGCCAGAATAAGTGTTATTACACAAAACATTGCAGGACAAACAAAGGTGTGCAAATGGGCTACAACAAAGCTGTATACAATACCTCCAGGTTCTCTAGTGATCTTTACAAATTCCAACAGAACATACCTAACATGATTACAGAGGCACCACCAGCATGTACAATAGTCTGTTGGCAAGATGTATCCACACATGAATTTATTTGATCAGGTAATATAGTGTCAGTATTTCCTGGTTCAAGTAAAGCACAACAGCTGATGACAAAGTGTCAATAACGTTAAACTTGTTTGATGTCTAGGAATCCCTATGAAATACAAAGTACACCATATAGTGCATTGATTGCTTAAATAGCACCAGCATTGAATTGGGATGTAATTCAATTGTTCCTCTTTGTTGGGTAGTTACTATGCTTATTATTTGCTGGCAGTTTCATATTTGCATCACTTATGGGCACACAGTTTTCATGTAATGCTGATACCCATCTAGAATTCACATATTCTTTATTTACCTCTGCAACTATTGTTCTGGTAGCAAGGCTTCTGGTTGGGATGTTTTGAGGAGTGCGGAACCCCATTTTAATTGCTATTGTTCTCAGGTCCACCTTGACCTGGGATGGAAGCACCTGTTAGGGTCCCAGCTATGAACAAATAAACCTCTAAACTGGGGTCAAAACATTGTTAAATAAAAATACATTTTCATAGTAAAAATACCAGCAATACATTTTTGTAAAAAAAAAGTAAAAAAAATAAAAATACTCTCAGCAGTACATTTTTTACTAATTTTCCAAAGAAAATTAAATTTCGACATTAAATGATTCATAATGATCCATAATGCCACTAAACAAATAAAAGAACCTAGAACAGTTGTCACTTTAGAGATTGAGGGCTTTATCATTTTGCTACCCAAAATCATTCTACAGTCAACCAGTGCTAAATTCTGTGCAAAGCTCATGGCTGCCAGTTACACTACCTCTTTACTTATTAAATCAAGCATGAAATCATTACTAATCATTATTAATCTCTCATTTTTTGACACTTTCATTTAAATACTGAACTGTAACATTAACTTTAGAATAAATAAATCTAGTGAACAAATAAACAATTTTGACAAATGAAACCAACAGGTTAAGATGCCTATTCTTAGTATTTAGTTGTTGCAATCTATCAGCATTAAAAATCAATAAAACTACCTAAAAACAAAACTGAACACTGGAAACAAATATTATACAGCAGTGTTTATTTTACTCATCTTATTCACATATGGCATTTTATAAAAGACATTTTAGCATCACTTAATTAGACAATCATAAGTTAACTATTTTACATTTATACATGATTTATACCCAATTTAGACTATATATAATGTTTAGTTAAATTTAATAAACTGAGACATGCTAACGCTATTTTAAAGAGTAAAATAAAGCAGCAATTAAATTTTAAGTCTGCATCCTATTGTCAGTTTCCTTTATTTAATCTTTTTACAAAAATAACATTTAAATAAATTAATTAAAGTGATTTTTTTCTGCTTCCTAATGCTAATTAATCAAAAAAAATGTTTAAATATAATTTAAAAACACCATTCAATGAGGACCATGAAAATTATTCAACATTAAAAGAAATAGATATAAAATTTTTTTCTAATCATCTTCATAGTTTTTCAATGTCACAAAAAAACATTCAAACTGGCCAAAATCTATTATAGACAATGCAACATTAAGAATCATTTTTTCTAAACAAACAATAGATAAAAAAATTCTGAAAACACTCATTTTGCAAACATATCTTTGATTTTACAGAAACAAACTTATTAACTCTACATAAAAATATAAATTTCTTGGTCAAAAAGAATATTTGGTATAACAAATTCAAACTGCAATTGAAGTTTCTTTTTAAAATAAGTCATAAACCTGGAAAAGTGAATGACGAGAAAAATGTCAACATTTCTCCCTTGTAAAAATAAGTTATTATACAGCATAAGAGAAATGTAAAAATTTACAAGTCATGAAAGAATAGGTATTAAAATTATATTAGTATGTAGAATTCAATTCATTACCCTTTTGTTTGGCATTCTTATTTTATAATTTTAGAGGATTTTGTTTTACGCTATTTCAGAAAGTTACAAAGTCCTTTGTTGTAAAATATAACTCTTCATTAACAGTGCCGAGAAAGCCACTTCTTAAATAAAATTTTCTGTAAAGTTGCAGAAATAGATAGATCCCTCTTTTTGTTAAACATTTTAGCGACAACTTTTTATTTGTTTTTCACATATATAATGAATGAACAAAGAGATTTATTCATTTTTTTATTCTTAATTAACTTAAGAGAATTTGATTGTGTTCATATTCATAAACTATATAAGATTGATATTACAACAGTCATTAATTTTTGCAGTTCCATAATTATTTTCAATTTTGAGCAACTAGATATATAGATTTAATTTTGATTATTGAAATATATGTATATCTTTGCAATAATATTCTTATTTCTATAAGGTGAGAAATGCATGTGTATAGATAGATAAATATACATTTTAGAAGGAAAAGATAAATACATTCCTAAAATAAATATAAATTTTAATAAGAAAATTGATCTCCACTTTATATACATCAAATAAAATATAAGATTGATAGTACAAAGAAGTTCATTAATACAAATAGCATCTTATTTCATCTCATATACTTTAGCAGTGTTTGTACAAACCAATATCCAGGCTTGATAATCACTTAATGGTATAAGAGTAGTGTTACAAGCATCTGAACCAATAACTATAAAATATGCATATACATATAAACAAAAAGCAGAAACAAATTTTCTACGAAGAGATTCATAGAGGAAAAAATTTATAGTGTAAATTTAAGAATATATCTTCAGAAGTGATAGTTTAAATTCATTATTTTTTAAGAACTCATATATATGAATCTTTCTCTCTCCAGTAATGGAAATGAGTATTTCATTAAAAGAAACATGTGCTAGGAAATCAGATCTCAGCCCTGATAAAAGAGACCAAATGATTTTCTCAGCAAGACAGCTATACCAAACTGCAGTGTGCAAACAAATGGAAAGAAAATTGAAAAATAAGAACACAAAGACAAAAAAAGGAAAGAAATTCCCATTAGTTGCATCATTAGTATCAAGAAAGAAGCAGGAAACAACAAATGAAATAATAATAAACAGATAAAATATCATAAAATATCAAAAAATAAAAATAATAGTAAAAAATTATCAGAATTTGTATCTACATGACAAACAATAAAACAAATCTTCCATGAATGATTAAAAGAAATAAACAAAAGAAAAACAATGACAATCAAAACCAAAAATTTCTACCTCACATCATGCAAATTAAGAGGCTGTTCTTTTCTACTATAAATGTAAATCATGCTGATATCCAAAAAGAAATGTCTTTTAAGAGAAAAGGGATACAGATGGTTGTCAACCTAAAAGTAAAAAGCAGGGGTTTGGGGAAAGTTAACATCAGAACTAAATTCAATTAATAAAAAATATTGAAGGAACGAACCATAAGGAAATGTGCAAAACAAAAAGAAAAGCTGATGATGCTGAAAGTTCAAATAAAGCGAAAGATCACCTCAGCTATACTAACCTTTTGTCCACTGGCTCACATATTAGCAAAAAGTTTTACTTATTTCTTTATACTAATCAAAATCTTATGACAGCTTTATTAAAAAGCTTGCTCAAACACAATGATTATATCACCTTTACATTTTCCTCTACCCACCCTACAATCACTCTGAATACTGGTCTTAGACTAAAACTGTTCTTTTTTTTTTCTTGATCATAAGTTTACTGTTACAAGACTCATGTAATGTATATGTAAATATGTTGCCAAGACCCAGTAACAGCAACAGTTTATATTTGTGTGCATGTAGAAGCTGATACTAACAAATGAGAAATGCATTCTAAACTTTTTCCAAGAAGCTCAGTGATTATAACAAATGACATACAAAGAAAACTACAGAAAAGCTATCCTCAAGCAGGCAACTATAAAATAAACGGGATATGATGCTGCCTCATATTCTTTGCTTTAGATATTCAGGATGTGTGTGTGTGTTTGTGTGTGTGTATATATATATATATATATACACACACACACACACACACCATAATACATAGAAACTATCAAGTAAGCAAACTACAATACTAAGAAAAATACCATTCATTCTTTCTTTCAGCTAAATCACCTTCCTAATTTGATTCTATGATGGTTCTTAATTTATTCGTCTAAATAGCATGAAATTAATATAAAATTCCAAACAGGATAACACATTTTCTTTTTTCCTCTCTCTCTCTTTTCTTTTTAAGATGATAACGTTATATTGAAATGAATTAGGTTTAAATGAAACCCAGTGGATCTAAAAATATTACTCCTTCAACGAGATGCCATAATGATCAGAGTAAGCAATCTATAAGCAAAAGTTCTTACATGTGATCTGTTGAAGTGTGTTTTAGAGCATGAACGAGCTGCTGAGCCAAGTTTTCATCTCTGCTTCCAAGGATCCTTCGAGCATCATCAGCAATTTTTGGATTGAAAAGAAGACTCTTATTGTGCATACTTGTTGGCAGTGCTGTAGGCAGGGGCAATTCCGGTAACACTACAATTTCAAAGATCGCAGTATGAATTACATGTCAGTAAAAATATATATATATATGTTATGTTATGATTTTCTTTTTAAAGAGAATAAAACAGATATCCGCCAAAACTTTAGTCACTGAGTCAAGGAAATAAATTGGATTAAAAGTTAGCACAAATGAAGGTGTGAAAAATGTCAAGTTCTACAGATTTCTTGGCATTGAGTGAGTAAAGAGAACTGCTGCTGCTGCTGCTGCTGGTCCCAAAAGAAGTAGGTAGGTACAAAAAACATTCAGCACCTTCCATATCAAAACAACTTCCATACGCTCATGTACTTTAGCTGACACCACCACTGCTAAGCTTCACTGATTCACAGTGGAATAGAAATCAATCTAACAATCAAATGATCAAACAAAACAGAAAAGTTGCTTTTCCAGTTTGGTTCATTTTTTCTTCTTCAGCCATTCAATGTCCAAACTTTCAAAAGTCATTAAGCTCTTTCTATATATTAATTGATATTCCAGTCAAAGTGTAATTTGAATTAGCATTGTACTCAAGTTTTACAATTACTACAAGAGGAAGGGACTCAAAGCGAACTGGAAGATGTTTTGATGGACGGAAACCAAATGTGAAGTGAAAATATCGAAGAAATACAAAGCCAGAATAACATTCCAAAAATGAATGTAATGACCATAAAAAACAAAAAACAAAACAAAAAAATCAAAACTCTCTTGGAATAACGAATTTCATTAGGTTATAATTTATCAAATGATAGTAGTGCAAAGGACTTTTAGAAGTTTTCATTAATCTACCAAAAAGGTACATTTCAGTTTAATTTGCTTGTCCTAAATCAGTCAGGATAATTAATTTTTTTGTAAAAGAGGTGATCAATTCTAGAAAAATTTATACTGCACCTGCATAATTGTTCTATAATTTTCTGGAATATAAGATAACCTTTAATGAAATATCTAATATTCCTCCCATTATATGAAAACAAATTCAGTCTTAGTCAAATTTATTTTATACATCTTAAAAATTGACTTCAAGGGTTTGGCTAATTCTATATAACAAGAAAAAATTATCTACAAATTACAATTTATCTGAAGTGTCCCCTTAACAAATTTTCTAAAAGCCCCATGCACAAAAACTGTTCAGCAATGCTTCACAAAAGATTATTCCCTTTTGTCAAAATTGTAAACATTTCCAACAAGATTAGCTTGATTCTGTTTAAGTTATTAATCAACTGCAAAAAATAAGTAACTCAATAGCATTAAGAAATCACACTTTCTTTCAAATCAACAAGTGTACATTCACATATGAATATTAGAAAGATATTCCAAGATTTTAATATTATTTTGTTTAATGAGGAACAAATGAGAATCATAATTCCAAGAGAGTTGTAACATATTCTCACAATCAAAACAACCTGTTTCACGAAAAGTTGATCAAGATTAATATCCTTGAGTAATCCAAGGAATAAACCAAACATGTTAACTTGTGCTGGTTTCAAGATGAAGAGGATAAATATATTGATTCAATGCAAGTGAGGAAGAAAGAACCAATAAAAGATACCAATTACAAAAGTTCCAAGAAATTTCAATATCTATATTACCTCAACAATAAAGTAACAAAAAAGGTTCAGTGATAAGGTCCTGATAATTTACATTAAAAAGTGTTTTTGTTTTGTTTTCGTTTGTATATTTTTTTTATTTCAGAAATGTTTATAAATGTGTAATATACTTTTTTTAATTTTATCACTTCAGAAAATATGTGATGATAATACTTGCTGAGCAGTATTTGTAATTTGTTATATTCATATACAAAATAAGTTGCCATTTTTTGTCATTTAAATTAATTAAAAATATTATCTATAACCAAAAAAGACTGTCTTACAAAATTTCCTTTTAAAATGGATAAGATATGAAGAAAATAATATACAAGTTTACATGTTCTCCCTTGTACCTGAAAGATATAGTTTGTAAGAAAAGTTTCACCAACTTGTTTTATCAATCAAATTATCAAAAGTTACGAGAATCTTTTTTATTTGCAATCATCTTTTCACATAATTAATTTTACTGAAAATTCCCCCCCCCTCCCCAAAGAATAAACATTTCTGCAAAAATAATCAAAGTTTATGACATCTGGTTAGAAGAGAAAATTATTACAGAGAAATATCATTAATGTATTCAACATATATGATCACCTGACGAAGATCAAAGAATTATCAATCAAAATGTTGCAAATGTTGGACACAATTATCCCATCTTATAATTCTCTTCGTCTGTAACCTAAATTACATTAAAAAAATTATGTTAATTCTAAATAATAATAACAATAAACACTATAATAATAATTGATATAAGAAGTTTACTTTTGATAGTTTATTTTTAATATTACTGAATCTATCTAACATATAATGTGGTGGATGTCTAAGTTACTGTTTCATAATTATTACAGTTTTACATTAAAATCTTAATTATACACCACAATATATGATCTACAAGTAACTTACAAAGCTATTAATAGCACTTAATAGAGTATCAATTATTATAGTGTCTTTGCTTATGGGTGAGGAGTCTAAGAGTTTAAAAACAGTACTGAGTTCTATTACAAAGATTCAAAGTTTTTGTTTAACTTGTATTAAATAGTACAGAAGAAAAGAAAAAAAAACATAATACATTTAATGTTTAACACAAGATTTCTAGGATTTTAGGATTATTTTGCATTTTTATATTTTTTAAAGTAATATAAAATAATAATAAATATAAAATAAACATTTTTAACGTCTAACATTCCTAAACAGCAAAACAGCTCAAAAACTAATTTTGAGAATATTCTTTATTTCTTGTAAACTGATAATCCTTAAAGCCACAAAATCTATAGGTCACATAAACAATAAAGTTTTGTGCATTCAATTTTCAAAAGATAAAATCAGTCCTACCAAGACACTGAAATACTGAGAAATTATTAGTTATACATTTTGACACAAGTCTGGAGTTAATGTTTCCATAACAAAATGATGAATATCAATACTGGCAAATTTTAAAAAGAATTTATAATACATATGTGAAAGATGTTACAACATTTTTTTCCTTGGCTCAACCCACTTCCTAAAATCTGACCAAATGACAAAAACATCAAAATTATTTTAAATTTGACCAGTTCAAAAACTTTCAGCATTCTTTTATAGGTTATAAAGTATAATAAACTACAAAAGGTAATAATTAAATCTTGTCACATGAAAGATACATAGAATGTGAATTAAAACCTGTACTTTATATATGTGCGTTGTGGTACAGTGGATATCGGCTCGGAACGAGAAACTGGGGAGCCGGGTTTGAATTCCAGTTGAATCTATTGTGTTCACTTACGCGCAAATACCCTTGGGAAAGGTATTAATCTGTCTCTTCCTTCCAGTTATGGGTTAAATAATAGGACAGATTGGGTTCTATTGGGTTCTATAGCCTTGGTCGGCAACCAGTCTACCGCAGAAAGCAATGGCAACCTACTGCGGATAATCTTCTGCCCAGTCAGTCATGTCTCTTTCGAGACATGATCGCCCAAGCGTGTATCACGTATGGCACTTAAACTGACTTTATATACCGAAAGACATCATATAAATGAGCTTATAAGTCAACAACTAAATAGTGATGTATTCTATTACCTAATCTGTCACTTAGATATCAGCAGGAAGCATTGTAAGAAAGTAGCAATGTTTATATATAAGCAAACCAAGTAAATTTATTTGCTTCCCGGACAAATACAATCTTCAAAAATTTAAATGCAATACCAATTGCCAGTTTCTATCTTCTTGAACCCCATTCATCTTTTTTTATCTTTTCTTCAATACCCTCTGAAAACCAGTCTTTTTTCTTACTATAACCTTCTGCACATTAGTGACCCCACCTTGCTTGGGGTGAAATGATTAAAAAAAAAGTAAATATATATATATATATATATATATATATATATATATATATATGTAAAACAGAAACCATTACCAAAACTAAGTAGAAATGACTCATAAGAATGCTCACCTACAGATCAAAGCATTTTATTCAATCAAACAGTAACAAATAATCCATTTTAAATAAATGAAACTAACTAGTTTTACAAACCATTCATTGAAGTTGAATCTGAACAAGTTCATAATTAATCAAACTTACATGTCATTTTTGTAATCTTTTTAACTTTATATCAATACATAAAATGAAGCATATTAGTTAGGCAATCTTTTCTAACAAACACTCCTTAAACATCAAATTCATAGCCTAACAAGAGTTATAAATTTCATCAAGTTTAATATAGATGCTAAACTAACTGAGGCATGCTAAAATGGTTTTAGAAAGCCTGCTCTTCTACAATTACTTCCTAGATTCTTTCACCCTACCTTTATTCTACCACTCCTACAACAGATTTTTCTTTATTTTTACAACTTTTTAGTATAATAGCAGAATATGGAATTAATTTAACATCTCACAGTCCATTTAGTAGTAAATATGCTGAACTGAAGATCAACACCCTTATCAATGTGATTCATATCCCACTAATTCCTAATTTTTACAGTATAAAGTCTTACAATCCAGAATTTATATAACAAGCAAGCTACAAGAGAAATGGTTATAGGTTATATATGCTAATATAAAAAGTTTTTTTTTTAAATTATAGCTTTGATAATACTGATGTAGTCATCTATTGCATACTAAGCAAGTAGGATGTTGCTTAATTCTTGTAGTAAAGTTGAAATTGGCGTTTCATAATATTTAAACTGTAAATCTGAACCATTACTATATTTATTTATACCATTATAATTTTCAAATTTTACAAGATAGAATGATATGTTACTGAGATAGAAGTTAAAATATGTTTGTTAAATTAATATAAAGCATTTGTGTTAATAGTTCAAGCAAACCTGCAGATCTTGCACCCTCAGTTGAATGTCCTACACTTAAATCATACTCAAAGATTATTGAGTAATTATTAAAAGATTGTATAAGATAGTTCATATTCATCAAACTATTAGCAGTTGTAAATGTGAACCCATTGACCATAACTTGAATCAGTAAGAATATTTGCAATTAGATAGTGTGTGTGTGTGCGCGCAATATGGAATTATACATGATACTACCAAAATGAAGGAAATGAGACGTTTTTATTTATAAACAAAATGTTATAGATATCTATATGGTTTCAGATATTTAGTAAATACATAAAAGTACTAGTCACAATGAGTAGACATCATAAAAGCTTCTCCTAATATTCACCTACCCAAATCTTAAAACAAACTATGTCTGCTTGAACAGTCATATTATTTTATGTTAACAAGTTAAATTAAAAAAAAAATGAAAAATTTCTGAGAGATTATTTCCCAAAGACAGAAATAAGAAAACAAACCCCTCAGAACTTATAAAATGCAAGATATTCAAATAAAACATATTAACATGGAGATAAAGAAAACCTTTTTCATATGCTTTAATAAAATATTTACCTTTAAAGGCTTTGAAACTGAAGCTGTTTGCCTGCAACTGAAATGTTTTAAATGTCAGAACAAGTGCCATAATTAATAATTACCTTACGAATAAAAATTAATAAAAGTTTATTCTCTTCCTTATTGCAAAACATACTTTAAAAGTAGTTACTTATAGATAGCACAGTACTTATAGCAGCATTAAGATTTCTTTTATTAGGATTTTCTTTACTTCAAGAATCTAAGCAATGCTGAGCAAAGAAACCCAAGTTTCATTCATGTGTTATAAAAATAGCACTACACTGCAGTGACAATAGTTTAAAATCTCCTTTGGAGAAGTAGACTTCAAATGCAATTAGGTACAAATCTTCTGAGGAATACAAGTGAAAATAAAAGGCAGAATTAATAGGGACATTGGAGACAAAAATATAAAGAGAGAGCAGAGTAGAGTAGAAAACAACAACTCAGGAAAAGAAAGTATGTTATAATTAAAAGCTATACACAAAAATACAATGAATTCCACATCCTTTGAACATGTGCATTACAAAGCATGCATTTCTCAATTAGTAAGTGATGTGAGTCAAGTTAAATTAATGCTCTAAAGTGACAGCAATTTCAAGTATATACTTTGCTTAGTTTTATATATAAAGAGAGAGAAAGATTTGTTAAAAGCATAATGTTGAAACAAGAAAAAGGACTCACCTGAAACTGTAATCAAATGTTAACAATCAGAAATAAATGTAAAATGGTTGGGATAACAGGAAACCCATTTAATTGATATTTTTCATTCCTGTTTTTTTTTTTTTTTGGTTTTCTTCTTATATTCATCTTGCTGTTTTTCAATTAGAGAAAGCATTTTTAAAACCAAACAGAATTCTTACTGTTGAAAAATATTTTTTCAAATATATTTTTTTTATGAGACTTTAATTTTTGTTTTTTAAATAATTCCTGTTGCTTATTAGCTCATAATAAGCAGCATTAAGAGATAAAGGCATCAATATTCCAAGTATTTATGCACCTTTAAGAAAATTTCATGAAAACTAAATATACTTAGGCTGTCTTGAATAATTCACATAAGTTTTTTTTTTTTTTTTCATTGTTTTATTCATCTAATATTTGTTTCAGTCTGAAATCATGAATTAAAACCAAGCCTGCCAAACAGCAAAAGTAGCTTGCAATAAACTGCATTACAATATATGTTCATTTGATTTATTTTATCACATTTCAAAACATAATTAAGATTAATAGAGATAATTATATTTTAATAATGAATAATACAAACAGAAAAGAAAAATCTACAAATACTAGTATTTTTTGTTATTTGCATTCAGACTATTGTCCTCATATTTGTTGTTATTATTATGTTTTGGCCATTGTGCCCTCTCGGTTTCATCAAATGTTTGTCAATTCAGATAACCGTAGATCAAATAAAGGATTCACTTCAAAATTACCAGGTTACCCAGATCAACAGACACCTGAAGAAGCTGAAAGACACAACAGCCAAAATTTTATGATAACAAAAATGAGGACAATGGGCAAACTGTAAATAATTATAAAACCAGAAAGTCAGAACAGAAAGTATTCTTTTTATAAATGACAAATTGTAGGTACTTTTTAAATATGAAATCAGAGATTAATTATTAGATGGTAGTCCGTTGTCAAACTGACATCATTTTTTTGTTTCTAGAATATCTCTTTTTTTATAGATTTTCTTTTCTCTCCAAATTAATGATCTTCACCAACTTAGACAAAGCTTTAAAATCAATTTAATATTTTAACTATAGTGAACTATCAGCAGACACTTACATATATCAAAATGTATGTCAAATGTTTTGTATTTTCTGATACAATTTATTTTTATCTGTTCAGATTTTTTTTATTCTATTTCTAATATGAGCATATTTTTTTTACAGAAAAATATTTTTTCAAGTTACTATTGACATAAAAATTCAGTAGTATCTTTTAATCTACTGCTCTCTACATGAACAATTTATTCAATTTTTGGTGCAATTGAAAGACATAAAATATTGCTTTATCACATAAACAAAAAATGCATAGAGAATTTAAAATCTACAAGCATCTATGCAAAAAAAAAAAATACAAGAATTCATTAGTCTCCCATAATCAATCTTTAAATGCTAAACAGTGTAAAATAAAATTTAAAAATCAAACTTTTCATGACATTCAACATCAAAGTAAACCTTAAATAATCACACAGATAAATAGAAAATACTAATATATAATTATTTCAAACTATTGTTTTCTTCTTGGTTGTTATAGCTGTTATTTCAGACACATTTCAGTCACATACCTTCTGGTCATCTTCAAGTGTTTTGTTTTTTGGCTATGATATATCTGTTGTTTATTGTGTTATTTTGTCCCTGTGATGTCAGTTATGTTAGGGTGCTAATCAGTGCATATTCTATCAGTACGTATCCCAGTATTGAACTCACAGCCACACCATGATAGCAATAGATGTTTTAATCAACTCCTATACCTACTATGCCACAGAAATAAAATAGAAGTAGCAATTCTATTTAAACTCTTTATAAAGAACTAATAGAAATAATAGTATAATTAATGATTTCAAACAATTCCCTCACATAAACTAGTTCTGATTTTATACCAGACTGTTACAAAGCTCTGAGAAACTTTCAGTTATTTTGCTAATTGTAATTTGGGTTAGAGTGCTAATATTGTAATTATGGTCAACAATGATAAAACTCTAAGTGTGATTAAAAAATATATATTCTTAATATTAAGAAGCCTTTTGAAATAGAGTAATATATGAATATTAAATTTTCTCATATAAATAGCTAATTTATACAGAATATGACAGCTTAGTAAAAAATATTATGAAAAATTTAAACAAAACTATGGAGAACAGATTAAAAAATAACACAAAATAAATAACAGTATAAAGTAATTAATTGAAAAACATTCTACTTTTCAATTATCATTCATATATTACCTATGGAAGATTTGGCTATTAGGTCTTTTTTTTTTCTTGTTGAATATATCTTAAAATCAGGTTTCATAGACTTCAGTCATGCAAGTAAATTTAACTGGATAAGAGGCATAACCATACATGTACATTTTTACTGCAGAGTAATTATCTGGAACTTTACTCAAATGGTTCTTGAATAAATGTCACATATGCATTTATAGCTTTTAATACTAATGTAATTGTCATTTCAGATTTTCTTAAATCTCTTTTTGTAAACTGTATAGCTTAAAGTATATGTTATTATCCTTACAAGAATTTTAGATGTCTTCCAAAAGGAATTTATGTCCTTTCAAAAATCTAACATTAATACTATATTCCCAGTTGTTTGAAATAAACATTGGCACACAATTATATTACTAAACATTTTTAGACAGACTGCAGAACAAAAATACTTTCAAAATTCCCTAAAGTTACCTGAATTGGCAGGCACCTGAAGAAGGTTGAAGAGCAGAATGATTGAAATGCTATGATAATAACAAAGATGAGGACATTAGTCTGAATGTAAATAATATATTTTTAGAGATTTTAATGCTTTTTTTTCTCTAAATGTTTTGGGAATAATAACCAAAGTAAAATTGTGTTACTCTGTTAGGTTTTTAGAAAAATTGAATAACAATTAAAAACACATTAGTTTTAATTACAACAAAAACTTATTAGTAAAAAAAGAATAAATCAAAATACAAAAACTTTGGAATTACTTACTGATATCATACTTAAGAAATTATTTTTTGATTATTGCGTATCTAGAGAGTTTTCTGCATTTTTAGCTGACAGAAAAAACAACAACAGTAGTGCTCACTTCCAGAAAGATTTTTAAAATTCCCAGGGTATTTTATTGGTCATAAATAGGCAGAAACCAATTTTACACAAGGAAGCAGTTTCTTGTTTATTTATTTACCCAAATATTGATTTTTTTGCTTCTGCTGGTAGCTCTTATTTTCTAATTACAAGTATTTCACAACTTCACTTTATTCTAAAGTAAAATGCCATTTCAGTATTTTAATGACTTATGTGCGTTGTGGTACAGTGGATATCAGCTCGGAACGAGAAACCGGGGAGCTGAGTTCGAATTCCAGCTGAATCCATTGTATTCACTTACGCGCAAATACCCTTGGGAAAGGTATTAATCCGTCTCTTCCTTCCTGTTATGGGTTAAATAGCAGGACAGATTGGGTTCTATAGCCTTGGTCAGCAACCAGTCTACTGCAGAAAGCGTGTATCACATATGGCACTTAACTAACTAACTAATTATAAAAAATGTAATACTAATGTACAGTATATTCCCAATTTGCACTGATAGTCTTTGATGTTAAAAAGTAATCATAATGTAGGTCAGGTACATCTGACAGATTGAGATATTCTTACATATATAGTAAATAAAAACTATTAACATTAAAGAGGATATTATACATAGAAAAATTAAATGCTTATTGTTCATTCAATAAAGTTCATCAACACAAATTGTGTGTCTGTAGTAGATAGTAAGAAAATGAAGAATATCTACTGGGACATTTTTACAAATTGTAAAATAAGGAGAATTTAGATCATTTTTAAATCAAAGAGCAGATATTTTTATCATGAACCAAAGTAAAGCTTCTTTTTAAATTATTTTTCAAATTATAGACATATGAACTTTATAGGAAAAGTCAAAATATTGTATGTATTTTAAAATCAAAGTAAAAAAAAGCTTGTGTGACTGTATGCATATAAAAAATGCTATTATTAAAATTTTTGAACAATACTTATAAACAAAACAAACTAAAAGTAACTAACCATTTACTGCATAACATCTTGTACCTCCTCTTTATCAATAATTCTTCTAAGACATTTACTATGATTTACTACTTATCAATAAGTTTAGTTAACAGAATTAAGTTACTGCTTATCTCACCTGTCCTTTCTTGTAAGAGAAAGAGAAGGAACATATTTTTTTCAATATTTTGATTTATGTATTCTTTATATATGTAATTGAAATGAAAATAAGATTTGTACCATTTATGAAGAAGATACTATGAATGATTAAACATGTCAAAATTAGTTTGCCAAGTTCATGCTGGAAGACTTCTTGTTGAACAATGCTCTTTAGATAATTCTTATGAGGCTAATAGTGATCAAATAAAGTCATTACTTGGGAATAATGGATCTAACACAACACACAAAAGAGCCAAAATACTCAAAATCAAGCATTGAAAGTCATTTGCACCAATTCAATTCACAAAGTTGTTCTATATCACTAACAAAACATAATCAAAAAGCCTATTTCACCATATTGAAATGTTCAATTTCTTAGACAAATTTTGAAAGAAATGAAAAATGGGTACTTTACATGGAATGCAAGAGATCATGAAACAAGCAAAATGATCCCTCAATAAATGTACCAAGACCAGTCTTCAGCTAAATATGATCTTATGTGTATGACAGGTTGGGAAAGGAGTTTTCTATTATCATCTTGTTCAATTTGTTCTTGTTGATTTCAACAAGTACCGCTCATCTGAAGGCAGCAAGCAATGATGAGCATCAAGAATTAGATACTGCACATTTGGATTACAATTTATTACCATCATTACTGAACTCTGTTAATGAAAAATATTACAATATAAGAAGTCATTTAAAGCAGTTTTTGCTAAGGAATAAAAATTTCTGAGAAGATGGAATTATGAAATTGTTTGACAAATGACATAAGAGCGTGTGGGGGAAAATGGTAAATATGATATTTGATAAGGTTAATGTAAAAATTTTAAAAAATAAAATTATTCTATTTTTACTTAATAAAGCAAACAAACTTTATGTTACCCAACATAATGCTTATCAACTAAAGAAAAGTTAAAAATAAGCCAATAAAAAATACTGAAAATATTAAATAGAATCACTGGATAAATAAATGCAAATTCAATAATGAACAACAATACAACTACTAAACTTTATACAGCAATATTATAATTATTAAATTTACCTTTGACATTTTCGCTATTAAAAGACTTATCAATCCAAAGAATATATATATATATAAAAAATAAAGTGAAATAACAGATAGATTTAAACCCACAGTTCATGCATTTACTTTTATAAAGAGTGATCAATAACAGAGCTTAATAATGTAAATTTGTTATTACAATGGATTTATAAATGCATTATATCACTATACAAAAATTTTTATGTTTCAGAGCAATACTGTTCTTTTTCAGGCAATATTTTAAAAATAAATGGTAAAAATGATGTATTTAGAAAATATAAAAGGAATTCATGGTTATTCATAAAATTAAGGAAGGGGTGGTTGGAGGAAGTTAAACAATATGATTGGAGATATGTTGATATTGCTCAATCAAAAGTTAGAATTAGGTTGAACAATAGAGTTGAAAATTTGTGTCACAAAAGAGAACACTGTAGCATAATGTTAAAACATGACACTTTAATTTTGTCGAGGTAAGATACATACTAGGAACATACATTATTTAAATGGGTAGACAATAATTTTTAACAGCTGGTTAGATTTTAGGGTTTGTTTTTTTATTTTAAATTTAATCTTGTACTACCTCATCTGTTAAAGAGGCTATATTGTTTAAGTAATTATGGTATGCTGGAGTTATGAAAACCAAATAAGTATTGTGTGGAACATTTATTTTAATAAAATAATTTTTAAGTAATATTAGAGCATAAGCTATAAATGAACAATTATAATTAATTATTAGAGCCTAAGTTATAAATGAACAATTATAATTAAATTTTAGAGAGAAATATTTGTGGTGTTTACATAAAACCATCAATTCACTTCTACAATTTAAAAGTACTTAATTTTTAGGGAGACTTATAATCTGCAGCTTTTCATTCAGGCACAGAGGGCAGATGCCATAGAATGATTAACAGATTCTTGTTTTTTCCAGAATTTTTCATTTTACTTTGAGGGTTTTATTTTTCTTTTAACTGCAAATAATACTCAGAAAGAGACGGTTTCAGTACTTTTTTTGTTTAAGGAAGTTAAATGCAAATACCACATCTGCTCAAAATGTTCTTAGTAGATCCAATATGAACTTTTTTAATGGTTGAGTTTTCATTTGATGATATAGTACATTGGTAAACAATAGAATTTGTTAGATACATATTTCCAGTGGATAACTGTTAGGATTTCGACAATTATATAAATTTGTATTATTGTTATTTTCATTATTTGGATAATTATATATATATATATATATATATATATATATATATATATATATAAAGAGAATATTCTTCTTTGTATATCAATTCTTGGAATGTATACAAAATATAACTATCACACTATCATTTATCAACATTTTTCAAGAAAATTACTATTAAATAGTTTCAATATCAAAAACATCATAAACTATTATAGAAGATTGAGTATATATAATATTTGCTAAGTTTTACTAATGTGTGTGCATGTATACGCACACACATACACAATGACGACATCTACAACACAATTTTAAATATGGATCTTGTGGGTTTGGCATTATAGTACTGCTGGAGTCTTACACTCTTGTGCTGATGTGGGAATGTTGGTCACTTCTTGCAGTAGTTGCTACAGTGATGTTTTGGTTAACTTTTATATTACATTTCAGTCCACCATCTAAGACACATTCTTTTTTATACTCACTGCAAGTAGAAATGCTGTATAACATGTAGTTAATGACTTCTTTCTGTGTGTGGAGTCTTTGATGGCTTTCGACAGGTGACACCATTCATCACACATTATATCAAATACTGTGCAAACATTCTCAGGAAAATTAACATTAAGACCCTCTCTTGAGTTTTTCATAATCAACACAATATTGTGTGTGTGTGTGTGTGTGTGTGTCACATTTTAATTTTTTTTTTTTTTGCTATGAAAAGAATTGGTATTAAATTATGATCTTTTGTTAGTTATATGGGTTTATAAGTAAACATGGTTTATTTCTTTTTTTTTTTTCATTAGATGACTTTATGACATACAAAGTGACAGTTCCACTCTTCAAAACAAGTAAATCAAGAACAAAGTGAATCTATTTATTAATAATACATAAAATAGAGTTGGAAGATGACATTTGCTACAGTTGTTAAACAGGTGATATTTATACACTATCAAATCACAAGTTTGTTGATATTTAAGAAATTAGAATTTTTTTAAAATTTGAAAACTATTATAAGCATAACGACTACAATAAAAAAAATCAGAAATAACTAAAGCAAAATAAATCCACGTGAAATTTCTAAATGATTCCACTCAAAACATGAAGGATTGAAAAAAAGTTTTATTTGATAAATGATATTGCATCTTTAAGTTAAAAGATTAATTAATTCTATAAATAGCTAGTTCTTACACTCTTTAGTTGCAATACTGTTTTTATTGTGACTTATCTCATATATAACAAAAAATGAAAAGTGTTCTATTTAGTATTGCATGCTTAATAAATTTTGTAAAGGCAGCATGCAACACACTTCATGCAAAACATTTGTATTGTCTATCATGAAGCAGTACATATTTAGAAATGTCCAAAATGACTTAATAAGCTTGGATGTGCATTGTGGTGCAGTGGATATTGACTCCAAACAACAAATCGGGGAGCCGAGTTCAAATTCCAGTTGAATTTCTTGCATTTACTTACGCACAAATACCCTTGGGTAAAGTATTGATCCATCTCTTCCCTCCAGTTATGGGTTAAAAAATAGGACAGATTGGGTTCTATAGTCTTGGCTGGCAACCAGTCTACCGTAGAAAGCAATGGCAACATACTGTGGCATAATCTTCTGCCCAGTCAGTCATGTGTCTTTCGAGACATGATCGCCCAAAGCATGTATCACGTATGGCACTTAACTGACTGACTGAAGCTTTAAAGAAAGCAATATTAATATCTCATATTAACACTGATTTGGAAAAGCCCAAATCTTTCAATGAGTTAAAAACAGCAACTGAAAAATAGCCAAATAAAAGCATCAGATAATGAGCTTAAAAGTTCTGTACACATTCTTCTACTAACATTAGGAAGATTGGAAAAATGTTCAAGGAGGAAAATTGGATCATTCATGATTTGGCACCTGAGAGGTTTGCATTCAGTAATTTGTAATAGTTTGCTCACAAGTAAAAAAAATACTTATTTTGTTTAAAATCAGATTAGTACCCAATGATTGGAAAAGCCCAAATCTTTCAATGTGCTTTATTCAATGAATAGCACCACATGGTCACTGACATAATGACTGGAAAAGAAGCTAGATAGTACATATACAATGATATTGCATTGAATCTATCTTAGTGACAGTATCAATGTTGAGTAATTGTAACATGGAAACTGCACATATTTACCAACTACATTTTGGACATTTTCTATAGCATTGAGCAACAGTATTTTAGTCATGAGTATGGCATCCAAGTTACTATATTGGCTATTGAGAAGCATGAATAACAGACTAAGTTCTATTCAAATAATTGAAATTATGTTTCTGATAGTAGAACTATATCACTTTCAAGCAAACCACCTTTGTACAAGGGTTAACTGTATAGTGTTCTTTACTTAGTAATAAATACCATGTTTGACTGCTAAGTAAGGTCTCCTAATTCATAGCATCTCTAATAGTGGAGATGTTTGAACATGTATTCATTAATGTATAAAATCATGTACCAATGTGTTTCATATCAATATGCTGTGTGCTAGCATTGAGCAACAGAATTTTATTAGACATGAGTATGACATTCAAGTTACATACAATGGAATTTCTGTGCTGAAGGTGCTATTAGCAATTGCATCAGGAATTAAAGAAAAAAGCGGTTGCAGCATTTTGAAAACTGTGTAGTACTGAAATGTAACCATGTTAAAAGACGCACTTGTAATTTGGAAGATGAATAATTTTTTATATCAGTATGATTATTCTATCTGGCCTAAAACTTGTTTTATAAAACTGAACACCTTATTTATCAGTCAACCTACATATGTGAGGAACAGTCCATTTCATAGAAATGATTAAAAGAGCAGTAATGTCATTAATAGTTAGCTTTAATATGGTTAGATCTTTTAATAATGTACCAACAGAGGAAGCTCTGTTCGCTCTATATAAACTGAATGACTTGTGTCTTAAGCACATAATAAATCTCCACTGACAATTTAATAGTTATTATAGTTTTTATATATGGATGAGACATTTTCAGTTTGAGCCCACTGAACATCAAAAAGTTATTTTCCCTAGTGATTTCTCATGTTTACATATAGTTTTTGAAAATCTTATCCTTAATACCACTCTGTTAAAATCTTTGTTTGGTCTGGCTTAGATATGTGAATGCCACATTTAACCTCTGGGCCTCAACCAGTAGACATATAGTTTACAATGTACAAGAAAAATAACAAACATCCTATTTTAGATAACTTATGGAATGGAGAGTTATTGCACTAGTGTATACAAAAACCAATACTAAATCCTCCCTTTATATTAAGAAAATATTTTCTGCTTTCAACAAAAGAAAAACTATCACAACAGTGATTACATGATGCTAAAAGAATATTTAAAGGACCTTGCAGCATTAGTGACACTTTTTTAGTGTTTCTAATTAAAAAAACAGTAGAATGAATGATGAACTATGCAGCTACAGTAAACATAAAAATGCATCGCTGAAAGTATTTGTAGACATTACAACATTGGGATGATTTTAATATTAAAACAAATATTTCAACTTTCTCACTAAAGTTGATCTTTTGCATGACCAAAGACTGCATTTATAATAGGAATATAAGAAAGTCATTGGGACAGTATAAATATCTAGTAGAGTGAACCATATCTGGAAAGAGATATACACATTCATTCATTCATTCATTCATTCACTCTCTCACTCGGAAAATGAAAATAATATTGAAGAAAGTAGCATACATTAATTTGTTGGCTAAATGTATGTCAAGCCAGTGGAGATTTCAATGCAGTAAGAGGGGTTTGGGAATAATTTGTATAAATTAGGATCACCTGGAAGGAATTTGTTTAGTTGTTAGGCTAGCAAACACTTTCTGCCACCAACATAGAGAGAGTAGGGGAACAAAAAAGACCAAACTGCACTTTCTTCCTTATGGTCATGGTCAATCCCAGAAGCATCCCAAAAAGAAAAGCCCTAAAGGAAATAAGTAGATTCTGATACTACCCACAACTATGCATGTGGATCTCTGGGTTAATTGTCACTGTGTCAAACTTGTGAAGAGGCAGGGTGTCTTAGGTAAACCACTTCTCTTTCCTTACAGATTATTGACCTGAAGAAGACTAGAATGAATCAGCTGAAACATAACACAAAAGAGGAGCAATTTGTTTAAACAAAGCTTGAAATGTGAAGAATTCTTCAAAAATAAAAATGCTAAAAGGATATTTATGCAGCTACAGTAGACATAAAAGGCGTGGCTGAAAATATTTGTAGACATTACAAAATTGGGGGGATTTTTAATATTAAAGCCAATTTTTCAATTTTCTCACTAAAGTTGGTCTCTTACATGACCAAATATCACATTTATAACAGAAATATAAGAAAGCCGATGAGACAATATCTAGTATTGTGAATGATATCTGGAAAAAGTATGTGCTGTGTGTGCGTATGTGTGTGTGAAAGAGATAAAGTCAGAGAAAAAATAGGTTGTCTTCTCTCATCCATTTTACTCATCAATTCTGATCACTTCAGCACTTTTTTGGCAGAATGAAGATATATCAAGAGTTTTTTACTCAACAACACAAGATTTGTTTTTAAATGAGGAACCAAAAAGCTCTTTAATGGTGGACAAATATCATTACTGATAATAGTACTTATGCTTTGGTGTTAATAACCTAAATAAGCTTAATATCTTTCCAAGACATTAAGAAATTTGCTTAAAATTAATCTTCTTTACTTTTAGTATGACTGGCAATTTCTTAATTGTCCTTTGTAAGCTGTATTCTATCTACTTTCTCCTTCATGTCTCCTCTAACTGCATAGAAAATTATAAAATAATTTGGTAAAATAAATGCACTATTAAAATGAAGTTTCCTAAGATAAAATTCATTCTTGAAACATTTTTTAATTATTATTAGTTAAGAGAATTAATATTTACTTTAAAGCTTTTCAGATCTTCTTGGTCACCTAATAGAACAAAACAAAATTGTTTATAAAAGCATAAAATAAATCTCCAGATACTAGTCTTCTAAACATCAATGAAATAGCACAAATTCCAGGCAACAAAGAACTCGAAATTAAAAGTAACAAATACACAAAATTCTTGCCTTGGTTTCTAAGATTTTTAAATCATGAAGTACAATTTTTTTTAACTATTTTTTTTAGAATAACTTGTTAAATAATTAATGTTCAACTAACAGGCCTAAGGGCTCATGAAGACTTTTTATGAACTAAAGTACAAATGATCAACAAGCAGTGACAAACTAAAATGAAAAGAACTTAGGTCTTAATTTATCAAAATTCATCAGAACATATCCATTCTATTCATGCACACATTTTTTGAAGTTTAAATGTATTTTTTACTAAACATTTTTAATTTTTGTTATAATACAATAAAAAAACATGCCTATACACACACACAAATATGTTGAAATAGATTGACAAGGTCTGTCAGCTTAATCTTTTTATTATATTTTCTAGTTTGTATCTTAGCTTTTACACATCTGGATCAAATATATGAAAACTGTTCTCAATATTTTTTTCAGCTTTTGAGGACTTTCAACTAGTGCAAGTCATACACATAATCTATATATATATAAAAATGGATATGTTTGTCTGTCTGTGTGTGTGTGTGTGTTTGTGTGTCTCCGTTCTAATGAACCCTACTCCTCCAAAACCTTGGCCTGATTTCAACCAAAATCGGGTCACCTGTTGATCATGACATGAACCTTTGATGTGCACAAAAAAATTTCTAATCAATTTACAGGGTACGGCAAAAATCACCAAAATGCTTAGAATTTACAAACTTCTCCTCCAAGATGCCTTATGCAAATTTAACCAAAATTGGGTAACTTGTACATCAAAGTCTGAACCTTTGATGTACACAAAAAATTTTTCAAATCAATGTAATCAATGTACATGAACGAATGTATTTTGAACGGAAGTAATAACGTAACTCTGAAACTGACGTAAGTCAAGGTGGAACTGTACCTAAGTGTTAAGCTTTATTTTCAAACAAAGTTCTCATACTTTACAAACATTCTATGTTTGCAATAAATTGAATTTTGCACTACCAGAGCTCATCAAAGATGTCAAATTGTAAAACTTAAAGCATTTCTTGAATTTAAGATTTGCTGATACATTTTTTCTTGATGACAGCTAGAAATGTACTATTCTGACTAAAATATCCTACCTCATACAAGTTAGGCATATTTAACCAAAAAATTGCCATCTAAGAATGAGAATCATTTCTAAACTTACGATTTCAAACTGGTTCCTAAATATAACGCTCTGGTACTGTTTTATATTTAAGATCCACATTCTTGACCAATTTCGTGCCCCCAATCTAAATGCCTAGAAAGGAAAGGCACACCACAGATTTCACCAAACGCCAATTGTGTAGACAAAGGGGTCAATGGGAGCCTTCATCAAATAATAGGCAGTCCCAAAGAGTGGAATGGTCTGTGCATGCAACAGCCATGTCCATTGACGAGAGTTGTTTTTAGCCAACAAACTAGAAATGTTTCTCCCATTATATCTGCATATTCAATTGAAAATAAGGACTGTTCATTTAGACAATCCATAAATGCTTCCTAAACTGCAGCCTTCAGTGCTTTGATGATTAACGAAGAACATCAATTTAGTTTATCAACAAAGGCAAAAGCAAACGCATAAGCTTTAGAGAATGACGTTCAATGTAAACATCATTTGAGCAGAAACACTTCTGCCATGGCATTTGCATGAGCTTTAGAGAATGAGGCTCAATGTGAGCTTCATCTAAATAGAATTGCTACAGCTATAGCCACCACAAAGAACTTCACAGAATGATGCCCAGCGTGAAGTTTGTCAGAGCAGAAATGCTACAACTATGGGTGCTGCACAAGCTTCAGAGAATGAAGCCCACCATGAACTTCATCATAGCAGAAATGATACAACTACAGCTGCCACACAAGCCTCAGAGAATGAAATTCAATATGATCTTTGTCTGCACAGAGACACTACTTATTTGACAACTGTGGGAGCTGCAGAGAATAAGGATAAACCAAAGTGTATATAAACTTTAAAAAAAAAAAAAAAATTTTTTTTAAAATCGGCAAAACCCTAAAAAGTAAAAAAAATGAACATAAAATTGGGTAAAAACCATGGTAAAATAAAGAAAATAGGGGAAAATGCATACAGGCTACTGCAATGAACCTGTGAAATGACGTAAAAAAGGAAAACACTAAAAAAAGATCACCAAAATTTTGGACAAGAAAAGTATCATAAAATACTCAAAAATACCCTTTAAAAAGAAATTGAAAAATGGCCAGAGATTACGGAAATTTGGGTTGAGAACCCAAATGAATGTCAAAGAAGCCTACAAAATTGCTGAAGGACTTCCCCAAAAACCTAAAATTTAAAATTAGCCAATCTGTATACACTCTGTAAATGTGATTGGCGGCTGAGCTGAAAGGTTGCATCTACTGCAGTTGTGTGAACTCAAGAGACTTTGTTTAACGTTACTTTCATGTGAACAAAGATGTTGCTGCAATAAAAGCTGTGGAGACTAAAGGTGAACGCGATCATTATCTGAGTAAAAATGTTAACTCAATATCAGCAGCAAGAGAAGTTGTGCATTGGGGTAGGCAGGTTAATTTCAAGAAGAGAAGAAAAAGAAAGAGAAGACAAAGAAGTTGAAGAAGACAACAAAAAAGTTGAATAAGAAGAACGAGAAGACAAAGAATACAAAGCAGAAGAAGATGAAGAAGAATATGAAGAAGGCAAAGAATATGAAGAAGAATAAAAAAAGATGAAGAAAATGATGAAGTCAATGAAGACAGTGATGAAGAATTTGATGAAGATAAAGAAGACAAAGAAGGAGATGAAAACAAAAAGGTCGACAAAGACGAACAAGTCGATAAAGGCAGCAGAAATGACAAAGATGATGACAAAGACAACAAAAAATATGACAAAGACGAATAAAACAGAGGAGGAGGAGAAGAAGGAAAAAAAGACAACGAAGATGAAGAAGAAGTCGTTGAAGACAAAGGAGATGACGATGAAGTCAACATCTAAATGAACACTTATTATTTTCAGTTGCATGTGTGGAACCAATGGTAGAAGCATTTTTGGTTTGTTGACTCAAGCGATAAGTGTTGATGGATGTGGTTTTAGCTGAAACTGGTCTTTTTGTATGCTGAAGCTGTCTATGAAAACAAACGGTATGTTTCAACCTTTTCGTAACTTCTACCTTATCATATTCCATAACAATTTCACATTTTATTTTACATGGGGCGAACCCCTTCAAAGTTTTAGGGACAATGCATCCTCTTCTTCTGTGTCACAACATCACCGTATCACATTACAGACTCCTGTAATGCTTGCCCTTGTTTTTCCCAATTTTACATACATCATTCCTGTTTATTGGCAAAATTGACCAAGCATGAATCCTGTTTAACAAATACAACAAAAACCAATACTTACTTTGCATTTTGTTTAACTTACACACCATGGCAACCTCAGACTGGAGGTTTTTCGAATAAGCACTTGACCTTACCATTTCAACATAACCACTAAAAAACTCCAAGCCATGCCAAGCTATATGTCTATCAACATATGACAAATATTATAATTCTGAAATATAATATATACTACATAGCACTCATTACAAAAAAAAAAAAAATTACTTAACATTATTCCTACACAAGAGAAACAAGCAGCATTAAAGATAATATCTTTCACTACTAGGGAAAGTATTTTAAAATGTGTTTAAAAATTTAAAAGAATTATTATCTTTATCCTTAGGTGTTGTCAAATTTTATGAATCCTAATAAACTAAACTTTTTTTTCTTTTTTAAATATACATATTTGTATGAGGCAACAGATTATCTATAAATTTAAACTGGGAGTTTGATAACTTATAAGCAAACTGAAAAAAATGTAATAAAAATAAAACAGACCTTGTCATCCATTTTAATCAGACATACTTTCATTCTTGCTGTATAAGTATACATTTAACTATTTGTATTGTGCAACTACATAATGCAAATACAATCACTGGGTAAAAAATTTGATTTTTAATGATAAACTCAGAAACATTATGGAATGTTTCTAAGATGGTCAAAGAGAAATATACTAACTACGAATATAAACCAATATCTACAGGATTCATATCAAGAAATACAAAGCTGTATTTACACCCTCAAGGGAATTTTTTTTGATCAAATCAATTTTTTAACATTATCAGAATCTCAAAAATCGAGATTAAAAGTTGTCTTTCATGGAAAGGTTTAATATACGCTTTAAATCGGAGAGCCAATTTCAAATTCTAGTTGAATTCATTGCGTTCACTTATACACAAATACACTTAGTAAAAGGGTATTAATTCGTCATTCCCCCTCCGAAAATGGGTTAAATAACAAAACAGATTGGGTCCTATAGGCAAGGATACTATTTAAGTACTTTTACATTTTAATTAAATTTATGTAAGATAAGGAGTTATAACAAATGCTTTCACTATAGACCCTAAGAGTCAATGGTAAAAAATTATCCTTCACACTCTTCACATAATTTAGGCATCCTCATATACTTCTTAAAAATGTTAAAGCTGTAAAAGGTTTTAATAAAAAGTATCTTTTAATTTGCTAATAAGTGTGAATTAATGAGTAAGAATTTGTTATTTGTATAGTGGGTTGGGTCAATGAAATGTTTTTAACTAAGTTTTATATTACTATTCAATTTCTACTGAAATTGATATCCAGTTTTAGCCATCATTTCTTCTGTTACTTTTAAAGCATTTCTACTTTTGAAAAAATAAAAAACTATATAAAAAGTACCTAATATGTTAATTTTGCTTATTTAATGTTTTTATAATATAAGCAATTTGACGAGAATTATCAATCTCCAACTTAAAAACAGTTTATATATTTAACTATTAAGCACTCTACGTTATTAATATTACTTCCTATTCCACTGCATTTTTGTCAAGACCTCTAAATTGCAGTAACCTTATATTTAATTTCACTCAAAGGTCATTTCTGTTGCCATAGTAGGATATGACAACACAACTGTGAAATTCAAACAAATTCAAAGATCAGAGTCACCTTTTGTGACAGGATAAACTTTTTGCATAGTAAATGAAGTTACAAAGTGATAAGAGTGAATATTTCTTATATTTACAATAAAATGTATTCCATCACTGATGGTATCAAACATTTTATGTAACTGTCACCAGGCTGCAGTATACTTTAGCTTCTACAGGTTTAATAATTCATCTTGCTTACATGTCCTTTACTATGACCATTTATCATCTATTTTGCACATCTCTACAAAAGAAGCAAAAAAATATTTTAACTCTGAAAAATTAATTATGTATCCAACAAATTTTATAACTTTTTTCTCAACTTCAACTATTATAACCAAAATGTGTCTAATAACTCAAAATATATAAAAAGTATGAAAATAACTTATAGGTAGTCATATCTGATTGTAAAACAACTGTTGATAAATGTCAATATTTCAATGTTTATTTACATCATCTGAAGAAACTAACATAATAGATCAAAGAATAGAAAAATGATAAAAACATCCTGCACAAATGCTTAAAAATGTAATTATGAAAATATTTATAAATTTTAACAATTCAACCTTTTCAAGGTCTCAGAAAATAAAAACAAATACCTAATAGAACAAATTAAAAATTTTAACAAAGAAATTTTTCTCTTTTCATCAATTAGTATAACAGTTATATATAAATGGCTGTCTTTCAAGGACTACAATGAACAAAATTTAATTACTTGGACATACATAACTACTTTATAAAACTTTGAACTTATTTTTTGGAATTTGAATCTTTAAATGTGCATTGTGGTGCAGTGGATATCAGCTCGGAACAAAAAACCAAAGAGCCAAGTTCAAATTCCAGTTGAGTTCATTGCGTTCACTTATGTACAAATACCTTTGAGAAAGGTATTAATTTGTCACTTCTCCCTCCAACTATGGGTTAAATAGCAGAACAGATTGGGTCCTATAGGCTAGGTTGGCAACTAGTCACAGAAAGTAATGGCAACCTACTGTGGAAAAATCTTCTGCCCAGTCAATCATGTCTTGAAGGAGAAATGATCCCCCAAGTGAAAATCATGTATGGTATTCAACTGACTGAATTTTTAAAATCTTTTAATAAAAATTACAAATTTAAATTATACTTTTGGACTAAAATATCACTTCATCTGTAGATGTCTAATAAAGTGTATTGTACATTTTTCTGTGCAAAACATACAATGTCTTTCAACAATTTTGACAGGTGAAATGTTAATAGTCACATTTTGAAATAAGTAACTTGATATAACTAAATAGTACTTATTATTATGGTTTCAAAGTTATGGAAAGCTGTGATAGTTCATGCTTTACTTACTTTCTTTTCTCTATCTTTATTACAAATATTTTCTTTTTTCTGCTACTTAATCAATTTGCCAATTCTAATTTCCTTCCTTTAATTAATATATCCTATTACCATCTCATAACAGCACACAAGACATTTGAAAATTATTTTTCATTGCTGTATTTCCTAGTTTGCATTAACACAAAAATTTTAAAATACCTACAAAGAAAATTCAATGTATGTAAAAATAAATTTTGTCTTAAATACATATCTATGTAAAAGAAATCTTATGGCTTTTAATATATGATAATCAAAAAAGAAATTGAGTAGTTATATTGTTTACCTTTTCCAATTCCCCAAAATTAAAATATAACAAGAGCACAAAAAATCTCACAAAATTCACTATAAAGATAAACAAAAATGTATTTATTGTCTTAAAAATGCTTTTCTTAACATATGAAAATAAATTTATGAATGATAAGAAAACATCATGTCATGAATTCACAATTTTACACAAATTAAAACAAGAAATTATTATCAGATTTATAACTGAATATTTAGTAAAAGAAAATTTGAGCTAAGTTTAGTCTTGAAATTTCAGAAATCCACTGGGACACTATCAATACTGATAAAAGAGTTTAGTAAGAAATCAATGATTAATCAATAAAAAACTACTCTAATACAATGAACTGTTTCAATAAGTACATTGAAGCAAAGCTGTTTTGCTCATAGTAGAAAATATGATGAAAAATTCCATTACATGCCTTTACTTTCCAATGAGTATGAAAAATTTTATTGTGAAAACCAAAATAGAAAATAATACTTATAATTTTGAATCAACCCAACATAGAATCTATTTGGCTAAAAAAAAAAAAATTCTAAAAGTAATTTATAAAATTCACTATCAATATTTAGCTCAAATGAGAAAAAATATGAAAATATTTTACAACTTTGTTTTCTTTTAATAAGTTGTGAACTGACAATTTTGCAGTAACTGGACTATGTTAAATTGTTATAATTATTTTAAAAAACATTTTTTTATCAGCATCACATGGAGAAGAGAGAGAAGAAAACCCCAAATTTAACAAAATGATAAAAATAAATAATTACACAAATTTATAACTTTAAATAGCAATAAACAAGCACTATAAATATAGCTATGACATAAACAACATAATTATTTTATTAAACTTTATACAAGTTTATACAGAATTCCAATAATTAAGAAATTTATTTTCAGAAGAGATAATTCAGACAAAATCTTTTCTGACATTTTATCAGGCTGAAGTAAAAGTATCTTTTTATATTTACATTATCCAATCTTTATTAAAGATGCAAATAAATATTAATAATGAAGTTCCAAGTGGTACTTGAACCAGCACTCAGGACAGAGTATATAATATAACTGAATATAAACAAGTAACATGTATTAGGTAGCATGGCTAAAAATGTCGATGTGGTTGATTCTATAGTCACCATCAATGGCATTCTCAAAGTTCAAATCTATTTTATTCAAGATAAATGTTTATAAAACCAAAAAAATACCAAAAACAGATAAATATATGTTCTATAGCTTTCCAAATGATATTTAATATCTTAACTTCATATAACTTCAATAACCATGAGTTGTATTATATCATTGTCTGAAATTTAAATCAGTGTAGTCTCCAATCCTTATCAGGTGAATTATCATAAAAAGCAATTTCTAACCTACTACTAGAATGGCAATATATCAAATAAAAAACTTGAGAAATGTATCTTAGAAAAGAAACAAAGTGCACATACGCAATTCAGTTAAAATCAAATCTCAATCGCAATAAAAAAAAATGTCATAATAGTCTGAAAAATAAAATAAGTACTAATAATATGCCAATACACATTTTAAGCATTACTTGATTTTATAAAAAATTAAAAATAAATATATTTAATATGAGATATTGTATTTTCAATAATCTATGCTAAGAAAGTATTGCAAAATATCTCAGCAGTTAAATTGTACAAATGACCATAGCTGAAACTGAAATATTTTCATTCTCTTATATTTGTCTCAACTGGTATAATACTTAAGGTACTAACATCAAACTTTACAAGTAGCATTATTCTTCATTTAACAACTTAGCTTCTGACAAAGTACCATGTCTTTCTTACTCTCACAAACAATAAAATTAGTTTTATACTGCACTGAAATGAATGCTCATATTTTTAGGACACTTTAAATAATTTAACAGAATGTTACTATTCATCAACAGCTATTTTATTTGAGAAGAATCAAGCTTTTCTTATTTGTAAAGATACAGTTAAAAAAATGTCAATATTTTATGACTGTTGAAGGTTAAAAATTTGAAAAGCTACATTTGCTCTGGTTTTTAAATAAGAGTAATGTCAAACCAGCCTCACTTCCTCAGCACAAAAGATAAAAACACAAACCTTGTAACCCTAATTTTTACAGTTTAAAAGATCACTGAATAACCCCCTAATTTTCACTATTCATAATCCATTTAAAAATAAATAGTTCTTAAAAAGCATACAGTATTCTTGAACATATAGTAATTTGCTATAACTTATACAAAACCATTCTAAACTGAAATACCTCTATGTACCTTGGCTTTAAAATACTATTCCCTATGATAAAAGATATTATTAAAGAATTTTCTCAAACTGAAGTTGTAAATTTTTAGCCCAATTCTTTCAGTTTATTCAGAATTCAATTTTTAAACCAGGAAATGTCAAATTCTTTATATAGATATACCTATTTCTTTTAAATAATTAATAGTTAGTTTAAATAATTAAGATTTGAAGATGTAAACAAGAGTTGGCTCAATGTGATTGAAGATTTGTAGCAAAAACGATTTAAGTTCTAGAAATACATCTGAAATTGATACTTAAAAAGATGCATTTTAATCAGATAAAACTATTTTTCCCAATAAATTAATAAAGACAGTTTTTAATAGTCTCTTTTTTTTTTTTTTTGAGCTGAAAGAAAAATAAAAAATTTTATTTTTATAGTTCTTTTTCCCCCATTTGGCAGCTTGAAAATATTTGAGGGATTTCTAAAATCTCAAGTGAATATGTAAAACCTGTCAAGTAATCCAACATCTGTCAGCTGAGGAAAGAAAAAAGATAAAACAACATAGTACTTACAATCTGTAAGACTTGTTACTCCTGCCAATGTTATGATAGGAACACTAGGAATTTCACCATTCATCATGTGATTTAGTACATCCTTTTAAATATATGTCACATCTGAAAATGAAGTTAGATATAAAAATAATTAGAAGTCATTTTCTTATTGTACATAGTTGCAGCAGCAATTTAACACATTTTCCTTTTGCAAATATTCATTTAAAAAAAAAAAATCCTGAATAAATTGAGAAAACTTTATACCAAATGACAAAATATGTAACAGTATAAGAAGCCCCTGCAAAAAAAACGAAAAAAAACAAATCTTATGTTTTATCATTTCAGCAGATTTTAGAGAGTGGGTTAGACCAATAATTTTTCAGCACCCTCTTTATATACCTTTTACCAGCCTTGCTTTTATAAAAGCTGCATGTTAACTTCATCAAGTTGTGCAATTTATGTGTTATTAGCAAATGATCCGATAATAGATGGATTTGGAAAATTGTAAAAATAAAAAAAAATTATTATCCTGAGGCAATACACAAAAATATGGGCAAAAATGATAAATTTTTGACATATCCATATATGCAAAAAATAAGTTTCAAATCTACAAGATTTAACTGAAATAAAATATTGGTACACAGAGTTGTAGAAAAACAGAAACACATTAATACAATTAAACATCTAAAGTTCTTATAGAAGTTTTCTATTATAAGTGAAGGGTTACTGGCATGACAAATCAAAGTGAATTAGTATACTTTATATGACTGCACTTTCAAAGAATTGCAGGTGAAGTAAAATAGTGAAAGTATGAAATTAATTAAAAGTACATTCAGTGTTAGATCAATTTTGAGTGTGTCAACTAGCTGTTTATGGTAATGTCCAAATTCTACTCAACATAGCATATAGATATGAAAGTTGCACCACATATGACATATCATGTCAGACATCAGCTAATCATAAACGAAAACCTTTAAATGAAAATAGTGCAATTATTATTTTCAGAAAAAAAAATTTTTTTACACCTGTTACCCCCTCTTAATTCCATGAATACATCTTTTATTCTTTTTTTTTTTCAAAAAGTAGTTGTATATCTGAAAATCTGCTAAGAATAGTAAAATAAAAATGCATTAAAACTACGCCATTTTTAAATTAGATATGCTTTTAATTGCTTTTATAAATAATACATATTAAGGATATCATATTATGAAGAAAAAATTTTTATTCGATGAATAATGAATTTTTACAAGAATTGTTTTCATTTTTTCTTTGTTAATTATGATAATTTATATACTTTCAAACATCTTTTAAATTTCTTCTAGTCACTATCTCTATTTGGTTATTAAGTTATTAAGTAAAGACTATATGAGATACTAGATTAACAACTAGATCCCACCTTTTTACAGTGAAACCAATAAAATGCAACCGCAACTTCTACTCCAACAGTTTCTTTTCTTGTACTTCCCGACTGTGGAATTCCTTTCCACATGACTTGCTTCCCCGACGGCTACAATCTCCAGGAGTTTAAATGTAAGGTCAATAGACACCTCCTAACACACTAACTCGCTTCCATTCTTTCAAACACTCCTCCCATCCTCCAAACTATATACCCCCCCCCTTCTGACATTTCCTATATCTAACCACTCTTTCTATTTACCTTCCCCTATGTAGCCCCAAGCGCAATAGTGGCAGTGGAATGCCTTGCTTGGGGTGAAACGATTAAAAAAAAAACAAAAAAACTTACTAATCAAAAATGGAAAAGCTTAATACAAATCATTTCACACTAGGATTTTTCAAAAAAAATTTTTTTCATGTTAAATTGTCTATTTTTTAAACAATGAGATGTCCTAAGAAACATATCATTAAAATCTCACATGTTTCAAGGGTTGTTCCTCTTACAAAACATTCACTTAGGTTTTATAAATTTATGTCAGTTTTGGTCAACTATATTTAGCTTATCACCACATCAGGCTGTCATCATTTATTTAGTTGAAAGGTCAGAAAGATCAGAGCTCCATGATTAAGAAATAGTTTTAGTCTAAATTTCATGCTATAAACAAGTAATACTTATTTCAAATCAATTAATTTTAAATTTGCTAACTTTTCAAAACTAACATGTCACGGATGTATTTTTTTTTTTTGCCAGATTTTTAAAACCAAGAATTAACTTTTGTTTACAAACTTGTCAATATTTCAAAATGGAGGCAAAAATTAATAACTTTTGAAAACTTTTTAAAAAAGTTGAGATTCTAATCAATATAATTTCTATTTCAAATACACCAGAGTATTTTGCTTACTGGTAATAGTAAATTCAATTGTTTAGCTTTCAATTAAAGCTAAAATGAAAGATTTAAGAACGCTTTATTTTTAAAACTTCACTTTAAAACTTATGTATTAAAAATAAGTGGAGGTACCTAACTTAAATAGAGCTCATGAAGTACCAATTCTTATAACACTAAATAAAATTCATTATCCAAGAGGTATGCATAAGGTTGTGAAGTCTAATATACACATGAACCTTTTTGTACAAAATACTTTTCATATTTAATGGCAGACTAATCCATGCTTCTCAGGTGACTTCTTTTCTTCTGCAGTAACTTCTGGAATTGTCTTATATGAATTTTTTTTTTTTTTAATGAATTACTTTCTTCCTCAGTTCAGAGTTGTTGACATTAAGAATGGATGAGGAGGCAATTTAAATAATATTTTATGACATAATAGATTTGTGAAAATTCAACAGAAGAAATGAAGATGACATTAGTTATTCTTTTTATTATTCAAATCAATGTTCTCACAATAAAATTGATATCAGCCATGCAATATTGGTAAAATCTTTGAGATATAAAATGTGAATTTCAGCTGTGTTTTTATTAAAAATATTTACTGTAATTTATTTGGTGGTGAGAGGTTTTAATATGCAACTTAAATGTTCTTCCTCAAGTTGTAAATACATTTATATAATAATATAATTATATATAGTTGTTAGTTTAATTTCAGATATACAGAGATTGCCAAAGGTCATAGGAAACCTACAACCTCAAAAGATTGAGAAAATATGAAGTTATGGAGTGACAGAAACAAAAACTGGAAATTTTGAAAAATGAGCAGAAATCAAAAGACAATAAAAAAAAAGTTGCTAACATCTTTAAAGAAGTTAGAAAATAGTTTGAGAATAGTTAAAAGGGTAGATCGACTAGAAAGAAAATATTTTAAGAAACTTGTTGCAAACATAAAGAGAAAGAAAAGATATGAAATATTAATAACATTGGTTAAAAACATGAAAACAGCCAAAATGCCATCTTTTTAAAAATCAAAGAGAAATATAAGTTGAACAAAGAAGTACATGAAAGACTAATTTCTCAATTGTAAATTGTGGTGATGAATGTAAGGCTATATCGGACAAACTTATGGTTGTAGTAAAATAAAAAATAATAATCAAGCAAAGATTTTTGGAAAGTAATAAAAACTATTGCAAATAATGTTCATAGAAACAACAGAAAAATTGACAAACTCAATGAATGAAAAACTATTGCCCTTTTTGAGATGTAAAATGATTAAAGTAATATATAAAATATTGTGATACTCTATATATTTCTATAGCCCGTATATTATAGTTTGTTTTTATAATAAAACATGACACCTCCAAAACAAGTTGTTCTCAATATCTCTAATAAGGATAGACGTTATAAACTGGAACTGACACAATGCATTCCTCAGTATATCCTGAAAATTTTTCAGATATCTGTTGTTTGATAACAATTTTATTATGAAATCATCAACTTGAATAATACACTCTTTAAATAGTTTAACATATTTGCCATTTAAAGTAAAATTCTGATACTAAGAAAAGCAAATATTTTCAGTTAAAATGTTTTACTGAAAATGAACATGCAATTATTAATTTTTATAATTTGCTATATTAGTTTAGAAACTCTTTATTTATCAAATATAAATAAAAATAAAAAATCCTAGCAAAATTTAAAGCATTAATAAAAAAGGGAAACACATTTTCCCCAAATTAGATAATTTGTTTATCTTATTATTTCTGTGATAAGATTAATGTATACCGGGCAAATAGACAGACAGGATGTATAATAATGAACATTATTTTATTTCATATTAATAAAGGAATACACTTTTGCTTTTCTAACAGCACTTTATTATCATTTGATGTGATATCATCTCCAACTCTTACTCAGCTCCTACTTCAAGCCAAGAGGCACACTTTCCTCAGCACATGAGCTGTTCTAAGCAGCACTGCCACCTGTGCACTTTGAATGATATCAGATATCCTCAGGGTATCTTGTGAAGTAGAATGAGAATAGACCCAAGTGCACTAATCACAAAAGGGACAGCTTTAGTTTCTGTTTGGTAAAATTCTGTTTTGCCCTGTCAGGTATTGGTACTTCTGTATTTTTATCTGTTCCGTCATCAGGATATTATTATCCTAAGGTTAACCAGCACCTATCAGGATTCATTTATGGCTGCTCTTGTGCACAGGTTTTATATCAAGGTGTCTGCTTTTCAAATGCTTGTCAGTCAAGATGATCATATCCTATATGAGCTTCACTTACTACTTCTCAGATTATAATAATAATAATAATCTGCTAAGACAGAGAATCTCTATAACATGAATTTACAAGTGTAAGTGCATCATTTTTTTTATATTTAGAATAATTATCACTTATCTGTATTCCATTGGGAAATCATTCAAGAATACTAGATACCATAGAGGGAATAAAAAACTTTGCAAGATATAACTTTACAGGTAAGATATAAAATTAACATTTAGGAATACAGATTAGTTGCAAAGTACAGCATTAAAAATCATTAGTATGACTAATTAAAAAAACAATAAAATTCCAAACTGAAACTGCAGCAGTCACTAGATGTAGAAACAATTATCATTAGTTTAAACTTGCACAAAAGAACTTAAATCATTTTTGTTTTTAAATCAAAACATCTGACATTAAGTGAAGAAATTACATTGAATCAATTGTTAAATCTGCTGCTAGAAAGTTGGTTCAACAAGTCATGCCAGACAATTTATCTTACCAGAATCTATTTTGCATATTTACAAGTATATCATTTGTCTTTGCTTTCCTATGCCTTTTTCATAAAGACTTTTATGGTAATTGTTCTGATGAAATTTCCTATATGGTATGTAGATTTTATGAATTTAAGTTCTATGCTATTTGTACTTCTTGTTTGGAGAAGTGGGAAGAAAGTTCCACAGTCAATTTTGATCTTCAAAAATGTAAATACAATGTCAAACGCTATTTTCTGTCTTCTTAATTCCTATTCTTTTGTTCTCTCCTTAATAGTATATCTTCTTTCCTTTTCTTTTTTCATATTCTCTGGCACTCAGTAACCTTTTGTGTCTAAGCGGCTTTATTAACTTGCTTTGGGTAAAATAATAGAAAAAAATCTCTTAAAATTTTAAAAAATAGGCTACACACTACACAACCATAAATTATTCAAATCTTTATGTAGTTTTTAAAAATACTTTGTAATAAGAGAAAAAATAAATTTAAATTCAAAACATGCTGTACCTATTTGTTATGGTAATTTACCAATGCATACATGAACTCTTCCAACTATAAATAAGTAGTAGTTTCTGCTTTGTGGCAGAAGACTTTTCCAGCACATAGCACTGACAGCTGGACCAAACAGTCACGCTGGTGACCTTCTCATTTTATATATGTTTTGTACTACTCTTTTTTGTTAATATATTTGTTTAACTGTTTCTTCTTTGTGTCTTCATTTCTGGCCCCTAACAAGACCACAACAACTTGGCTACGAGGACTCTTAAGGGCCCTTGAGGACCCCAAAAAAGACTGCGTGGAAATTGTCAATATTGGTTCAGCACACAAAATTCTATTTTTCGTCACACTTTGTGCTACTTAACCAGAAAAAGAAATTGAACAGAAAAAAATGTAACTAACTTACACTAAACTGTGAACACAAGCCATTAAACTACAAGGATTCATTTTTTTTTTTGAGAGAGAGAGAGAAAAGCACTTGTGATTCCTCAAGTGAGTAAAATATTGAAGTTTGTTTTTTTTATTATTCACTTCAATTAATTTTTGTTTCAGTTTACTAAAGTTTTGTTGTTATTTAAAGGAAAGGAAAGTTTTCACTTTAATTTAATTGTATTCAGTTTAATCCTAAAAAAAAAAAAAAAGACCCAGACAAACATGGACGAATCTAAATCTGCTATGCTCGATTCTAAGTTCTAACTTGAACAGCAAAACCAACTGGAACTGAATTGGCAAGAGAAGCAACTTGAGCAGCAAAATAAAAATACAGCCACTTTAGCTGAATATACAAAAAAAAATGACTTGAAATTCAAAAGCAAGCTGAAAAAGAACAGCTTGAATTTCAAAAACAAACAAATCAGACATCAAAAACTCAAAGAAATTCTACTTCAAAATCAACAAGAGCAAAGAAACTTGCTTGAAGTGGCAAATGGGACAAATCAGTGAAAATGAAAATGCATTCTCACAAAACATGATATGGGGTGCAACAGACATTTTTACATATTCTCCAGATGAGGATATTAACTTTTGCCTCTATTTCAGAAGATTTAAGGATTTATATGCCACAGATTGCATAAATTGGTCAGACTCTAAGAAAGTTTGACTTATTCTTCTTCTTCAAAAAAAAAAAGCACACGAAATTTGTGAACTATATTTTACCCTGTAAAACAAGCCAACTTACATTTGCTGAAGTAGTTAAACTTCTAACAGAATTTTTAGTCCTAGAACTTCATTGTTTCATAAGAGATGGGAGTGTATGAATTTAGTGAAAGATAGTGAAGATTACACTACATTTGTGTTGATCATGAACAAGCCTTGCAATGATTACAAACTGTCAGAATTGAGTGCAAATAATTTCAAGTGTCTGATATTTGTTCAGGGACTCGTTTCAGCTAAAGACGCTGAAATTAGACATAGAGTTCTGAATAAATTGGAAAATGAGCCAAACTTTACTCTCTTACAAATAGTCGAAGACTGTCAGATTCATAAGCGTACAGCAAGATTCGAAAAATATCAAGGAATCTGGCATAGCATACAATCTGTGGGTTGAACAAGTTTGAACGTCTACCATTTTAGAGTAAAGGTTTCACCAGCAATTTTCCAAAGAGTAATGAACCCTATGCTGAACAACCTTGACTTCGCGGTTGCATATTTGAATGACATATTAATGATCAGTTAAAATGTAGAACAGCATAAGGAACATGTTCATAAAGTCTTTTCAAGAATTCAGGAATACAAATTCAAACTGAAAGAATCCAAATGTGACTTTTTATGGAGAGAATTAAATACTTGGGACACATTATTGATAAAGATGGCATAAGACCAGATCAAGAACAGGCTACAACAATCAAGGGCATGCCAGCTCCCAAAAATGTCTCTAACTTACAAAGTTTGGTAGGATTGGCAAACTACTACCAGGTGTTTATACCGAATATGCACAATTTACGTGCTCTGTTAAACAGATGTTTGAAAAAAGACAAGGACTGGGAGTGGACACCTGAATGCCAAGAAACATTCGTCAAAATAAAGAAAGTCTTGACATCAAACTTGTTTCTCACCCACTATAACCTAGACCTGGACATTATAGTTGCCAGCAATGCCAGCTCGTATGCCACTGGAGCGTGTATTATGCACAAGATGCCAGATGGATCTCACAAACCAATAGCTCATGCATCAAGAACACTTCTTTCTGCAGAAAAGAATTACTCGCAAATTGAGAAGGACTCATTAGGGATTATTTTCACAGTAACAAAGTTTTACCAGTACATTCACAGTAAACACTTTACATTGAAGATGGACCATAAACCATTACTGACCATCTTCAGTTCTAAAAAAAAAAATCTGCCTGTGCATACAGCAAATAGACTGCGGAGATGGGAAATAATTGTTTTAAATTATAACATTAAAATGGAGTTCCTTGCGTCTAAAAAAACTATCATGCCGATGGACTGTCTAGATGAATTCCAAAACACAGAGAACCTCTTGAAGATATTGTGATTGCTTCTCTTTGAACAGAAGGAGAATTTAAAACCACATTATACAAGCCAAATAGGTGATCTCCCTGTAACTGCTAACCAAATCAAATGAGAAGCTCTAAACAATGAGTTTATCAGGCAAACCAAAACCAAAATTTGTGAAAAGAAACAGACTTCAAATATTTTCTCTCTATGCGACAAAGTACTGCTATATAGTGAGCAAGTCATCATTCCCACAACACTACAAAAGAGAATTCTGAAAGATTTCCATGCCAGCCACCCAGAGATAAAAAGCTTTATGCAGTTATGTATACTGGCCAAACATGGATAAGAATATCGAAAACATCATAAAATCCTGTAAAGGCACCTCCAATCAAATATAGTCCTTGGACCAAAACAGACCAACCATGGTTGCGAATTCATATAGTTTTTGCAGGCCCACTAGATGGAGTCTACTATCTTGTAGTAGTAGATGGTTTTTCTAAGTGGCACAAAGTTCTTCGATGTAGAAATCCCACTAAAGAAGTGACAATCAATTTCCTACATGAATTGTTTGCCAGATTTGGGGTAGTTGATTGTTTAGTGCCAGACAATGGGACACAATTTACATCCAGCAATTTTAAAGATTTTTGTGAGACCTTCCAGATCAATCATATTCCTCCATATCACCCAAGGTCCAACAGACAGGCTGAGCACTTTGTTGACATGCTGAAAAGAACTCTGAAGAAAGCTAGGGGCACATCCACAGAAAATGCCCTACAACAGTTCCTTCAGGTGTCTAGAATTATGGCCAACAACAACACACCACCACCACCACCATCATCACCACCACCACCACCCATAGCCGAGATAATGTCTGCACATAAAATCAGGTCTGTGTTTGACAAGCTATTTCCCAAACAAACAAAACTGGGATGAACAAACACGGTACCTACAAAATGTTACCAACCTAGAGAGAGAAAGTTTTTTCCAGATTTTTCAGAATAATAAATCTTTCTGGGAAATGGGTACAACTGAGAAAAGAGTAAAAAATATGGTCTACATAATCAAAGGTCTCCAGTTTACTCACAAAACACATTTAAACCAAAGCAGGAAATGCCTGTCGAATGATGCTGACAGCAGTCCTCAAGAGAAAGAAGTCATGGATGTCATTTATGATACTTTTGACCCTAGAACATTGTTGTTTAAGGAGAAAAAGAAAAATGACAGACTTTATTGTCATTAATTCAAAGAGAAAAAAGTATTAAGATTCCAGCGGAGTTGATACTTAGGAGCGGAGTGTTATGGTAATTTACCCATGCACACATGAACTCTTCCAACTATAAATAAGCAGCAGTTTCTGCATCATGGCAGAAGTCTATTCCAGTACATAGCTCTGACAACCGGACCAAAACAGTCACGCTGGTGACCTTCTCATTTTGTATGTTTTATACTACTGTTCTTTGCCAATATATTTGTTTATCTCTATTCCTTTTATGTGTCTATTTCTGGCCTTTAACAAGGCCACAACACTATTAAAAGCAGTTATTTTTATTAGTCATGTAGAAAACATTACCAATGAAATTTCAAAATTACTTACATAATGCCAACATTTTTCAATCAGATTATTGGTTTACAAATTAGTTATTTAAGTGAAGCTACTGTTGCAAATTTTCAAAATAATAGAAAAATCAAGAGTTTCGTGTGTTGATAAAGCATTACTTTCTGATGGAAAAAATACTGTTCAAGCAAAGCAATGGCTTGATAAGTGTTATTCAGACTCTGCTCCATCGGAAACAATGCTTAAAAGGTGGTATGCTGACTTTAAACGCAGTTGTACAAACACAAATGATGCTTAATGCTCAGGTTGGCCAAAATCAGTAGTTGTCTCGGAAAACACCAAAAAAATTCACACAACATTTGTCAATGAGAAAGCTGTGTTCAAAGTAGGTGCCGTGTTTGCTCACAGTCGATCAAAAACAACAACACGTTGACGATTCAGAGCATTGTTTGCAACTGTTTCAACACAACAAGAAGGAATTTTTGTAAATATGTAACAATGGATGAAACCTGGATCCGCCACTTCACTTCAGAGTCAAATTGAATGGACAGCAGCAGGTGAAAGCTGTCCAAACTGACCAAAGACGTAGATATAAGCAGGCAAGGTTGTGGCCTCTGTATTTTGGGATGCGCAAGGTATTTTGTTCATCTAGAACCTTGAGAAAGGAAGAACAAGAAGAACAAATTTATATAGCATTATTGGTGTGTTTGAAGGAAGAAATCGTCAAAAAACAGCCACAAATGAAGAAAAAGTGATCTTTCACCAAGACAACACACTGTGTAACAAGTCAATCGCAACAATGGCAAAACTACATGAATGACACTTCAAATTGCTCCTGCATCCACCCTATTCTCTAGATCTGGCCTACACTGACTAATGGTTGTTTGCAGAGAAGGAGATTTGGCTGTAATGAAGAAGTAATATTGGAAAGTAAGACGTATTTTGAGGCCAAAGACAAATCATTTTACAAAAAAGCATCAAATTGTTGGAGAAGCATTAGAATCAGTGTATTGCCCTAGAAGGAGACTATATAGATGAATAAAGTTGAATTTTGCCCAAAAGTTATTGCTTTATTAAGCCCAGGATTTATTGAGTAATGTGTTAGATACAATATTAAAAACATTTATTCAGGATCATGTTACAATCTATATAATACTGATTTTTGTACATATGTATATAATCTCTAACTGAAACCAGTATAGTCTAGATAGTGTTATTAAATTAAGATACCCCTAAAATGTACAAATTTAAAGAATCAACAAATTATGGTGATTTATAATTGAATGAAAATATTGTAGGGTCTGCATTCATGCTAAACTGAAACACAAAATACTTTTTAAGAGAGCTAAATATTAAATTATATTTGAGTACAACCTCTTATTTATTTACATAGAAGGAAAAAAATTCCATAGAAAAAAAATTCTCCCTTTTTACAAATAATATTCAGAAGGCGATATGATCTACAATCTTTTTTCCTGTATTCAATAAAAGGGTGACTTAATAGGTCACAGGGTTAGCTTGTAACAAACAGTATTGGAAGGATATAGTCAAGTAAGTTAAATGAGGTCAAGTGAATTTTATCTTAATCACACTCTAAAAATTAATTATTCAACTTGACAATTAACTAACAACCTGAATAACACTTGCTTGCAAAAGGAAAAACAAAAATGATCAAAAGCACATTTTATTTTTCATTGTTACTTTTTTCAGTAATCTCAATAGAAAAATAAAAATCATTTTTGCTTGAGTGTAAATGTATTTTATCAGATCAAAAATAAAAATCAATTAGATTTTAATTGTAAAAAAAAAAGAAAGAAAAAGATGACACAAATCTGAAGTTTAAGTTTCATAATTCTAGCTTTTGAAATCACATTATAATCACACTTAAAATATATTTTGTTTATTATAAATGACTAACTCTACCAAACTATAATAACAACTACAAATAACAATTTGTAATATTCAATAATTCTAAATTATAAAAATAATATAAATAATAAGGTAATGTTAAACATTGTAAATTGTTTGCATCAAAAAGTATATTAGCAAGAAAGTAAATAATACCATGGCTAAGAACATCTGGAGAAAGAAAGACTACCTACTTGTTTATAGGGATTATATTTATAAAGAATGGAACAACATCATAAAGTTGGATTTCAAACTCATGTAGAATAAAAAAATGTCTAAATATTAGTAGCTTAATTTATTTTAAATGTACAATTTCTCTCCAGAAATGATCAAGCCATTTAATATTAACAAACTTCAGTCCACTTTAGCATGCTCCCTTTGTGACTACACACACATACTTATACTAGCTTCCCTTCCACTTTTCAAAATGGTTGACATAATTTACTGTAGAGATCCCCACCAGATATCCCATCATCAGTTTGAAATTTCCTTTTTAATGATAATTTTAACTTAGGGAGGCTTGAGAGATCTGGGTGATCCAATAATTTGCCAAAATAACATGTATGAATTCTAAAGAATGGCTGGATACTTCTCGGACAGCCCATAAAATCCTCAAAGCTTTGGGGAAAACCAGAAGTTACAGGGAATGGGAGGATTAACAAACTTGGATGATGCAATGCCTTGCCAAAATAACCCGTATGAAATGTGAAAATAGCTGGATACTTCCTAGACAGTCCATGGAATCTTCAAAGCTTCTAATTCTCAAACTGTCAAACACTGATTTTCCTTTCTAAAAACAGCATGCATTCAACATTTTTGGAATGTTTTGCTCTCATTGATGGCCTTCTAGAAGATGAATCAATTTCAACAGATTTCATGCCAAGTTTGAAGTGATGGTACAAAAATTTTATCTCAGCTTTACTCACTGATTCATACTGGAAAGAATACTTAATTACCTGAATATTTTCTGTGGATGAATGCTCGTTTCAAACAAAACATGATGCATATTTACAGTGAATGCAAGAGTAACACACAACACAAACTCATTCAATTGAGTAACTCAACTGAGTGCCCATGCATACACAGTAAGTTTTCTTTTGATTGGTTGATATGTTACACCGAAACAATGCAAAGCCGTCCTTGAGTCAATACTTTCTGGATAAATCTTATATATAGACAGATTTCTTTTTCATTATCAATTAGATTCACATGTGTTTATGAATATCTTATATTCTTTGTTAGATGACAATGCCCAAGCTATTTAGCTATTTTCTACAAGTTAAATTATATTTTCTAATGGTATTTGTAGTGGCATAGGCAAAATGGACTTGGCATATTTTGTATAGAGTCAAACAACCACTAATAAGCCAGTCATCACTCAGTACACATGGAGTCTTATTTGTCACAGATTAGAAGATATCACAACAATAACGATCACTAACATTGCAAGATGAAACATAATTTGTGGAAACATGGATTCAAATCAAAAAATTAAAAGACAACAAAATTGTGGTAGGGGAGAATGAGATTACAGATCTTTTCCCTTTAGCGAGATGTGAGACCATAAGAAAGATCTCTGTTATGGAGTATCCCAGAGAATTGAAGGTTTTGACCTTTTCATAAATATCAGACATTATGAAGAGAAATTTGTAGCCAAAGAAGTTATTTTTGCTGAAAGGACAAAATTTCTCAAGAGCAAACAAGAGCCAAATAAAACAATAATACAGTATGTACCCAAGCTACAAGAGGCTACCAGATTTTGTGTGATTTTGAAAAACTTGTCATTGGAGAAATGACCATCAAAGATGAGTTTATACAGCTGCAATTAATTGAAGGTATATATGACGCTTCATAAGAACACAAAATTTTACAATGGTTACTATTGACTAAAATAGTAACCAATGGATGCATTTATAGTTTCTGCAACAATTAGAGTTAATTGAAAAAGTCAATAAATAAAAGAGTAATGCCGAAACATAGCACCTACTAAATTACCTTGTGCAATGCAAATACTGTGCTAAAAAGTATGAAGAGAGCAAGAAAAAAATGTTCAGCTTTAGGACAAATATGCTGTAATTGCGAAAAGAAAAGCCCTTTCCAGTCTGTGTGCAAGCATAAAGAGAAAATAGAAAGGCTAGAAAATGTAATCCCCTCCTCAAGAAAATACAGATATATCTGCAATACAAAGAGATAAAGAGAAAAGTGCCAGAGAAAAAATTAAAACATTAAGTTGTTTTGATGGAACTTTTGAACTCCAAAATTATTCTCATCATGGTAGTGAAATATGAAAAAAAGTCATGGACTCATGAGGATAAATGTTTTAAAAGCTGATACAATCAAATTAATTAACAGTGTGAAGTTGGAAATAATGACATAGGGATGTTAAAATGAAGCAAGCATTCAATTAAAAGAAAATAGTCACACCCCCTTACCATGACTCTAGCAGACTGAATATTTACATGTTACCTTTGGTAGGAACTTTAGATGTTCCCTCTGAGGGTGGTAATTGGGCTTCACCTATTGTTGTTTAATGAAAAGCAGATGGAGATTTAAGGATATGTGGGGATTATAAAATAGAAGTAAACCAAAAATATGCTCCAATTCATTTTCTATTCCTAACATTGAAAACTGCAATTCACAAGTTGTTGGAAATTAAATACTTGGCTAAAATTGGCCTCAAATCTGCCTATAACCAGATACAAATTGATTAAAAATTTAAAGAGGTCACCGCAATTAACTCCCCAATAGGTTTACTCAGATGGAAATGTATGCTTTATGATGTAAAAATGGCAAGTGCTATTTTTCAAAGAGCCATTGAAAATGTACTAACTGGTGATGTTAGGAATATAATCATCCATTGAAATGATATATGTATTGGTGCTACTAGCAAAGAGCTAAAACAAAAAATAGATTATATTTTAAACAAATTGAAAAATGCTGTGGGTGACCATAAACAAGGATAAATGTGTGTTAAATTATGACACAATAACATATCTGGGATATTAATTTCCAAAGACAAAAAAAATTTCACCAGACACAAATTTGATAAAGAAATAGCTACACTACAAATGAAAATAACTGAAATCTTTTTTTAGTATTATCCAATTTTTACAGCAAATATTTACCAAAGTATATATACTGAATTGATAGAACCCTTTGCAGAGTTATGAAAAAAGAACAACAAATTTAAATGGACTCAATAGCAGAATATAGCATTTAAAAATTTAAAGTAAGAAGTTATAAAAAAAACATTCTAAAAAATGTTTACCCTAAAAGGAAAGTGATTTTAACTACGGCTATAAATGAGTGTGCTGTACTGGCAATTTTGTCTCAAGAACGTCATCTTATAATGTACCTTTTCTAGAAGGTTAACATCAGTCATGGGTATTCAAATATTGAAAAAGAAGTGTTAGCTATTGTATGGAGCACAGATAAAGCTTGCCAATTTTTATTAGGCAGGAAGTTTCTGCTTAAATCTGACCATAACCACAGGAAGTAGTTACCTAAAGTTACATCTTCTCAAATTTTATGATTGGCCATAAAGCTCATGTCCTTTGACATCGACACTGAATATATGAAAGAAAGCATCTACATGTGGAATCAAGACAATGAACCAATAGAAAAATCAGACAATTCAGAAAATAAAATATTTCACTGGACTGAAAAAGATGTATTACCCTTAGATTATCTTGCATTTAAAACCTTGTATTAAGCAGGATTGCATGTAGAATGAAAAGAAACAAATGGAGTGACTGTTTTAGGGTAGAAAAACTCTATAAAAAGATAAGGTAACTATAGAGAAGGTACATATATGCAACAGAGATGTTTTAATACCACCAGAGAGAATAAGAAAAGACATAATAAAATGTGTACACCATGTTCATTGTAGAATAACAAATTAAAATTCAAGCATAGTACCTGGGTATTCACATAATATAGAATAATATCTACAAAAATGCCCAAAACGTGAGGAAATTCATTCTCTGGATGGCTTGAAGTGGTTAGAGTTCAGGATAGGAAGGCATCCACAGTAAATTTTCCAGAAATTGGGTGCCAAAAATGTTAATCACTGCCAATGCAACAGAATTTTGTCACGAAATTTTGTGTTCATGGCTAAAACAAATTGGATTCCTTCATTATAAAACATCATCATACCACCCACAATTGAACAGAATTGCAGAAAAAAATGACACAAACAGTGAAAATAGAACTGAAGGTATTTTCCCCATCCAGATACACTATAGATAGTTATCTATCAAGATTATTACTGAGTTATATGTAGAACTATTCAGTATGCTGCATTGATGGGAAGAAAAATTAAATCACCTATAACAATGTTCTATTCAACAAATGAAAAATATGTGGTACAAAAAAATTAGTGAATCAAGTTCTGAATAACCTAACTTTATTGCACAAAAAGAACATAGCAACAAGTGGACAGACTATTAGCTCATTCTGATCAAATATGACCTAGAACTTACAACAAAGAAGCTGAAATAGAAGAGGAGGAGGAGGAACCTGAAAGGGGAAAAAAACATGGGTACTTCTGACGAAGAAAGTGAACATGGTAGTAAAGAAACTATGGAGGATAGTTTGCACAAATCTGAAAGGAAATTGAAAGATCAGAATGGAGAAGACTCCTGTAGTGGTGATAGACTCTGCCAAACTTATTATTGAACCCCTTTCAATTTTAATTCGTAGATAAATTTTATTTTAGTTAAATAAAGCTTAGTACTTTTACTGTTGTTCTGGGTTCAGAAATACTATATATATATATATATATATATATATATATATATATATATATTATGCTCTCAATATGATTGAGCTCTCTAGAGAAGAAAATTTTAAAAACAGTTTCCACTTCTGCGATATATGTGTGACTCTTCAGAAATGAATTGAGTTCTCTCGGTGACTGGCATGTGCATACACTGCTTATATACAACATGTTAAAATTTCCCTTCTCTGATTCCATGCGCTTATAGCTTAGTAGGTAGCGACTTTGACTGATACCAAATCGGTCGAGTTCTGATCCCGGCCAGAAGCAAGTGGATGTGTCTAGCCACACTGATGAGTTGTGATACTGTGAAACAGGCTTCTATGTGGATGACTAATATATATATATTACAATTTATTTGACTAAAATACATAGATAACTTCTAGCATGAAAACACCATGGAAACTAAAATGCTTAAACATCGAAACTTGTTCACCAATAGCTGCCACAGATTACCACCATGGCAAACTATTCTACTTAACTACATGAATGATTTCCAGGATAGGATACCAAACAAATACCGGGTCCTTCTAAGTTGTACAAGTTCCAGAGTATTCAAATATATCAAAGGATGTACAGATCACAGTGTCACCATAATAAACTTGACATCATATTTATTAAAACAACCTAAAGAGGTGTTTGCAAGACACTTGTTGGCTATGAGACAACAGAAGCCAGAAGAGTCACTGGATAAATTTTTCAGAGAATTAGAAAAACTGAAGAAAAACTGTAATTTCAAAGTCCATACTGCTGAGGAATGCAGTAATGAAGCTATGCACAACACCTTTATTTTCAGCTTAAGTTCACATTCCATATGACAGTGACTATTAGAAAATAAAACCTTACATTTACTAACAACTTACAATCAAACTTCTGCTCTGAATTCAGTACAACAAAATAATAAGATGTATACTACTCCAGAAGTTCAAATGGCAGCATTAGTGAAACATTAAGAACCAGCAGTAGCTGTGGCTTACCAAGCCAAACATAAATGCTTTTTTTGTGTTTCCCTATCATTTACCGGATCGTTGTTCCACTTGTGAGGCTAGTTGTAAAAAAGAAAGAACATTATGCTCATACATGTCAGCCCAAAATTTTGTTAGCAACAATGGCAGATTCTCATATACTGACCCTGTTTGCTAACACACCACGAGAACTCTATCCCATAGCAAAAATAAACTAAGTGTTTCCTGCAGTACTAATAGCTATATCAGCGACAAAGTTGCAAGGCAACCAAATTTAGAAATTCATTCCTCTAGTAAAAATGGCACAAAAAACTTTAAACACTAACTCAAGGAAATATGTAGTTGTAAATCAACTTCTTTGTCTTAGCGGCCAGTCATATGTTGCTACCCATCTGGGTGACTTGAAGAATTTTTGTTCTGACGTGATACTTGGCCAGGATTTTCAACGTCAGCATCAGAAAATTTATTTAAATAAAGCTTAGTACTTTTACTTTTGTTCTGAGTTCAGATTTACCTCTCTCTCTCTCTATATATATATGTGTGTGTGTGTGTGTGTGTGTGTGTGTGTGTGTGTGCTACAAGCCCATGTCTAGATCCACAAAAAAAAAAAAAAAACAAGGTACACACCTCAAAATAGAGAGAAGTAAGATCTTGTACTATAGTTTGGAGAAGTCACAGATCAATGAAGGGCATGACACCTCTTTGTTTCTGGGAGGTGTAGTGACATAGGCAAAATGAACTTGCCCTATTTTGCATAGAATTGAGTGACTACTAATAAGTCAGTCATCATTTGGCACTGAGTAAGAACTTTTAATAGAAGACATCACAACAGTACTCCCTTCAGAACTTCATCCACAATGCTGCAGTTTCAACCTCTACCAAGAAGGTGCACAAGAACAAAAACTGATTCAAGTCTTTCCACATGAAAGTTTATCATCAACACTAAGTGCAGCACACAGATTAGATCCAAGCACAACCCTAACCAACAAAATCTGCAGGTCCTAAAAGATGTCAGCAAAGCTTAGCAAGAAAAGGAAGATGATTATAGACAAAGACAAGTAAATGAGGTAATGCATGGAATGCTACCTAGACCTTTACTCTAGAAAATTCCATCACCAAAAAATACCTTCAGAAGAGCTGAACTTGATAAGTCTTGATGTCATAACTTATAGAAGATCATCAGATGCGGTAAGCAAACTTTACTGAAATCACTCAAAAATCTCTTGTGCCGCTGTTGGAGAAAATGAAAATTTTCTTCAGGATATATTCATGACCAAAATTATTGCCCTGTATAAAAACAAGAGCAGGCACAATAACTATAATAGCTATCAGAGTAGCTGTTAAGTATTGTTGGAAAAAACTTTCAATTCCAAGTTTTTGCTGATTGTACCTACCTAGAATCTCTGTACAGATTTAGGACTAAGAGATCCACAGTTGACATGATCTTTACTGTATGTCAGCTCATGGAAAAATGCCATGAACAAAAGATGCCACTATACATTGCCTTCATAAAAGCACTTGGCCTTGTTAGCAGGAAAATCAGTTCCAGCTACTAAAGAAAATTGTTCGACACAATTGATGAGTAACTATCTCCTTTCTCAAGAACATGAAGGGTGTATTCAGCTACAATGGAGAAATTTTAATACTCTTCCAGCAAGAAATTAGAGCTGACTATGAGCATCAAGAAAACAAAAGTCATAGGTAAAGAAATTCTTGCATCTCTATCAATCAGTATTGATCACAGATCACATCACATGTCTAGGCTCTAAAATCACTAAAAATCTATTGCTTGACCTAAAAATTAACAAACATCACCAAAGCAGCAGCAGTGATGACTAATTTGAAAGTATGGGACAATAATCAGCTGACCTTATATGCAAAACTAAAAGTATGCAGGCAGTGTCCTTAGTAATCTGCTTTACAGCAACAAATGCTGGATAATATATGCCAGGAAGGAGAATCATCTTGAAAGCTTCCATCTCCATTTCCACCTGCTGTCTACAATATATCCAACAAACACTACTGTACAGGAGTAAGCCAATTTCCAGAGCATGCATCAATGTTGTCTTCAATGTTTGGTTCATATACATCAAATGAATGGTGGCCATATACAAAAAGACACTATGTATAGCAAGTTGGCCACAGAACACTGTCTGGGAAGTCATCCCAGCCATCCAGACTACATTTCAAGACATCAACAAGAGGAACCTGACACTCGCAAGTATCAACCCAAGTAGCTGGAAAAAGCTAGCAGTTGGAGTCATTCTGTTTAAGGAGACACAAATGGCAAGAAAAAAAAATCAACAGCTGGAGGTTAGACGACAACACAAATAGCAGAGGGAACAATCTTTGGTCCACATTCAAGTTTCATCTACCACACCAGCAGAATAATCTGCCATGCAAATTATTAAACAGTTAAGCTAATCAAAACACTATTCATAATAGGACAGAATTTTAACCAAACAGGGCATTACCATTATCTCATGCAATAAACGAATACCTACTACTATATCAAATTTCTATAAAATAGTTCAATTAACTAAAATCAATTAAAATAGTCTAAAAAATAATAACACTTTTATGATTTGATTAACCACTGAGATAGACTATTCCATATAATAATAATTTTATTTAGAAAAAATAAACATGAATCAATTAAAACAAAAAGTGACTTATTGATCAATATAAATATATAATTAATGAATGATTTATTCTGGTGTATTGTGTTTTTTTTTTTTGGTTAAAATCTTAGGTGTAAAATAAATAGGAGTCTAAAATCATATGTACAATGAAGACCAAAATTATGATACAATTAATTTCATTTAAAATAATTAATTTTTCAAACATTGAAGCATATTTTACTATATATAAAAGTAGGTTCCTAAGGTTTAAAAGGAATTTTTATAAATGGAAAATCTTTCTTGAAGCTTTTATTTTAGCTTTAATTTCAAGTTAATAGAGTAAATTTAATATTTCCAATAAGCAAAATACTTGGCTCTATTTCAAAACTAATTAAAAAAAGAACTGGAGAGAGTTTTCATTTTTGATTTGCTAAAAACCTTGAACTTTTATCTCACAGTTATTGCAAATTAAAAAAATCTTCCAAAAATTCTGGAACTTTATTTGAGGAATATTAGCCAATTTAAAATACAATTAATCTTATTTCAAACAACTATTATATACTTTAATTTTAAAAAATTGCAGAAATGCTTATTTTTTAACCTGACAGTAACTGTTTATTTAATGTGTGACATTTAAGTTTTGACAGATTGATATTTATTTAATGTTGTTTTATGAGGGACTTTAGACATTAAAAAATAACTGAATTAATGTAAGCATGGTTTATATATAATTTTTAAGTATTCAGGAATCTTAAAAATTTAAGACCATATAATCCATAACAATGTTTTACCGAATTTTAAATATTTTTGACTGTAAATTTACTATAGTTATTGCTCTTATTCTCTGATAATGTTGTGCATGGTCATCTGTATACAAAAAAAAAAGATTGGCACATTTATATGAAACAAAATTCAAATTTCTTTTAAAAATATTACTGTTTAATGATTTGTACTAAGCTTTTTAATTTATAATTAGTAAATATTTTTTTTACATAATAGTAATATCTAAAAGGGTGAAATTAATACATGAGTTTAAAAGATTTAAAACTTAAATTATTCTAATTGAAATTTAAAAAATAAAAACAATTCTTATAAAAATTTATTTCCATTGAGAAAAAGATTTTTCTGAAAACAATAGATCTTAATATATCTAATTTATAAAAGCAATTAAAAACTTTTTCAATTAAATAATGTCTTAATTTTATTGCATTTTTTATTTTATGATACAGTGAGCAAATTTTCAGTAAACAGCATTTCTGTTTGAAAAAAAAATTGATGATTTGAATTCTCCAAAGAGTCCTGCTTTTAACTAATATAAATATGAAGTGACTAAAAGTTTTAATTCATGTAATTTTTTTTTTTTTTTGTAGGGGAACAGATATAAAAAGAAAGACAAAAAATACAAATTCAAAAATAATTTCCATCATTTGTGAATAAGTTCTGAAAATTTAATTAAAATCCAGCAATTATTTGATTTTTGTAAGAATTTTCAAATCTATGTTGTTTTTTTTTATATACAAAAGATGATAAAATTTTCTATACTTATGTTTGATGCCTACACTGATGCAAGAGCCAAAATTTTGAACATGCAAGAAAGGATTAAAAATTTTAATAAAATAATAAAAAAATACTTTGGTCTAATAACAACAAAAGCATTTTAATGATAAAAATTTGTTTTTATCAAGTTTGGGGCATTTTTTCATCATGGTATGCTGTATGCTTTGACACATTTACTTCATTGTTTGACGAATCAGAAACAATATATTTCAGCACAATTTCTTGAATTCACAAAAAACCTTTCTTTGAAATTTTAGGATAATAATGAATCATGTAAAATTGAGGAAATTCAAAAACAAGTTTCTCAGTTTCATGAAGAATGTCTGAAATTAGAAGCACACTCTTAAGCACCAGGGCATATTGTACATTAATGCACGATAAAAACAAAAGATAGTCCTCATAACTGTCACATATTCAGAGGTATCTCAATTGGATTCATTATGCTGGATATACTAATGAACATAGTATAACTAGGCTCTCACCATTCTATGAAAGTCAACTATTAATATCCAGTTAGGCTTTTGTTCTGGTCAGTCAGTTAAGTGCTATACGCGATACACGCTTGAGTGATCACGTTGCGAAAGAGACATGACTGACTGGGTAGAAGATTTTCCCATAGTAGGTTGCTATTACTTTCTGCAGTAGACTGATTGCCAACCAAGGCTATCCCAATCTGTCTAGCTATTTAACTCATAGCTGGAGGGAGAAGCGACAGATCAATACCTTTTCCAGGAGTATTTGCGCATAAGTGAATGCAACAAATTCAACTAGAATCTGAACTCGGCTCTCTGATTTCTCATTCCAAGCTACTATTCAATGCACAAAGTGGTGCAATGATAGTATATATGTTATCAAACAACTCCAAGAAATTGCATAAGAAATTGCATATATTTCCAATAGAAAACTGTATTCCTGCAATCTTCATCACACAACAGCATATGATCATATCAATAGAGATTTCCTCTCATCATTTATTAGAAACTATCTTTCAAGTTCTGGCTCCACTAAGTATAGATCAAATCTGATAGAAGAAGTATATTGGTCCATCAAGTTGTACATGTCTCGTCAAAATCTCAATACCAAATAATTCCAAACCTCATCAGAAGTACAACAAGGAAGAAATGAGAGCCCTAATTTATTTAATCTCTTCCTAGAATATGCTTGGCACATATACAAAAAGATGCAAAGAGATGGCCATTTAAGCATTCCATACCTCATTCCAAATAAATCTACTAATAAAAAACTGCATTCCTGTCTTCCCTTCCAAGACCAGTGTATTGATGATAATAGGGGTTATGTGGATGACATAAGTATTCATAGTTGGAATAAGCATGATCTTGAACAAAATAATCAAAATTCTCTACCAAGTGTTCCAAGAAGCAGGACTCAAAATAAATTAAAATAAAAAAAAAAAATGAAGATCTGAAATTAAAATGAAAGCAGTGATAGCACATAATCTGAATCCATCATAAAAATTCAAAATGTAAAGTTAATACTAAACACAACACTTCAAATATCTCAGTATATGGACCAGTTATAACAAATTTAGTAGGAAATAAGGAAATTTAACAGAGAATGGATTACAGTTTGGATTGTTTTGTTCAACACCACAAGATGCTACAAAACCAAAACATTAAGCTAAGAACTAGAGCATTGTACTTAAATAGTTTCATCAGATCAAAACTTTCATATGCAGATTATGTATAGTGCATTACCCATTCGAAAATGTCTAAACTGTCAACTATATACAGTTGCTCTCTCAGATTAATGATTAAAAATGGCTTCCAGCTGTAGAACTTTGAGACATTGTGAACTAGCACTACAAAATCCCTAACAAAAGATCTGTACCAAATTAATACTAACCTCATCATTTGGGGACTTTCAGCAGCAGCAACAACTAAAATGTAACTCGAAAAGAAAACAATGAAATGTCAACATTTCACACTACTTAAATGATTATTTTTTTCCTACCTTCCATTAATCTAGATTACATTAGTCTCCCTGAAAGCAATACACTGCACCTCTTTGGTCTCACTCTTTCAGCTGATTTCAAGTGAAATAAATACATTGAATCGATAGCTATATCTACTGCTAAGAAGGTTAAGTTGCTATGCTGAGCTTGCATGTTTATAAATCTACCGTTCGTCCATGTATTGAATGTTATAACTAGTCAGCTGCTCCTACTGTTCATCTCAGGGTTCTCAACAAAATCCAAAGGAGGACCTGCAATGTAATTGGTCCCAATTTGGCTGCTCCCCATCAGCCACTTTCTCATTGGCAGAATATGGCTTCCCTCTGTTTTTTCTACAATTATTTTCACAGCTTCTGTTCTGATGAACTTTATTCCCAGATGTCCTGCCCTTATCAATTTACCCGTTCAACTAGATTAGCAACTGGGTCCCATCCTTTTACCTACAAATTATAAAAATGTAACTGCCAATTCTACTCAAACAGTTTTTTTCCTCGCACTTCTTGCTTGTGAAATTTCTTTTCCCATGCTTGCTTCCCTGATAGCTTCAATCTTTAAAAGTTTAAATGCAATATCAATTGTCATTTTCTATTTCCATGACTCCCACCGCTCTTTTATTTACTCATTCTACAACATCACCTATACTCTTTCCTTTTCTGTCATCCGTCTCCTCTCATTGTAACCCCCTGCACACCATTGGCAACATTGCTTTTCTTGGGGTGAAACAATTATTTTAAAAAAAAGGTTAAGAAGGAAGCTCCCACCAATGCTGGAGATATAACAGTGAAATCAAGAAACCTATCCTCCAGAAAAATTGTTTTAATAAAAATATTTTATCAATTTTAACTGCAGATGGTAATACTAGTTGGTCAGTCAATAAATGCCAAATGGTTCCATAAAAGGAAACGGCTAATATCACCATTAGAGAGAATATAGGCTTATGGCCCCTTCCTGGAAGAGTTGAAAAAGTGTTTGCCTTGCAATATTTTTTCATATAATATACTGTACAATTCACTCGGGTATAGAAAACAGCTTAGCTTTTGTTTCACAAATCGTTCCTGAATTGCAAGTGTTCACAATTCAATGATTTAAATAATGTGTATGTTCATCATAATAAACTGAAGTTCTTTTAAAGATATAAAACTCAGATACAGTCTGGTAGACCACCCCAGCATAATATGATCTAAATTTTATATGTTTATAAATTTTATAAATAATCAAAATAATTTTCTGGCATATAATTTTGTCTTTGCCAACTTTGTAATGTTTTGCATGGAATAAAAAGATTCTTGTAGCAAAATATTATGTATGGGATAAAATTCAATCCAGCAGTCACAGGGCTCAAGAACTCAACCTCCATGCAACTTAACATTTCATAAATAGACAGACCGCAATCAATTTACCCATTTTATAGAACCATATTTGCAAAGCGCAACACAAATCTCATCCAGAATTTACATATCCTTCGAGACTCACACTGACAAGAGTTTATACAGGCAATGTGCATTATTTTTCTTTTGGACATGTGGAACACTGTTTACTCAGATAAGCATTTATCACCACATTCTTTTTCTGGCTGGCTTCTATACTTTTTCCTTCTTCCTTGGAAAATAGTGCACATAATGCAGGTTCATTTTCAAGAACATTCATTTATACATTCACTACAATTTTGAGTGAATTCAAATATCTTGGCTCAATTATCAATGAAGAGAGTTCCTGAATAAAAATAATTTCAAAAGTATCACAAACAATGGCAACTGTCACAAAACTAAGGCCTATCTAGAAAGACAACATCTGCCTATATATTGGCCTTCACAATCTTTCTGTCTGTCTTTGAATATTGGATATTAGCAGCAAAACTATAGCAAAGTACCCAAGAATTAGAAATGAGATGCTACAGAACTATCCTAGGCATCTCCTACATAACCCAATAATCACTAATGAAGCAGTTCAAGACAGTATCAAACAAGAAACAGATACATTAGAAGATGTCATAAGAAGAGGAAGTCAACAATATTTCATTATCATTCTACTACAAGGTACCACCCTAGGTAAAAAAAAAGCAAACAGAGAGTGAAAAAATGGGCAGGCAATATCATTGAGTACAATGAAAGATCATTCACAGACTCAAATATTGGCAGGCAACTATGACATATGGAGGGAACTAGTCAAATGCTTAACTTCAAAGCATGATGATGATGATGTATATATGTATCTACTTTATAAATATACATTCATAAATAGACAAAACGCAATTATGTATTAATAATTATGTAATAATTAAAAGAATTTACCAAACTAAAAAAAAAGAAAATGAAATAAACTGAAAGTTAAATCCAATGTTTACATAAAAACTGACCCAAAATTAACCCTTGTCTAACAAAATGCATCACAATAAATTTAAGATACTGACCTCAAAAACATTAGCATTTTTTAAATCAACTAAACATATAAGGCACATTAATTATACAAAATTAACTTAGTTTACAATTTTAAGAGTGATTTTTCTTTTTAATCATTCAAATTTTTTATTAAATTTTTATAAACTGTTGAAAATATTTTCTATGTATCAGTGAAAATATCTTAAGAAATGTTAATCACAATGAAATTAGATTTGCAGTGATTTTTCAACAATTTTAGAAAATGGAAATTTTATGTCATATGGATGTAAGAAAAAAAATGTTTACTTTTAGACGTAACATTCAGTTGGGTAGGCATGAGAAAGAGATGTTTTTATTACTGTTGCTTTCCAATTAGCTTTTTCCACTTTACTGTTAGTAAAAGCTAAGAACGGAGCATGTAGCTCCAGTAGAAGTAATAAGTTTCTACTAGATTTTCAAATGTTCTCTGCAATCAGAAAAAGGAATATTTGTTGAATAGACATTAAATAAAGTATTTCATTGTAAGTTTTTAAACTAAATTTTTATACCAGGCAATACCATTTCTTTATTAAGAGAAATACTATAAACAATGATGAAAACTAATTTTCCAGTGAAAAAATCTCCAGCCCTATATAACCCAATCAGACATTTAAAAAAAATACTATGTCCTCTTTCAAGTGATTTAATTTTTAAGTTGAAACCTATACAAAAAAGGTTTAAACATAGATTTAAATGATTTTAGATGATTCTATCATAGCCACAGTGAATTTATCAAAGCCAAAAGAATATTCATTTCAATAAACTGATTGACATGTAGGAAACCTTCAGTCAGTCACTTAAGTACCATACGTGATATATGTCTGTTTCAATTCATGATTGACTAAACAGAACATTTTCACGCAGTAGGTTACCATTTCTGAAGTAGACTGGTTGCCAATTAAAGCTATAGAACGCAGTCTGTCCTGTTATTTAACCTATAACTAAGGAGAGAAGAGACGGATATATGCCTTTCCTAATGGTATTTGCACGTAAGAAAATGTAACGAACCCAACTGGAATTCGAACTTGGATCTCCAATTTCTTATTCCAACCTGATAGACATTATACCACAATGCAATCTCCCTTTAGGTACCTAAATAAAATTATTTAACAATGAATGATCTTAGTTGACTGATTAACAATGGCAATTCTATGGTTGGAGGGGGCAGAAGAGACCAAGCCTCTCTCCCAAGAATTTTGGCTGGCCCCTCGGTTGCCTCCCCGCCACTTTTATAAGCTTCCAAAATTTATGAAACAGATGTCTCTGATTTTGATAAAATTTGATCTTCAGCACTTTACCCTTTGTGTTTTCTTTTACATTTAACTTTTTAAGGACATATACAGAGACCAGTTTGAAAGAAAATCAAAATCAAACAACCAGATACATAGAACAGACATGTTGTTAGGAAGGGAAAGAGATTTAATAGTCATATTTTCATATCTGAAGGAAGACATTAGTCAAAAATAATGTCCCCAACTTGATAAGTGATTTATGGGTGAAAGTGGTGTAGTATGAAAATGAAGACGCTTCCCCCTCCTCCTCAGCAAAATCTTGGCCCTAAGTGCCCCCAATTTTCAGAGTTCCGCAGTTACCACTGCTGAATAACCATTTAGCATTCAATATAGATGTGGAAAGCTTCAGTATCAGCTCTCAAAGTCGTCGTTTGCATGATTTCTAGCATTATTTACAATAATGTTGTCATATATTATGGCAGAGTATAAATGGAGTGAATTACAGCAGGTTGAACACTAAGAGTCAATATTTGCAGGGTAGGTTAAATACTAAAGGGTTAAACAACAGCAGGTTTTGGATTAAGTTTGACTTTAACCATCTTGATTATATCTGGTGTTGCTTTTAATACAAATATCAGCTTGAATTAACCCTGAGATATTGTTCATTATCGAGTAATATTTGATTTGAAAATAAATACATATCTATGTGCTCCATGTACCTCTTGTCTATTTTGTAACAATTTGAGAAGAATAGAATTTCACTAAATATGACTAAATAACAGTTTTTCAACATTTACTTAAATATTGTTTACATACTTACAAAAATTCTTTAAAATTAATTTTTGCAGCTATGGCTTTTCTTTGTAAAAAGCAAACAAGATTGACATTACTGATAATATAAAATAAAAAGAAGGAAAAACATTTTTCAGATGAAGGTTCAATTAATCAATGGCAATAAAAGTCAAAGAATTTATTCTCGTAAAAACCAAAGTTTTATATATTTCTGTACAAGAATCTCTTTAGGGTAACAAGTACTTTTTATTTTTTCACTTTTCTTTTATAGTAAACTCTTAAAGACAGAAAAAAGAAAGAAAGTAAAATATCTACTTTCTTATTTGAGAATAAAACTGTTTTTTCTACACTTTAGATACGTTGTGAATTTGCTTCACTTTAACAATAACATGCAGTATCAAGGAAACTAATTGCATTAAATTATACAATGTTACCTTTTCATAAAGCTAAAAGAAAATATTTAAGAGGAAAGTCTTACTAATATACTGGGATCTAATGAATCATAATATACTTCTGTCTAATGTTACTTAAATGCATACAGCATAAACAACATTATTATTATTGGCTTCAAATGTACTACTGATTTCTTCTAAGGTTTTTCTTTCCTTTTATCTTATCTATTAGTCCTTGCATTTAAATATGCCCTAAATGTTCTACATAAAATTGCATTTGCAGAAGCAATGTGGCCTGACTCAAACTGTAAAATGTTATATATTTTCCCTATTAGAATGAGTTAGTTTACAAACCTAAGCAAAAGCATTTCAAATGTTGATAGATTTTTAAAATACTTATACCTGAATAAGCACAAGAACTAAAACCCTTTATTCTCACATATTTTTTTCTTATAAAAATTATTAGGAACCTAAAACTTAAATTTATTTCTTACAAATGTGCTACTACAACCAGTATTCTAAATCAATAAATACACCATTAATTTGTTTAGAAGTTATAAAACTGACAATTTTTCCTTCATTTTGGAGTGAAATCTTTGTGCTTTAAGAAGGGCATAAATAGATATGATTCAATATTTGCAAGATTTATTGTTGATTATACAGAAATAACTATTTTCATCCTTAAAGTGGTTTTATTGCATTTATCTGTGTTAAGAAATACAAGTCAAACTCAGGTATTCCCAGTAAAAGAAAACATTATCCTCACCACAATCTGAGACAAATGAAAAATGTTTTTAAACTTGCTCTTTTCCAATCTCAACAAAAATATTCTAAGTGAATTTTTTCTTTTATGGATGCTTCAATATTCTTTAAGTGAAATTCTTAAATAAACCAATCTAAAATGTGTCCACATCCCTTGATAGTAACAGCAAAGATTTGAGTCAATTATCACCATTTACACATTTTCTATTATTATGCTAATTAGACACACATACTAAAACATGCATAATGTCACAAATTCAATTTCATTTAGTTATATTTCCAGTTTATGTCTTAACTAATTTCATTCAGAAAGATAATAGCTGTCCAGGTGCATATTTTTTCTATTTTTGTCAAAATTAACATATCTTTGCTTGCTGGTTCTAACAGAAAATAAGCAACATTTTTAGTTTAAAAAGTTAGAACAAAAACTGTACAGTTTATAGAGAAGGTACTGTGAATGATCAAATATGTCATAAGTAGTTTGTGGTGTTTTGTGCTAGACATTTCAAACTGGATTGACTGATTGCAATCAAACTGAAACATGATTTGAGAATAATTAGTGTTACACGAGGCAGAAGATAAATAACATGGTCAAAATATTCAATTTAAACAATGAAAATCATTTGCACAATATTAGATAATTTGATGTTTGACTTTCACATTATATGAAAAACCCTACAAAATGATGCATGCTTTGCTATATAAACATAATGAAATATATAAAAAGAAAGAAAATAAATACTTGTACATTGTATGACAAGCAAAATTAACTATCACTTCCTATGCCAAATGCTAGTCATCAATCAAGGAAGATTAAAATAAATAATTCAACCAAATAATGCTCCAATTAGACTAAATGAGAGGAGCAAATGTCAAAATACCCATAGAACTAATTTAAAAGAAAAATGAAAAAAGCATGTTCCATCCAGATAAGGCTAAACTGCATGTTTCTTTGAGGTTCCATAAAAAATTATTTCGGTTTGGAAAGAAAATGCTCACGTAACGGTGTTTTTTTATTTTTAACACTCACATGGCAGGGACATTTTGAACATGCAATTTTTAAAATTACAAGGAATTATGACGTTTTCATCCATGGTTGTATGAACCTAAGAGGTAATTTTTTTAGTGTGGTTACACTTAGTCATAGTAAAAACATTATAATATACAGTATAGTATATTACACTCAGTATAGTAAAAACAGCCAAGCCTTACAATGGTGGCAAAATATGTAAACTGTGCCAAGAAGAAAAGTTAGAGATTATACTATTCCCAAACAAAAGCAAACTGTTGAATGAAAGAATGAAAATTATGACAGTGTAACCATACTAAAAAATACCTCTTAGGTTCATACAACCATGGATGAAAATGCCATAATTCCTTGTAATTTTAAAAATTGAGCATTCAAAAATTCCCTGCCACATGAGCATTCTTAAAGAAAATGGTAAACAGTAAAATCAGTTATTGCAAATCATCTGAAGACACCACTCATGGTAGAAACCTAGGTCACATAATAACTTGTTTACAAATAGAAAATATATACATACATACATATATATATATATATATATATATATATATATATATATAAACAGCCAATGCACACACACACACACACACACACACACATTTATTTAATTTCTAATATTTTATACTAGAATCAATCAAAATACATGACAAAAATTGTCCTTTTTTTGTATTGGAGTTGAATGAAGAAATATTAAACTGTCTTTGGAACAGATGAGACATTCATATGAATTTTAAAAAAAAGGAAGGTGAAGCCAGCTGTGTTTTTTGATAGCTTTTCAAGGCACAAAAGTTTGAAAGATTAGAAAAAAGGCTACTGGGAAAATGTTTGATGTTTTAAAAAGCTCAATACTCAATGAAAAAAAATCTTTATGAAAAATACTAAAAGCTCAGAACAAGGAAATAACCTGTCATATAAATAACAATAGCTCTTTAGTAGGCTAAGTAGCTGAAATCTATAAGCATCTATCAATAAAATATTTAAAAAGAAGCTAAATATTCTAATTGAATCAGCATTGATGAATATATCTGCCATGTTTTATCAAGATCTATGAAATTAATTTTGAGTTAGGTTCCATATATAATGGATGGCTACTTGCTTCCCAAACTCACCCATCATCTGCTGGAGCAACTAGCCAATCCCTTTTGAAGTTTCCTGCTCAAATACAATTGAATTTGTTCAACAATCACACAGAGTCAACCTATGGTTACTACAACTATGCTAAATGGACCTTAGTTACAGGTTCAGACAGAGAGCACATAATCTAGTGTGCGTGATCAACAGTTTTGAACAAGGCCATTATACTCAAACTCACAGCTTAGGACTTGTGATCATACTAGTACAATTAATGGCAGCTTCTTTCACTGAAGGCTTGGGTCAACTCATAGTGTGGTTCTCAAGCACTCTCCAATGGTTCGACAAACTGGAATCACTTCCCCATTCAGATAACATCAAGAAGTCATCCTAACAAAATGATCAGGATGAGATTTGAATATGGGCTTCATGGTTAGAAATTGAGTGTTCTAATCACTCAGTTACATACCTATATATTCATTCATATAGACTATTCATTAACATGCTCTGCCTTCATATTTAACAAAAAAAAGTTGAACCAACAAAAATTGGAAATGGTCACTAAGTAAACCTTATCATATCACCTAACATTCTCATTAAAACACTAACAAAAACAAGCCAAATTACAAATAATGAATTCATTGTTCTGAGCATAGGATTGTATGGAAAAATAACTGCTTCATGTTATTCCAATAGCTTCAAATAAATGTGATGTCTATCAGAAATGACTGTAGCAATTTTGATTGGACATCTGAAATCAAAAATATAAGGATCATAATTTCATGATAATGATCTTACATGTCAAACTACACTCACACAATTTATTGTCATAGGTTCAATTCTCTTAGTTCTATATAAACTTATAATGACAATGTTTTCATGAAAACATGATGAAAACAAATACAAGTACATGAATGAATGCTTAGCAATAATAGTTCATCCCATGAATACAAAATATGTAGGAAACAAGGTTGCTATCAGTTTAAAAGTAATGGTGTTTTATTCCTTTCGTATTAGCAAGATAAAATAAAAAACAAATAATAAATATTAACATCCAAAATAATGTTTCCATTTTTTATTTCTTTTATAAAAAAAACTTGCTCATTACCATTGACCTCCAGTTATCTTTGATAAATAGTGTAACAGATACATTCAACATTTAGTAGATGTATGCTTAGGAGTAACTAACATTATAGCATATATAAGAAGGAGAATTAAAAAGAAAAACTATGTTAAGAGGGACGACATCACTCAAAACAATTAAGTAAATGCTCTTCAAATGAATTTTCAAATATGGACATTAAGAAATTAAATATAAAAATTAAAATGTTATTTGCCTGAACAAAAGCCAGAATCCAGTTCCTTGCTGGTAGGGCTCAAGTTTTATAATAAAATGTGCCATTTATAAATGGCATAATTTAAATGAAATTTAATGAAGTTTTGCCTAATATTTTTCAAAGTATATATAAAAGTTACCTAGCACCTGTTGTTGCTTATTTTTATATTCAATTTATATGTGTATATACAAAGTTTCCTTTTAAATCATTCAAATTTGTAAGAAGCAAAAGAGTTGCATACTAGTGAAATTTTTTTTTTTTTTTGCAAGGCGGTAACGCCACTGATGTGCAGGGAGCTACATAAGAGTAAAAAGATTAGATAGGAGGAGAGTAAAGAGAAAGATGAACCAGTTAGAAAGGAGTAAGAGAAGGATGGGAATACAGGTGTGATGACAGTTGTAAAGGTGGAGAGAAAGGAAAGGATATACAGGGTGGTGTAGAAAGAACTAGAGTCAAGTGGTTAAGAGATGAGTATTGACATTGCATTTAAATTCCTGTAGGTTGTCTCCATCAGGAAAGCAAGAATATGGAAGCGAGTTCCACAGGCGGGAAGTGCAAGAAAAGAAGCTGCAGGAGTAGAATTGTTGTCTGCATTTGTTTGATCTAACTGTGAATGGATGAGACCCAGTTGCCAGTCTAGTTGCACGATTAAACACCTGTTGCAGGGGCACCAGTGACTTAGAGCAGAAGCCATGAAAGTATTTATAGAACAGACAGAGGGAAGCTACATCCAGTCAGTGGGGAAGTGGCTGGAGCCGAGCCGCTAAGTCAGTACCTATCACATTACTGATTCTCCTTTGGAGCCTGTCGAGAACACTGAGATGAACAGGAGGGGTGCCTGACCATATATGACAGCAGTACTCCATGCACAGACGAATGGTTGATTTGTATATTTGCAGGATGGATTCAGGCAGAAAAAACATACTGGCCCGACACAGTCACCCAACCTTCCTAGCAGTGGATTTAGCTATTGACTCAATGTAATGGTTCCATTTGAGATCAGAAGAGAGGGTAAGGCCGAGGAGGCGCAGTATATTGCTCTCAGGGAGACTCGCTTGGTCCATGCTTATGGGAGGCAGGAGAGGTTGCCTGTGATGATTGACAAACAGCAGCTTGGTTTTAGACGCATTGAAATTAAATAAAATGAGTTGATTGAATGTTCTAAAAATACTGATAAATTTTATTGTAAAATTAAAATTAATTTGATCTCAGCAAAATGATAAATAGAACTACATCATTTCCTAACTTTTGAGTGGTGGAATGTTAAACAACTAATTTTATTTTAGTAGCATTTTCATTAAAAAATTTTTCATTAAAAGTTCTATAGGCATTATGCAGACATTTTTGAGAATTAATTTATAAAACTGCAATAAGAAAGTTTATGTTCATATTTTAATGGAAGATTTAAAAGTTTAATCATTCTTGACCATCATAATTATATAATATAATTGAGTGCAATGAGTAATTGATCACAATTTTATGAAATAAGATGAATTTACCTAAGAGTTGTATTTGCTAGAAATTGACATAAGTACTTAAGAATAAAAAAGAAATCCTAGAAAGATAAAAAAAACAATTTTTTTTATACATCTTTAAAAAAAACCTTTATAAGTAAAATTTATGAAATTACACATTAATATCATTTACTTTATAAATAAAAAATTGCCAATATTACAAACAAAGCCGTATATTTATTATATGTGATGAGTAGTTTATAACTACATATGAATAAGTGGTAATATTTACTATGAGTATTAGAGTGCTGAAAAGTTCTTGACCTGATCAAGGGATTCAAAAACAAATTATGATCTTCAGTCACATTTTAGGCCAAGAACTTTTTAGCACCCTCTTGTAATCAACTAAAATTTTATAAACAGGCAAATACATGAATTTTTTATCATTCTTTTTTTTTTTTACATGCTGATAGGATGTAAATATGAATCAATAAATATTTCACTGTAAGGGCTGATTCAATCTTGTTTTTTCTTAATCTTTTTCTGAAGTGTTTACCAGTGTAAAAAGAACAGTTTTTTTTAAAAAAATGATCACTTGGAAAAAAAAAAGGAACATTTTAAAATTGAATTCAATTTAAGGACAAAAGAATGAGCTTCATGAGAATGTTGTTCTGATTAAGTCAGATTTCTATCAAGAATTTATTTTTCAAGCCTTACAAAAAAAAATTATATTCTTATGGATACATAGTGTCTTATTTCATAGTTACAACCATACTGCACTAGTTCATAATATCTTAAATATAAACTAATGATTTTAACTTGGTTGAAAATTTATCAACTCTTTGCATGTTATTTAAAGCCAAAAAATATTTTTCTATAATGCAAGATTTTTTTTTTTTTTTTTGCAGATAATAATGATACAAGTCTTACAAATTAACTTAAAGCTCAGAGGAGAAGTGGTGGACTTATACCTTTCCAAAGCGTATTTTCAAGTTAAGTGGATATGATGAATCCAACAGATGTTGGAACTCAGCTCTCCACATAAGAATTCTAAGCCATTATCTATTACACCACCTGCACATCCAAGCTTACAGCATTTGTATTCTCAAGCAATCATCTATCTAGGTAAAGACCAGTTTTGATGTTGTTTAACTGTTATGGTGCCCTATCTACATTGAAATGAACTCTTCCTTCTTCATAAATACTAACCTGCGAGACTTCTTAGACGAGGCAGTCAAGACATAGTGCAACTTGACAGTTTGGACAGACACTTCTATCTGCTGATTAATAACACTCTTATTTTGTATATAAGTTCTGTTATTCCAATACACTGGTTTAACCTACCTCCTTTTTTTTTTTTTATCTTTCTTCCTGGCCCTAACAGTCCACAACAACTTGGCGATGAGGATTTGCAAGGACCACTGGGATTAAAAAGAAACTCCCTTAAAACACAACACAGGCAAACGAGTTTTCATAAAAATATTAGGTGTAATTGCCAATTTGTTTAGTAGCGGAAGTATGAGAAATTTTTTTATTTTTATCTTTTCATCACAGTTTTTTCATTAGAAAGGCATCTGGAAAAAAACAGAAAAGTAAAACGGGGGGGGGGGGGGGGCACACTTATCATGGAGGATTTCAAAAGTATTTTATTAGATCTCATAAACCAGAATGCACAGCAAGAGAAGTGGCAAAAACAACTGCTCTCTCAACAGGAAAAAATGGAAAATTTATTTCTTCAAACCCAGAAGGAAAATCAAGAGAGACAGCTCAAATTTCGAAAGGAAAATCAAGAGCGTCAACTTGAATTTCAAAAGCAAGTTTTTGAACTAACAAGCCCATTGAAAACAAATTTTTTTCTCATAAAACACCATTTTTATATGCTCCCAAGGAAGACATAACCTTTGCATCATACTTTAGGAGATATGAGGACATTTATACTACAGATTGTGCAAACTAGAGCGACTCAAAAAAATGTTTTCTTCTGAAGAAACTTGGCACAACTGAGCATACAAAATTCATCAACTACATTCTGCCACGGAAGACTAGCAAGTTAACATTCACCGAAGCAGTGGAATTACTCATGGAGCTTTTCAGCCCAAAGACATCTTTTTTTAATAAAAAATGGAAATGTCTTAATCTAACTAGGAAAGAATGGGAAGATTACACCACTTTTGCGTCAGTAGTAAACAAGCACTGCAATGATTTTAGACTGGCGGAGTTAAGTGTGACTAACTTCAAATGTTTGATATTCGTGAAAGGATTGGTTTCAACAAAAGATACAGAAATTAGGTAAAGAATGCTAAACAAATTGGAGAATGAGCTGAATATAACTCTTCAACAGATCACTGAAAAAATGTCAGAGGTACATCTTTGTAAAGCAGGATTCTAAAAATATTGAAGAATCAGGTATTGCTCATGTCACAAAAGTATGCTGCAAACAGAAACAAAGTCTTTTAAAACTAATGAAAAAAAAGAAAAATCAAAATATTTTGCCTCCTAAACCATGTTACGGATATGGGGTCCTACACTGGTACAAAGATTGTTTTTTCTGGAACAAAAATGTTACATAAGTAACCAAGTCAGAAACAAAAGCTCGTATTGCTGATCTAAAAATAAAACCAATAGCTGCATAAAAAATACAAGTACGAATAAACTAGACGGTACTAATACCGGGATATCCGTGCATGTAAAAATGTTAAACAAAAGTGTGGAATTTCAACTAGACTCAAGGTCTGATTTGATAAAATTAAACTTGCAAACATGGAAAAGATTGAGCAAGCCAATCATGATAAAATCTAGCAATATTGCAAGATCTGTCACAGGGGGAAAAATTAAATTCAAGGAAGAATTGATTGTAAATACAATGTTCAATTGGAAGACTTTTTAATTAAAATTGTTTGTCCTGAAAAATACTAACAATCTATTTGGCACTGTTTGGATGACACAATTCCAGCTTTGGAACTTACCTGGAAATTCATACTGCAAAAGAATTGAGAATTGAAATGACAAAGCTGAAAAACTGAAAAAAGAACTGAAGGAAGCCTATCCAGGATTTTTTTCTGGTGGGTTAGGCAGATGTAACAAGATGATGGCAAAAGTTGAACTAAAAGACGATGTCCAGCCAGTGTTCAAAAAGAAGCAAAATGTGCCTTTTGCCTCGTTGGAACAAATTAACAAAGAACTTGACAGATTAGTAAAAACTGGAGTTCTATCAAAGGTAGAGTACAGCGAAAGGGTCGCACCAACAATCTATGTAAAAAAGAAATCAAAAGACATACACGTTTGTGCTGATTTTTCGACAGGATTGAATGCTGTTCTGAAGGACTATCATTACCTCTTCCTTGTCCCAAAGACATTTTTGCAAAACTAAATAGGGGAAAATTTTTCTCAAAAATTGACCTTAGTGATGCTTATTTGCAAATTTCTGTTGAAGAGGTGAAGTTGAAGTTATTGTGTATAAATACGCATCACGAATTATATGAATGTGAACATCTACCATTTAGTATCAAGGTAGTGCCAGCAATATTCCAAGTCATAGATACTATCCTAAGTGGCCTTGACTTCGCAGTTGCTTAATTTAAATAACATTCTGATGAAAAGCCAAAGCGTAGTGAAATATAAGGATCATTTCCACAAAGTTTTTGCTAACATTCAAGATTACTGTTTCAAACTTAAAGAGACCAAATGTGATTTTTTCATGGAAAAAATCAAATACCTAGGACACATAATCGCTAAGGATGGAAGGAGGCTGAATCCTGAATGGGCTACTGCGATTAAAGACATGTCAGCGCCCAATTCATACCAAATATGCATGATTTGCATGCCCCCTTAATGAACTATTAAAGAAAAACAAGCCCTGCGTTTAGACAGCAGAATGCCAGCAGACATTTGAAAAAATAAAGAAAACATTAACATCAGACTTATCTCTTACACATTAAGACCCAGACTTGGAAATCATTGCTAGTTTGTATGGCGTAGGGGTATGCATTCTTAAAAAAATTTCTGATGGAACAGTAAAACCGATAGCTCACGCATCAAGAGCTTTGTTTCCCATGGAAAAAAAATTATTCACAGATTGAAAAAGAGGTGCTTGGGATTATATTCGCAGTCACAAAGTCCCACTGCTATATTTACAGTCAACATTTCGCTCTACAGACAGACCACAAGCCAGTACTCACCACTTTTGGCTCAAAGAAAGGTCTGCCTACTCACACAGCCAACAGACTTCAGAGTTGAAGTTCAATCCTGCTAAACTACAACTTTAAAATGGAATACATGCCATCAAAAAAATTTGGCCATACAAATGGATTGTCAAGACTAATTCCCAAGTACAAAGAAACACTGGAAGATACAGTGCCCACCTGCCTTCAATCTGAAGGAGAATTACTCCTTGTAATAGAGTAAGGGAACTTCCAGTAACACGGGTCCACAATTTATGCATAAAAAACATAGGCTGATAGCAGGTTTCCTGAGGAAACAGTTATGGATGTCATATATGACACTTTCAATATTCCAACCCCTCTAGCAGCCCTCAAAATGCTCTGCTCTAAGAGAAAAAAGAAAGCAACTGATTTACTAGTTGTCAATCCTAAATGCAAAAAGTATTGAGACCATAAACAAATAAAAGTTTTCAAAGTTGTTCTACTGTGAACTTGGTAAAACAAGTCAGTCACATTTTAAATACCTAGCCAATTGTAAAAAAAGGAAACACTTGTTTTTCTCTATGAATTAAATAAGTCAAGAGGAGGAAAATCACACAAAAAAATTATAAACTTTCTATAAAAATGTTCTTATGGATTAATTTTTGTGAAACTTTTTTTTTTTTTTACAACTACAGTACAGCCTCAGAATTTTAATATAAAAGAAAAAAAAATTTTCTTCAAACTCCTGCGGAGTTAAGATTTTAAGAGGTGGGGAGTGTTATGGTGCTCTATCTACATTGGAATGAACTCATCCACCTTCATAGATACTAACCTGCGAGACTTCTTAGACGAGCAGTCGAGACATAGCGTAACTTGATGGTTCGGATGGACACTTTTATCTGCTGATTAATAACATTATTTTGTATATATTTTCTGTTATTCCAATACACTGGTTCAACTTACCTTCTTTTTGTCTTCCTTCCTGGCCACAACATTAATTTAGGTGATCATACAGGAAAAAGAATTTGAGAATCTAGTTTAGAAATACAACTTTGATTAAAGTAAATAGACAGGGAATTTTTAATGTTTTATTTAACCATTCCTGTTTCGATAAAAGTAAACATAACTTGGTGGTTAGTACATATAAGAACTCTTCAAAAGTTATTGATCAAACATTTTTTGTTATTCACTTGACTATTAAAAGATCTAAAATCTGAATAGCTCGAGATGAAAATCATGATTAAAGATGCTTTGTTTTTATGAAATTTTTAGATGTTGGTTTATATTTGTGCATTATTATGACATTCTCCAAGAAGCAACAAAAGCAAAGTTCTCTAGGCAAAACAGCAAGTTTTAAATATATTAAAAAGGTTTATCTAATTTCCTCCTCGTAACATACAATATTTTATACTGAACTCAATAATATTAAACAAGGTTATATTAAATATATGCAAAAGTTCTTAGAATCCTCTTTTTCCTTTAAATTTGAGACAATACACAGAAAACTATTTCTTGAAAAAAACTGAAAATCTTTGAATACAACAAATACATAGTTGATTAACTAACAATATAAATAAACAAATAAAATGCTAACAAAACCTAACAATAATAATAATAGTAATAATAATAACAAAAACAAATCTATTTTGTTATAATCAACTGCATCACAATTATAAAGCAAGATGAGGCAAACATCTTCAATGCATTCTACTGAAATGTATCTAAGATTAGTTAACAGGGAAAAAATTATTAAAATCCTACCATCAAAACTGAATATCAACTACAAATTTTTTTGTCCCTTGGGAGATTTTGTCTCTGATATTGTGCACATCTAATTCAAATGTTGGCCACACAACAACTTTATCCTATACACTAACTTTTTACTTATTCATACAAAATGCAGTCTGATCTAAAAAATAACAGACTGCTGGGCACTAGTAGTTCTTTCATTAATATTTATCAAATGTTAACTGAGAAAAGGCTTCAAATTTTGAAAGCACTTATCAAAATTAAGAACAAAAAAAACAAGTTTTCTAATCAAAGTATAAGTATTTGTAATGTATTTTAATGTTGCCATCCTCTCTTCCTCTTTATTATATTAGAGACCGTTGTTTGTGAGTATTTCCCTCTTGTCATGCTCATGGAGAGAGAGAGAGAGAGAGAGAGAGACAATAGCGAGGCAGGATCAAGATCTTGCCATGTATATGCCCTTTAACAGTGCCTAATAATTTATTTGCAATAATTATGTTGTAGACTTGTAAAGAATATCGTTATATATATATATATATATATCCACACACACACACACATTAGTCATCCGCAGACAGATCTGTTTTGCTGTATCACAGCTCATCTGTACAATTAGACATCCGATTGCTTTTAACCAGGATTGAAACCCGACCGAATTAGCATCAGTCAGCGATTCTACCTTTGAGCTATGGGCACTCGGTAGAAAGAGGCAGATATCCCTTCTATCACACTCGGGGATTTGGATTATTTTGTTGGTTTTTTTATGTTTTGTTGCTATCATTTTAGACAGCATATCGAAATATTTTGACACCATGGGCCCACTTGTTATTAATAATACTTGATCAGTATATTCCACTCAGAAGAAACAGGCTTTTTGTAGATCATCATCATAATATTCAAACTCCATGACACCAAAATTTAAGAACCTATTTTCAAAAATATAATCAATATTATAATTTTGTCCTACAGCATTAAAGATTTATATCTAGATAATGATGAAATTAATACTTAAAAATACATCAATACTTTTGGACAATAACTAGTAGCCTATATTCGCTTATATACAAACTGAAAATAACTAAAACATTTAACAAACACTACTTTTTTGGGGCCTTTGAATAGATAGATAGATAGATACATACATACATACATACATACATACATGTAAAAATTTGCTATGTCTATGGGGGAACAGTGCTCAGTACCAGGCACAGAGTATTTGTACTTATAGATTATAAGGACATTAAAATCAACACTGTATTGTAACTATCAGTTTTCCCACTTCAAGTGATTTTCATACCATGTTCTGAAGATGACTTGAGGCAGGAAATTGAAAGTCACTATACAGTGTTGATTTTTTTATGTTCACACTTTCTATGTATAACTGATAAAATAGCTATTAAAAACTGATAGAAAATCAGTTATAAAACTAAATATTATGCAGATAGTCTTCTCTATTTGGTAAATGTAATTATGCTGTTATTACAGGATTAGAACAATATTTCTTTTAGTTTCGGAAAGAGTACCAAAGCAATATACAGACAGTGATCAATAGGAATCTAAAAACAAGAGAGTATTTATTTTATTCATAAAGAAGCTATCACTTAAATAATTTGTAAATCTTATTTTGTTTTCTCTTAAATACCCATAAAAATCACTTATTCTACAAAACCAGAGAAAAAAAAACAATCAATAATGAAAATATGTTTCAATAGGTATTGAAACATATTTTCATTATTGATTGTTTTTTTTTCTTATATTTAATATACTTCAGTCAATCATAATTATTGTTAAAAGGTTTTTGGGTTTTTTTTTTTAATAAGAATCTTACTTGTACATCATATCTAAACACATTGAGTTTTTTAAATGAGATATTAAATATTGAGAAAAAAACAGTATAAAAACGAAAAGATGAATTCAGCCAAATTATTTTTGGTGTTTATTTGAATTTTACACTGAGTAACATGAGATTTGTTTACAGACTCAAAATTTAAGATTATCACCACTGAAGATAGATATTCCAGAAGATGAGACAAGATACTCTGATCACATAAAAAGAAAATACTTCTGACTGAATTTATTGAATGAGTAGTTATCATTTACATTTTTGCTGTTATTATCACAACATTCTGTCGATTGTGCCCGCCAGCCTTCATTAGATGCTTGTGAATACAGATAATCTTCAAGGAAATTTGAACTGAAGCCTTTATTTAATCTATAGAGGTAAGTTCTTCTTGTTCTGCTAACCATGTCTAGCGATATCTTGTCTAGTTCATATTTAGTCTTGCTCAATTATTGATCGCTATTTCCACTGACTCCAAGTACACACTGCCTGGTACAGGGATTGAACCCACAATTAATATGCCACCAAATTCACAAACCAACAAAGATGATAACAATAGTCTGCATATTAATAATATAAATAAAACAAATATTATTGCACTATATAAACTTTTTAAAGATATCAATATAAGTTCTCAATAAAAATGTCCTATTTAAATCTTAAAGCAACTGTTCATTCAAAATTTTATAATAAATTCCACCAACTGATAAATTCACCAAGCAATCACCAAGATTTAGTACCAAAAATGACCAATGCAATTATCTACTTTGTTACTGTGTATGTGTGTAAGCCTAGGATAAATTTTCCAGATTGACTATGAGTTTGTTCTAACCATAGATATAAGTAGAGAATGCAATGGATGAATTGTCATCTAAATTAAGCAAAAATGACATACTAATATCTCAGTATTTGTCTATATTTCTGAAATGAGGTAGTATTTATACAGTTTACATTATTTATACATCCTTGTCTGTATCGAGGAAATAGCCCTGAACATCCATCAGGCTCAGGCAGATGAGTTAAAATGGAAAGTGAAACAGACATTGGCGAAAGCCAAGCCACCCAAACCAAACATCACAAAAGAGGAGGGGATAGCAATCAGGACCCTACAAAGGAATGAGAACATCATCATACTACCAGCTGACAAAGGCAATGCAACTGTAGTGATGGACAGAACTGAATACACCAAGAAACTGGAAGACCTCATTAGAATTAGTAGCTATAGCAAGGTAAAGAAAGACCCCACATTGAAAACAGAATGACAGCTGTCGCAGATGCTAATCAAGAACAAGTATCATTTCCAGTCTAGGACATACAGGCAGATGTCCCAACATTACAGCAAGCTACCTCACGTGTATGGTCTACCTAAGATTCATAAAAATGGCACTCCGCTCAGGCCAATTGTTAGCAGCCTAGGCTCAATGTGCCACCCTCTGAGTCGCTTCCTTGTAGATATAGTTAACCCACTGATTAGAAAGTCATTGTCATGTGCTTGAAACTCCACCCACTTCGTGGAACTTATCAAAGATGCTCCCATCTAATGGAACCATGTGGTGAGTCTGTTCAGCAAGGTACCCACAGTGGAGGCATTATTGGTAGTCAGACTGGCCTCAGACTTATCACTAGGAGAACGTACCAGTATTCCACTAAATAACCAGATGGAGATGCTAACTTTCTGCACACAAACAACACACTTCGGATTAGGATCAGACATATATCAGCAGGATGAAGGCTTAGCAATGGGCTCACCATTATCACCATCACTGGCTAACATATACATTGAATACTTTGAAGAAACAGCATTAGAATCTACAGCTCTTAAGGCCAACTCTATAGTTGAGATACATTGATGACACCTTCATACTCTGGCCACACCAGGTCTAGACGTTACTGGACCATGTGAACTCAATAAAATCATTCACAGTTCACTATGGAAAAAGAGAGTGACAACAAACTGACATTCCTGGATGTGCTAATAACTTGAACAGAGGTGGGGTTCAAGACATCTGTATACCACAAGCCAACATTCACAAGACAATACCTCAACTTCAACTCCCACCTCCCATACAATGTAAAGAAAGGTATCATCCACTGCCTGCAACATCAAGCAAAAGTCATAAGTGGCGACCCAGAGACAAACAAACAGGAAATGGTAAATATAAGCGTAACAATTATCCAGGATACATGACAACAACTCCAACAAACATGGAAGGGGGTGCATAAGGATAACAACTCTCAGAAAACAGCCTTGGTCTGTCTACCATATATGAAGGGGTTATCGGAGAAAATACAAAGGATCTGTGGTCCATATAACATCAGGACGCTCTTCAGAGGTGTGTATGCCATTCCATGTAGTGTAGAAAGAAATATAAGAGAAACAGGCTGCCCCCTTAAGGTAAGGCTAAAAGAACATCACAAGGCCATAACACAAGGGAAGATAGAAAAGTCAGGCATAGCTGACCACATATGGAGAGCAAAAGGGGATCACCACTCCCTATGGGATGAAGTTGAAATAATAGATAGAGAACGCCACTGGAAATTACATAAACTTAAGGAAGCAGCTCATATGCTAAGCTACAAAAATCTCCTAAACCGATCAAGCAGAGAGATGGATACAATTTGGGGACCAGTATGTGTGTTGTGGTGCAGTGGATATTGACTCGAAACAAGAAACCGGGGTGCTGAATTTGAATTCCTTGCATTCACTTACACACAAATACCTTTGGGAAAGGTATTAATCACTCTCTTCCTTTAGTTATGGGTTAAATAACAGAACAGACTGGGTTCTATAGCCTTGGATGGCAACCAGTCTACTGCAGAAAGTAATGGCAACCTACTGTGGGATAATCTTCTGCCCAGTCAGTCATGTCTTTTTCAAGACAGGATCGCCCAAGTGTGTATCACGTATGGCACTTAAATGACTGAATACAGAGTACCAGAGAAAATCATTAGTGTCAAAATTGCAATATGAGTTCTGGTAAAAAATACTAGAGAAAACCATTAACATCAAAATTGTGATATGAACTCTGGTAAAAAAAAAATGGTTAGTGAACATAATAAGTCCCAGAAATTCAGGTGTTCTTGTCCTTAAGGACACATGGCCCAGTGGGTATAGACATTGGTTAGTTCCAGTGACTTGATCCAAAGAGTTGTGAGTTCAGTACCAGGCTACAAATAGTGAACAAGTAACTTAGAGGGAGATAACTCATGACTACCAAAAGAGGCTTCAATAAAATCGCTTCAACCACGGCTTCCAGACAACTTCTGAATCTTCTGCATCTCTTCTTGACCCAGCAGCACTACCTGTGCTGAATCTAAGGCTTTCACCAACAAAATCAAGAGTTCTTTTTTGATCAGAGTGAGTTTTCCAAGCTGCTGTACCTTCATAATCATCATTAGACTCATCCAACTCTCTCCAAATTCTTTGCACTGTCCTCAGATTGACACTCAAATACACTGAAATGTTTATATTGGAGCTTCCAGCACAAATGTCAAGCAGTACAGCATGCCATATCCAAATTCACACATAAGGTGCCCAACAGATCCTACTATACTGTGCAGTTGACAAAATCAAAAACAAACAACAAAATGAAATAGTGATAGTTTACCCATCATATTCTGTATGAAAAGGCCCACAGCCTGCATATTGTCATCATATTACAGAAATATATTAACTTAAGGAGAATGCAGGTTACAGAATTACAAAGGATACTAAATGAAAGAAAACTTATACAAGTCATCAAGCTTCAATTTTAAGATTTCTTTCTTTTTCTTAAGAACAAAAATCTAAATATTTAGATTTCCAAGGTATAATAATTGTTTTGAAAGTAATTCTAACAAAAATTTATATTTATCTAAAAAAGGTTTAAACAGTGAAAAAAAATACTGATTTATCAAATTTTTATTAGCATTTATGCTTGTACAGATTTTTTTCAGTTTATATTTACAAATTAATTCACCAAAAAGATTGCAAATATTTTATCTTAAAAACATTAGTCTAACTAAGCAAATAGAATATCCATATTTATTTTATGCATTGCTCAATATCATTTTCTTTCACATATCAGTCAGTTAAGTGCCATACATGATACATGCTTGGGCGATCATGTCTTTTCAAGACATGACTAAGCAAAAGATTTTTCCACAGTAGGTTGCCATTATTTTCTGTGGTTGATTCGTTGCTAGCCAAGGTTATAGAACCCAGTCTGTCCTTCTATTTAACCCATAGCTAGAGGGAGAATTGATGGAATCATACCTTTCCCAAAGGGTATTTGCACATATGTGAATGCAACATATTCAACTGGAATTCAAACTCAGCTCTCCAATTTCTTGTTGCAAACAAATATCTACTGCACCACAATTCACATCCACAGAAAATATGGAGTGCTTCACAAATTTGCATGTCATCCTTGCACAGGGGCCATGCTAATCTTTGTATCAGTACAATTTTAACATGTTGTGGTGCATTGGATATCGGCTCGGAACAGGAGCCGAGTTCATTGCATTCACTTACGCGCAAATACCCTTGGGAAAGGTATTAATGCGTCTCTTCCTTTCAGTTATGGGCTAAATAACAGGACAGATTGGGTTCTATAGCCTTGGTCGGCAACCAGTCTACCGCAGAAAGCAATGGCAACCTACTGCGGGATAATCTTCTGCCCAGTCAGTCATGTCTCTTTCGAGACATGATCGCCCAAGCGTGTATCACATATGGCACTTAACTGACTGACTGACTGCTGAAGCAAGTACTCTTCACATATACTCCCCTAAAAATTCCATACCTTTGTTTTGTAAGAATTTGTCTTCTAATTTTATATCCTTAACATTCTGATAGTGATTTTGTTTGTAAAGTAAAAATTTTATCCTGCCACTGCAAGTAACTCAGATGAATGAATGATAGGGTGCTTGAATTTTGCAGTTGTGTTGTCATGTGGCAACAGAAAATAGCCATGACTGAAATTATGTAGTGCAGTAGGGAAGCCTTGAAAAACAATGCAGTGGAAAGGAAAAGTAGTGTATAATGTAGTGTGTTGAAGGTTAATATTCCCTTCTGAACATGCTTTTCACTAATTGTTTTTACAGATTAAACACTCTGCTGTTAACAAAAGATAATCTGCAGCACCTTTTCTGTATTTACAATATTAAGACATCTTTCTTTTCTTCCAGGTAAATAACTCAATATATCTTAAACTGGACCTACTTAAAGCGATCAAAAAATAAATTCAAGCCACTATTTTTTATTATCTGCATACTGATATTTTGTAATCTGTTGTTATTTTTACTTTTCCTTTGTATTAATTGCTTACAGTAAGTAGATTACTCACAAGAAGGTAAGATCATTTATAACAAAAGGAAGAAAAACAAGAGCCAATTGTACTGTTGTATGCATTTTGTAGAAAAATTCCTTAGTTCTATTATGATTTCCTTCCTATATATGGGCCTTGCCAGGTTAGAATACTATTTTTACAACTTCATTCAGAATGAAGCATAAGTGGTTAGTAGTAAATTGTTTCTGTTTCTTAAGACTAAGAATAAAATATTTATTTAAAAGTTATCTCTGTGCTATAATTTACATTCCAGAAAAAAAAAATTGTTTATAGTGTATGATTTATTTTGGAAAAATAAGATTCAAAGCAAGTAAAAACAATTGATATAATATTAATGCAAGGTTTTTATTATGTACATAATATGTAATGTGTCAGAAAATTGTTTCTAATTTCCAACAAGATTTTGTGCAATGTTACATTGTTAGTAATTTACTAATTCCTGAATGAAATTAACATCTGTTTTCACATGGGTACCACAAATGCACTTTAGTTATAAAAATTGTCTTAGCCACAGAAGATCCCATACTATACTATTTTAAAAGCTCATTTAAAAATTTGCGATAAAAACATGTTTGTAAGAGCAGATAACCAAGAGTAAATTGACAATAAAAGTAACTTTAGCAGTCATTCTTAAATGTATTACTATATTCTAACTGGCAAAAACAAAAATGAAGATTTTAAATAAAAACTTGCCAAAATGATGTCAAAAATATCATACTCCTGCACAAGATTATTTCGTGGTATATAAATTTGAATGTCTATCCAGCTTTTCTTTATAGAATTTAATTGATAATATTATTAAATCAAATAAACTCTATAAAGCAAAACTCCTTTGTTTTAATTCAACACATAATATGCTGGGCACAACAAATTAAATAAAAGCATATTTAATCAAAGAGGAGGGGGAGTTTCACAAGAAATCAGCATTCCCTTCATATAAGAAAAAATCAGCCAATGATACAACTTAAATTGTTACCATGAATAATACTTCAGATACTTGAAATTTATTGATTCTTTTAAGTAGGAGAGAAAGACTAACAGATTCAATATATCAGTTCCAATAAAATACTAAGTGTTTATAATAAAATGAAGATAAAAATAAAAGAGAAATCTTTGTTCACACTCCATGATGAAAATAGAACACTGAAAAAATATAATTCAAATTTGTATGGTGATATTACAAAGTATAATAAAAGCAAGAAAACCCCTTCATACCAATTATTCATTGTTCCTTTGTAAAACTGTATTCATAGTTCTTTTGTAAAACTGCAGTAAGTTATGTTAACCTAGTTTCATGTTTCACGGTTACAAAACAGAAATCCTAGTAGGTCAAGGAATTACTACTTTGAATTGTGTAACTTGATGCTTGGGTTGATATGCTAGTTCATTAAAATGTTTCTGGCAACAAAGCAAAGCTAATAAATCATGCAAAACACAGATAATTTTAGCTTAGGAAGTTACCAGTTATGGTTTTAAAAAAGGAGAATTAATAAAAATAAGTACTGCTGATAATGATATACACTTACATAAAGTTTTTTTTTTTTTAATTTTGTTTGTATCATTACCGCCAAAAATTATGGCTTTCAAAAGTTAAGAAGGGCTTTTTCAAAAATCATTGCTTCAATTTTTTATGCTTTTCTCAGTATGATGTATCAAAATAGGCCTAAAAAAAGCATTGTAGTTCTTAAGTAAGGCAATTCAGATTTTTTGATACCTCAAATCCCTTGAATTTGCAGAAATCATCAAAATAAGAAATTTTTTAACAATTTTCTGTTTAAAAATTAAATGCTGTTATTTTTTTTACACCAAAAGAGCAATAATATTTAACTTCAATGGAAGTTATGAAAAAAATCTGATATAGAACATGCAACACCAACATATATTCTGAAAGTAAAGGCTATATACAACACTTTTCAAGTGGTTCATGTCTGCTTTGTGTCCGCTATTTGAAAAATTATGCTTTTTCAATATTTAGCCTTTTCTATACATGAAAATATTTACCCATAAATTCAGTTATCTCCTGTTGACAATATCTTATCTAAATGCAGTAAAAACCTGCTGTTTTTGTTTCAGTCATGATCTGTAATTGTTCAACTGCAGGAATTAAATTCTTATAGAGTTTCACATGAAACAGAATAGATTCTGTAATTATTATACAAAAAATGCTACTTTTTAACCAAAAACAATATTTTCAAACTTCAAAAGAAAAATTTAGAACATGCTACATTTTATATATAATTTTCTAAAAGTAAAGATTATATACCACACTTTTCTAGTGGTTTCATTCTACGTCAACCTATATCACTTCTTTCTTTATAGCTTTCCACAATTAAAGGACCTTGGATCAACATCACACCTACTTAACAAAAATTGTTATCCCATACATGGAAGATCATTGAAATTAATAATGGTTATGAACTACGTTACCTTGATGAAGCAGGGCTGAAAAAGTTGATCAACATTTTGTGTAATATTCTTACTAAACTGTCCTACAAAAACATTTCATAATGCTTAACTGTTACTTTGAGATGAATGTAGATTCTATTTGATCCTACGGTGAATGATGAGGAAAAAAAGCCAAACCCATATATAAGAAGTATATAGCTGATATTGTGAACTTCTCAGTTCATCTGACCAAAATGTAAATGTTAATTTTTCAAATGTTGATCACTGTATAATTGTGTTGAATACAAAGGTCTGACAATAGAAAAGTCTCTGTCTATATTTTATTAAAAGCAAGTTAGATTGTGCACCATTTCAAAAGATTGAGTTGAATCCAACCAGTTATTTTAAGTATTAACTAATTTCTTTGTTTATCTGTTTGTTTTAGTTTGTTGACTAAGTTTTGTGCAATTTTACTAATTCATTTCCTGTCATGTTCATGACTGAGAAACTTGTTTTTTCTAACTTGTCTTATTGATACCTATCCAACAAGCTAAAAACACCTTTAATTCAAAATATGCCCTTTTTTTCTTTTTTTTTTTTTAATCGAATCACCCCGAGCAAGGCAGTAACACCACTGATGTGCAGGGGGCTACGTAATAGTAAGAAGATTGGGAAAGAGAAAGCCGGAAACCACATTATGAAAATTCAGTCCAGATTTTAAGAAAATTTCAAAAATGTCTCATTTTTCTGAATGGACTTACCAATACAATTCCAACTAGCTCTAACCATCTTGCAATCATTATTCTAACACAAATTCTGCCAATGTTCCTGTTTTTGCCATTAAATACCCAAATATAGAAATTCAACCTACAGATCATCAGATTATAGAAAGATTCAAAACATTTGTCACTTTCAGAATAACCACATTATTAGGTATCAAACATTCTCCTCTTGACATCCTCCCAAACATAATTTTTACTCAAATTATTCCAATTTATTGGTTTTGGGGCTCAAGTATGGAAATTCAGTCCAATATCCCAACTTACCTAAGACTGTCCTAATTGAAGGGTTTGTCCTGGTGATAAAAGCTATCAATATTTATTTTTTGTATGTCAGCCCTGAAATTAAGAAATGTTGGGTCATAAAAACACTTTATTATATAAGAAAACTGAACCGACAATAAAAATTGAAATCTATCTCAATTTGAGGCTTGGAAACTAAGTTAAGGCCAGTCATATACATTACTGTACCCTAGTCTGAATATAATCATCCTATTTCTTTACCTTGGGCTTTACAAGATTAATGTATTATCCAAGTTTTTATTTTTCTTATACATTTATAACTAAAAAATAATGAAAAATATGACAAAGGGAACCATAAAATTCCTAAGAAAAAATATATTCAATAATATTGTAACAATAACACTCTTCAAAAACAAATTTGAAGATAGAAGGTAAGCAGTCTTTGATTGGTAATTTGTTTTTTCTTGTAGATGAGTGTTTTTTCTACAACTTATTTTTAATTCCAACACCAAAACATTTTATACAGTAGAATAAAATAGTCATTACAAGTTTTACAATTAAAATCAAAAATTAGAAAATTAGTGTTAAATTGTCACTCTTGTTAATTTAACAAAAATTATGTAGTACAATACACTTTGATTATAACCAGAATATCAGGAATGAAGATTTTACAAGAAAAATCGTACATTTTTAATTCTCATTTTCACAATGTCATCATCTTAACTTAGATTTCATGTATATCTAAAGTTAAATGGGACTAAATATGTACATGGTTCAATATAGGTGAATGATGAATTAAAAGAGATCTCAAGCAAACATACATAACAGATAACCTAACTAGTCATGATAAAATGATAGAAAATATTGTTTTCATTCAAGTAAAAAAAATTAAGTTATCAAAGCATTTTGAAAGATTCTTTTACAAAAATTATATTCACAAGATAAACATACACTCATTAGCTGACTTTCACAATTGATCTATTGAGTTGAAACATTTTTCAATAGATGGCATTTAGATATAAGATTTTGTTTCACACATGACTGAAATTTATGACATATTTTGAGAGGTGACATTTCAACATATCTTTCTATATGATTTGTTTGTGGATCTTGAATTTTAAATGTTTTTATGTTCAGTGATAATGGAAGAAAATGAAAAACATTATCATCATTTGGTGCTCTTATTTCCAAAAAGGGAAAAAAAGTGTACAAAAAACAAAACGATGGATAGGGTGTCATAGCTGAGAGTACCACTTCACAAAATTCAGAAGTGGACATTTTGACCTGGAAGACTGAGAACATTCTAGCAGGTCTGCAGTCATTGATGACCTAAATGTTGATTAATAATAATCCAGGTCACACATCGGATACTGTAGAGATTTTTTCACATATCTCATAGTAGGAGTATCATAATGCATTTGATATATGAATCACTGAAATTGTTAGGTGCCTCAAAATTTAACAAAAAAAATTAATGGACTGCATGTCTATCAGTAATGACCCACTTAAAAAATAATGATCAAAAGCAATGAAAAATGGATTGTTTACAACAATGTAGAGCAAAAAAAGGTCCTTGGGAAAACAAGAAGAATCACCATAAACCATTTAAAAAACTGACCTGAAGAAGGTGATGCTGTGTATCTGGTGGGATTGAAAAGGCATTGTGTATTACAAGCTCCTACAAAATCAGAAATTTAATTCAGACAAGTAGTTCCCAAATGGACTGATTGAAAACAGCAACTGATAAAAAGTGTTTGAAATTGGCCAATTTGAAGAGTGTCATTTTCCTTCAGGACAACACCAGACCTCATATCTTTTGCAAACCCAGCAGAAATTAGTACAGCTTGGCTGGGATATCCAACTACACGTGCCACACTCACCTGACTTTGCACCTTTGATTACCACTTATTTCAATCCCTACAAAATTCTTTTAATAGGAAGAAATTAAATTCTTTGGAAACCTGTAAAAATTACTTAGACTAGTTCACCACCCAGAAAAATGTAATATTTTGAGAAAATGGAATCGTGAAGTTACTCCAAAGATTACAAAAGTTAGTGGAACAAAATAACACATACATGGTTGAATTAATCTATCTACAAATATCTAAATATTGTCTTTTATATTCACTAGAAACTTTTGTTCCAACCCAATACATGCTTCATTGAAATGTTCCTCAAGCAAAAAAAAATATTCACATAATCCTATTCAATAAAATCATACAAAATTTAAGCATTAAACATTTAACATCTATCATAAATATACTGGCTGAAATTATAAAAAAACATAACAAGTAAATAACCTTTGATCTGACATGCTGCTTATTTTTATTCAGTTAACCATTGTTGGGTTTCTATTGTCTCAGGCAAATTTCATTGAATAAAACTAAAATAAATACATATTTTTAATAACATCAAATAACAATAGGTAATCTTATTTACATTTATTCTTAATGAAGCAAAAATCAATGAAAATATAGCATATTGAATTACTATGTTTGACATCTGCCTTTAGCTCTAAAGAAGATTAAAAATTTGAATTCATTCAAAATTGAAAAAAAAGAGATAATACTTGATTAAATTTACGTAATTTGAAGTATTTACAAAAACCAATCACTCAGTTTTATTTCAACAGTTGAGGAAATTGAGAAGTTCAACACTAAGTTCAATGTCCAGTCATTAAAATATGTTAAAATATAGCATACAAGATCAGAAACTATTTGTGAGTATAACAACCAAGATGAATATATTAGTTCAAACAGAAATTCCTATTTGGACAAATAGAAAAAAAAACAAAATCTTATAAACAACTTGTGAAGCATTAGAATAAAGCCTGCTAATATATGGAAAAACCTTTATGATTCTTGTAAATTGCACATACATTCTTTTTTATTGACATATACACATTCCACTACTTCTACTAATAGTACATCAAATCTCTTATTAGGGAGCAGTTTATTTTACTATTTTTTAATGGAGTGATTGAATAAGCTTATTCTTTTTCTTTTTAAAAATACAATTAAGTGCAATACAATTGGATTGAAAAGACAGCTGCTGTCAAATAGCAAAAGCTCTTTAACAGTTCTACTTTTCCATTCATATATCCTGTAAATAATGACCAAGATGAACATACAATCAAATATTGACTAAAAAGCATGCTTTCATAGCATCAAATATCCTAAGTTCTAAAAATAATGTAATATAGGCACAAATTTGCACTGATATCATTCAAGTCTTTGTTCATTTATTTTCTTCTAAAATGACAGTTGCATAGTTTTAAATGTAAAAAAAAGTTTTCTTTTGACTAAAAAGAAATCAATTTTATACAAACCAAACTCAGGAAGTCTCCAAAATAATTTCTCTCTATTAAAAAGAAATGGGTTAGTAATTTTACTATATATATGGTTATAGAATATTATGGGACTTTTGTTCATTTTTCTTTTTTGTTTTAATCAGTACCATCCCATGCAAGGTAGTAAGGCCACTAAAACACAAAGGGTTGCAGGATGTGGAAGAATTAGGAACAGAAGCAATAATGATGAGCAGAAAGAGAAGAGTGTAATCAGGAGAATGATTGACATTGCATTTAAATTTTTGTAGATTAAAGTTGGCTGGAAAGCATGGCTCTGGAAGGGAGTTCCAGAAGTAAGAAGTGTGAAAGAAGAAACTGTTAGCATAGAATTTATGGCTACATCTAGCCAGGTCAACTGTAAATTGATAAGATTTTGACACCCGTCTAGTACTGTGCTTAAGTTCAAAAACTCTAAATACCATAGTGAAGAGCCAATCCAAACAATCCAAATCAATCTCCAAAGTCTATAACTACTGCCTCTCTGCTTCTTGCTTTCCTGCCTGCTGGAAGTTCTCCTCCGTGGTTCCAATATATAAAAATACTAGTGAACCCTCTGACCCCTCTAATTATCACCCTATCAGCCTCCTACGGATTTTTAGCAAAGTGTTCGAAGCCATCATCCATGCTGAGGGGTTCAACATCTCACAGGCCACAGACTGTTCTCTGACAAACAGTATAGTTTCCACTTCACCAGGTCTACTGCTGATATGCTCACGACCATCACCAGGCTCTCAACAAGAACAGCGAAGCCCAAACTGTTGCCCTAGATATCGCCAAAGCATTTAACAGAGTCTGGCATGCTGGCCTTCTACGCAAGCTGCGAGGTTATGGTATAACTGAACAATTGTTTCACCTTATCCAGTCATTCCTTTCAAATCGCACAATGAAGGTAATATTGAACGGACATGCCTCCCAATACTATCATACGAATGCAAGTGTCCCTCAAGGCTCTATTCTAGGTCCTATGCTTTTCCTTATCTGCATTAATGATTTCCCAGATGTAATAAGATCCCAAATAAGCATATACAGTGACACTACGGTTTACTCTCGAATCAATCAAAAATCTTCTGAGGCTGACAAAGCAAACCTCACTACCAAGCTTGAAAAGGACCACCGATCCATGGTAGACTGGGCTAAGAAATGGCTTTAGTGCTTCCAAAACAAAGCTGCTATCTATTAACTAAACATAGCTAAATCTGATGCTAAGAAAGTTGGTTCTCTGCATAGAGCTATGAAGTTTTTTCCACCTGAAACAATCCTGCACATATATAAATCTACCATCAGCCCGTGCATTGAATACTGCTGCTATATCTGGTCGGGTGCTCCTGCTATCCACCTAGGTGTCCTTGACAAAATCAAACGGAGAAACTGTAATGTGATAGATCCCAACTTGGCAGCTCAGATACAGTCACTTTCTCACTGGCACAATGTGGCTTCCCTGTGTCTCTTCTACAATGACTCACAGCTTCTGCTACGATGAACTTAGTTCATTGCTGCCCCCTATATTCAAATTTACTCGAGCCACAAGATTAGCAACTAAGTCCCATCCTTTTACTATCAAACCAATAAATTGTAAATGCAAATTCTACTCCAGCAGCTTCTTTTCTTGCACTTCCCACCTGTGGAATTCCCTTCCATTTACTTGCTTCCCCAACAGCTACAATCTCCAAGAATGTAAATGTAAAGTCAATAGTCATCTCCTATCTCACTAATCTGCATCCTCTCTCTCATGCTCCTTTCTCTGTCCACTCCACTCTCATCAATATTCTCATCCTTCTCTTACCCACTTCCTGACACCCCACCATAATATGTCACTCTTTCTCATAACTTTCCTCCTATGTAACCCCCTGCAAAATTTGCTTGGGGCAATTATAAAAAAAAAAAAATTACCATGAAAGTATTTATAGTAAAGACATAGAGAGACAACCTTACAAAAATGGGAAGGTGACTGTAGCTGAGCCACCAGATCAGGACCAATAATATTGCTGATTCTTCTTCGGATCTTATCAAGAAGCTCAAGATAAATAGCAGTGGCATCAAACCATATGTGGCTGCATCATTCTAAGCATAGACAAATGGTAAACTTACAGATATGTAAGATAGATTCTGTAGAGAAAAATCACATGACCCAACAGTGCTCAAGAAAGTGCAACAAGACATTTTCCTGAAGGTTAGTATAAGCTATGCTGATGAAGAGCAGCAACGGGTCTCTCAGATTGAGAAAAGTTTAGCTTTGGAGGCATTAAAATTAAAAAGTCATTTTTTGTCCCTGTTAGGTCATTTTAGACATCAGCTACCATTTTGACATTGTCAAACTGATAAGTCTTACTATTGAGACAGGACTAAGTAGCTGTGTCATCAGGGTAGATACTAAGTTGAGAGCTGATGTCATCAGTAATGTCATTAATGAAAAAGAAAAACAGAGTAGGACCAAAGATGGAGTCCTGCGGGACACCTGCACCAATACAAAATAATCTAGACGAGTGGCCATTCAGGATAACTCATTTCTAGGTGTCACCGCAGAAATTAAGTACAAATGGGCATAAATAAAAAAAAAACATAGGTATTTAAAATCAGCACAAAAATATTTACAACAGGATAAATCTTTTGAAAGACTCAAATAAAAAATATATCAAATCTGTTATCTATAAAACTTAATATATGATGTAGCAACTACACTTTTAACATCTATTTTAGTTCCCTTAGTGAGGCATTTATTATACAGTTTAGAGAGAACAGGAACCAGTTCACTTAATGACTATTACAACGATACTATCATGTCTACATGCTTTGTGAGGATCTAGGTTAGGAATGATAGCAGAAATCATGGAAAGGGTTATATGCATATCACTCAACAGAGGCAGTTCTAGAAGGGAAGATAGGTAGGGATATTCCAGATGAGTCAAGAGTACAGTTTAAAATTTATGAGCAAAGCCTTCAGCTTTATCAGCAGAGGATAACACTTCAAATGTTGTGACAAGAGCCGTCATGCTGATATAGCTGAAATCTCTGTATTATAGTGGCTAAGCATGCTGGTGTGTACAATGGAGAGAATTAAAGTTTTGCCTGGTATTTCTGAGAACGGATGAAAGCATCCATGTCAACTTCAACCCAAGAAAAAAAGTCAGTCCAAGGGGCATCACAGAGTGAGTCCCAGTCAGCATGCTGGTAATAGAAAGAGGTCTTCTGAATAAAGGTTTCTTGTTTAGTAGATGATTGAAACGCAATATCAATAGCTACCACAGAGTGGTCAGAATTACCAAGGGGGGCAAGGATGCAAAACTCAGCAAGAGCAAGGAGAGACGGTAAGAAGTAAATCAAGTAGAGAAGCATTCTGCACTGTTTTGCTAGGAAAACAAATAGGGAAGTAAGAGACTGGGCAATGGAAAAATTTAATGTCTGTACACCAGCAACATCACTATCTTTAGAATGTTTAAGCCATGTGTCATGGTGAGCATTAAAGTCACTGAAAACAAAGATGTTCACAGCTGGATTGAAAGAAAGTGCCTCTTCTATACTGTCAGTTATTATGTTGAATATACTACATTTCTGGTAAGAAAAGGAGTGATAAAAGAAAAAATATAGCTAACAGAGATTAATAACAAAAGGAGTAATCTGAGACTTCAAGAGACAATTCCTTGGCCATCATAAGATTATCCCATAAGATTATAAACCTTAAAACCATGCATTTGAATGCTGGAATCTTTTCAGTAAAGGGGAAAATAGTCTAGAATCAAGAATTCATTGGTAGCAATAGAAGAATTTAAGTTAATTTCACAGTGGGCAAAGATATCTGGCGACCATTTCAGGAGGAAAGATTCAACCCTACAGAAATTGGAATGGATACCACAAATATTGGAGAAAGAAAGGCGGGGGGAGGAGGGTCAGAACTGGTTTATTTGCATTTCTTTTTTGTTGTGTTTTCAACAAGATTTATTTTGAGTAGACAGAGAGAAAAGACAACTGTAATTGATGGCAATGTCCGCCATAATATATAAATAAAGCGCAGGGATCAGTTTATGTATTGATTATAATAGAGAATCAATCTCCTGAATGTATATTATATAGTAACAACAATCCATGATGGTCACAAAGTAAGGGATAGAAGGTAATGTTGATAACGTTCCTGGATATAGAGTATCCTCTTGGCATCTGTTGACTATGTCCATCATAGGTTATGGATATAGAGTCTCCTCATAACACGTAATCTGTTTAATGAAATAACGTCAAAGATTATCACTCCCGAATCAGACACTCTCCTGAATCGGATTTGATCACCAATACTCAGAAAAAAATGGTCGCCTTTTAAACACATCACATTGAATATTTTGAGCTTCCTGACTGGTTAAGCCTTCTATTGGTGAACTATAAAATGGGTTGGTTCATGGGTGCCTCACTAGTATATATAAGTACCAAAAAGTTTAACAGTAATTGTCACTATCAGTTGTCAATGGTAATACAAACTAACCAGAGCATGGCTGAGAACAGAGCACAGTGTGACTTCAGGGTTTCCCACCAAAAATACATGCAGAGACACTTACCCATGCACAACATTGCACTATAAATACCCTGATGTTAACTGTTGATCAGAGGAGCCTCTATAAGTGCTGCCAAAGAGTTTCAGGCTGGAAGCAGCAGCCAGCAACCTGCCAATCTGATACCCTCACAATATAAAGTCACTGCCACTAGCTAGTCTGAGTAACTTAAAAAGTTAAGAAAATTAAATCATTGTGGCCCTGGTAAGAAAAAAAGAGAGCAGGTAAACCATATCCTGCACAAGGAACAAGGAATTATCTTCTACTCCTGTTCAATCAAGTTTGTGTAGTCAATTTATTGTCTTTTCAAACTGTTACAATTTGAACAATATTTAGATTATAAGTATGATTCTCATGCATGCTACAACTACTTAAATCATGAAACACTAGGCATAATCCCTTTTCATAATAAAGAAACTAATTTATAGTGTAAAACGTTAAAGAACTATAAGTGAAAAAAAAAAATGTAGAGTCACCACAATGTAAATGTGTTAAGGAAACTTAATACTATTGATCAAATTTTTTATTGTTTCTTTAATGACAAGTAATTAATTTTCAAGCATAAATATAACAGAAATTGTAATAAAATCACAGATTAATAGTCTGGATTGCAGTAGAACACATTAACCATCATCATTAGTTTTCTAGAAGATAAACAGAAAATATAACAAACAAGTTTACAGTTTATTTCTCTCAAACATACCTAAATACTGGTGATTAAACACTTGTGTGTATAGCTTTATGACAAAGTATGACTAAAGATCATTGATCTTGAAGTTTCTTTCCATTGCTTACTCAAGATTTGTTAGCATCTATACATTTCAAAAAGGGAAAAACATGCTTTGAAGCAAGATAAAAGAAATCCTTCTGACAATCAATCTTGTAAAATTCAAATGTGGCATAAATATCCAGTATTCTTCATTTAATGCCTTAATCATTCATAAAAAGTAATTCTCTAAAAAAAATTGTATTGTAAAAAGTGTATTTAAAATATCAAAATATCATCTAAAATGTTCATTTTTTTTAAATCATTAGCATTATTGTCATCAGATTTTTATTTCCTAAAAACATTGTCTTCTGTTACTTTTCATCAAAGGCCATTTCTATTTTCAAATTTGGAAACATTTTTAAATCACCAAATAATATAGCATAATTACCTACTGCTATAAATGTATGCATGAAAATAAATAACTTTTCTATCTCAAATGGTTTTGAAAACAGAAAACTTTGTTCATTTTCTTTTTCATTATAGGACTCAATCAATATTTTTTTTTTTACTTTTAAAATATAAGCATAAAAATGCAAAAAGAAAAAGGTTCCAATGACCAAACCACTTCAAAACACATTTTTAAATCAATATCTCTAATCATAAAAATGATCAAGGTTAATGAAAACAAGAAAAAAATATTTAAATATTTGATGTTTGCTTTAACCTAATAAAAATTAACAAAACCAACTTATTTCACAGAAGCATTCTTAAAACATTCAAGACTCAAAACGCGAGGATATAAATACATTAACATTTACAGGAATTTTATGATTGTAAAATAAAGTTGAAATATATGCTTTGTGATTAATATTTTCTAGTATAAAAAAAATATAGACATTCAGAAAGTACTGGATTTTTATAGTAAATTTTGATAAGCATCAACAATTTATCTCTGCAACTACAGAATATCAAGTGTGGCTATTTAAATAATACAACCAACAATTTTTATAAGTATCAACAACTTATCTCTGCAACTACAGAATATCAAGTGTGGCTATTTAAATAATATAACCAATAATCAAATTTAAACTTCAGTCTGAACTTCTGGAATGAGCAGTTATTTACATTTGGACTGATTTCCATATCTTTGTTGTTATCATGTTTCAGATGTTGTGCTCTTTAACTCTCTTCAAGTGGTTATTGATTCAGGCAATCTATAGGTTAGATTGTTCTTATTCCACTGTTTATGCCTGTGGATATCCCATCTTTTACTTTTTTTAAATACTGCTCAGTTATTGATAGGCTTGTTTCCACAGAGTCTTAGTCTGAACTACCTAGCCCAGGGATTGAACTCACAAATACTATACAACCAAATTCATGAACCAGTGCTTTAATCTTTAGACTAGTGTCTGAAGAAGGTTGAAAAACACAATGGTTGAAATGTTGTGATAATAACAAAGGTGAGTATATTAATCTGAATGTAAACAAGGTAAATAACCACATAAACATACAGTAAGTATTATACCAGTATTGATATATTTGTATACAATACGTTTTGTAGACACATTTAGTTTTTCATTACTGCATACATACTAATGCAATCCCCTGTACTTTTACAAAGCACTCTTACTGGAAAAATATCTAAAAAAATTGAGCAAGGATAGTTTTTTTAAATAATTACTATTCTACATTAGAGTTTGTTTCAACAATGAAATCAAATGCTGTTTAGAGTGATATGACCCACATATATATCACTGTATTAGAAAGTGAATAATTTTCTTTATATAAAAAAATAAAAAAAATTTTGCCTATAATTCTAACCAAGCACGACTTTTTTACAAATATTATCATACTCTATTTAATGAGATAAGGATTTAATACAATTACTAAATAATTAGTAACAATCTGCATCAGGAGACTAAAACTACAAAATGTTTCAAAAAACACAGATTTCTATTTTTTTTAGAATACTTTAATTTTTATCTAAAAATAAAATTTCATTAATTTAAATAAATAATTCACAGATATCAGAATCACAAAAGCATCAATATTCCTGAATTTCATCAAAATTAGATCAGTGGGTTCAAAATGCCAGTGTTTCACATAGAAACAGGCACTAAAGTTTTAATATCATAACAACATCCAATTTTGCTCAATTTTAAAAGTATATTTCCAGTGGAGTGAATATTATCAGTAACTTAAAGATTTTGTTTCTTGGATATAATGAAAACTAAAGATTTGTAAGCTTCCAACATTTTTTAATATTGTACAAGTAAATAACTGCCAACATCAATAGATAAACAATCAACGGTAACACATATGAGACTGCACAACATAAACTCTGGTTCTATAATTACCAATAGTAAATATTTGCCTGCAGGCCAGGTATTTTACTTGTGCAGAAATAATCAATGCAATAACTGCGTAGTTACAAAACTGCCTTAAAAATAAAGGTCTCAGTGCAGAGGATAAGGCTAAAATCATATTTTATAGAAAATTATAAATATCAAGAAAAAATAGACTAAATGAAAATCAAGTTATCATCATAAGAAAATTTAATACACAGGACAAAGGTCCAAAACTGATTGAAGACAAAATTAAATTTGCAATTAAAAAAAAAAATATTTGAATAGTTTCTATGAAAACAAACTTTTTTGATAAATTTATTTTAATTTCCATATTTGTGCTACAATCAATACTATGAGTCATAACAAGTAGAAGAGAGTATCTTCGCTTAATAGAAGTAAAAGTGATTTTAAACCATAATTTTCTTAATCCTTTTGTCATTTGCAGTCTGTGTTTTACATGAAATCAACATACTAAAACAGTACTAAAACAATTCAGCACAGATAAAGCATTTTAATCAAGATCAATAAAAGGTGCTTTTATATCAAAATAAAAAAAAAATGATATTTCTCTTTAAAACACATTAACTGACTTTAAAGCAGCTAAAATATAACATTGATATAGCAGGAAAAACTACAAGGATAGATCAATAAATTCATAGCCTGTACAAAAAGTAAAAAAAAGTACACAAGTGTTCATTTCTGTTAAGGAGTCCAATAATAGGAGTCATCCTGGATAGTCTTCAAATATTCGTACAAAAAATATCAAATGGAAGAAAAATATTCATACAAAAAATATCAAATGAAGAATTATTATATGCCTTTACCTTTGAAACAGCTGATCTTGGATTTAATACTCATAATGTTTCAACCATTGCATCCCCCAGTCTTCTCGGACATCTGTTGTACACAGTAACCTTCTCAGAATCTTGAATTCATTCCTTGAGGGTAAATTGTTTTAATTCTGCACCCTATGCAGGGGAGGGAGTATCTTTTAAATCCTTTCACCTATGAGTTTCAATTGCTTGTTTGTTTCTTCTACTGAACAAGAATATATGACTTTTCTTCACTAACTAGCCCAGAGATTGAACTCACAACTACTAGGAGTTTAGATATGTTCTAACCAATGTTTTATTCCATCATGTCTCTTAGACATTCTAGAGGTGTAATTTTGGAGTTTAATGTCTATACTTAGATAGAAGATTTTTTTTTCCATTCTTTATCAGAGGCTTCTAGATAGTGTTCATCTCTCTGCTTGGTCTACTGAGGAAGTTGTCATGATCTAACATGTTTATTAATAATTTCAGTCATCTTATCCTCCAGTGTTGTCTCTCATTTCACCATAATAATTATGCCAAACCTAATTCCAACCTATATCTTCATGGTACCAGTTTAAATTGATGCTTTCTCCCCCTCCCCCATATATTGTAACCTTTTTGCTTAGTTATATTTTTTCCAAAGAAAACTTGGAAATTTTTCATGATATTTCAAATAAATTTTTAGTTTCCAAAATTATAATTTAGATATAACTTAAAACTTGAAACAAAATTCCTACAATTAAGAAAATATGAAAATATTTTTTTTCCAAAACAAGCATTTTACAAATGTCATAATTCTGTCTCACATAATCTAAGATAATCTTTTAAATTCCTCTTTAAACTAATATAACTTTCAAGAGAATTCCCATTACTTTTTAATAAAAAAATATTTTTTTAATGCAGGGGCTGAATAGTTTCCTATTGATTTCATGCCATATTAAAATATTTATGGATACTTAATTAGGTACACAAATATATTTATGCAAAAACAAGAATAAAGCTTATTATTCTTTTTGGGATGGCTGACTACTTATCCAATATACATATGCTTTTATTCTGTCAGTTATATATTTAAACATCAACATGAGTAGTGGTATCTGTTACAAAGTAAAAATTACTCCTTTGATTTTTTTTTTATACATACTTTTTTTTAATAAATTCACCTCAAGCAAGGTGATAATGTCACTAAAGCACAATGTGAAAGAGAATGAGAAAACTTCAGAAGGAACCAAAAACCCAATCCCAAACAAGAAACAATTGATAAACCTGTTCTCCATTTCAAAAGACTGGGGAGGAAGGTGAACCAGACCATAGGTGAACCTATTTACTCCTATTAAATATAGTTATATAATACTGATTTTCCTCCTCATTAGATTTAAATATAGAAGAGAAATAAATTTAAAGTGGTCCTTGTGAAATTTTTAACAAATTTGCTGTTGAAAATAAAAATTTAACAGCCAGTTTTACAAATAAAACATTTAGGAAACTCTTGTCTGATTCATGAGATGTGTACTAAAAAAAAATGAGAACAAAACTTTCTATTTGAAATATTTAGAATCCATCAAATTTTATTTAACAAAATATTTTTTCTAAAAAAAAGAAAAAGAAAAAAAGAAGAACCTATTCACTTAAAATAAAAAATCAGTGTAAAAAAAATAACTTTTCAAATTCTGAAGATAATTTGTCATAATCTTTATCAGAAAAATAAAAAATAATTATAATAAAGTTGAAAAGGTAAAATCTCAAACATTACATTTAATAATGTGAATTCTGACATTTGCCAATAACTTTAGACATTAGAAATAAGACATGGCCTTAACTGCGATGCACTGGTTTTGACCTCCTAAGTTGATTATTGATAAGTAGTTGGGAAAATACATGGTACTTTCTATTAAAAGCAGAAACATAAGAATGACTATTTTAAACAAACAAACAAAAGATGCATGGAAAATATAAATATTTTAATACAACTAAATTTAAAATAGAAGCACAAACACACACAAATAAGTGAAATTGCCAATTAAATAAAAAACAAAGCATTCTCCAGTGACCTGTACACATTTCTTCTAACTCAACACCAAATCATGATCTATTTCTTCAATTATTCTTTATTCATGCAATCAATAAATACAATGAAGGCTTCTCAGATTCTTATAATAGTTCTTGCATATAAATAAACTACTGAGATATTAAAAAAAAAACGATAATTGATAAGATGAATAAGTACCCTAAAATCTCAATTTTAATTGATTCAAATTTAGCAAAATACCAAGTTGCCACAAGAAAAAAACATGCAGCAAAATGATACTCTTGATCTATCTTTAAATAATTCAATTAATAATTTAATTTAGATACAGGACTTTGCTACAAGTTCTGACAAGTTCTTGAGATCCTTTTTCTATTAAGTCCTCAGCCCTGAAATCTCCCTAAACAAATTCTTTTAAACCAAAATCCCTCTTCACTCACAAAGAGTTGTTGTCCATAAATGTGGAATTGATATTTATCATGGTCCTGCTTGAATTCATAAAATGTTCAAATTGCTAAGTTGGTTTTTCCCTAAAAATGTAAAAATTAACAGGACAAAATGAAATTCCTGTTTGAATAACCAAATAAAATACAAATAAAAAAAAAAGTTGGATGTCTTCAGATTATAATGTCATCAGTATTGAATTATCCCCACAAGTGAAGACATCATAAACCTGAATGTATATTTAGCTGTATAATCATGTGGCAAAAATTTCAAAATAGGGGAAAAAAATCCAATTTTTTAAATAGAAGCAAAAAGAGAAAAACCTATTTCTGCTTATTTTATCCAAAATCCAACTGTCAGATTCACATGTATACAATACAACATTAAAATTAATAAAGTGAAAATATCATTTTAATGAGGTTTCCATGGATGTAATATTAGAAATAATATATGTAAGTTAAAAGTAAATTATGATATCATAATGCTACCTCTAAATTATGGCAAAAAGATTATGATATACTTTTACATTTTTGTATCCTATTTTTCAAGCATATACTTTATTTAGTGAATGGACCAATGGGTTCTATGCTAAAATGTAAGAGAAACTTTATACCACTCCATTCATGATTATTTCATTCAGACAACTAACTCAGGTTTTTAAGAAAATTATGAATGTAATTTTGAAATGAACTTTTAAAATAATCAAAGCAAATGATGTTAAAAATGTGTTAGAAGAAATAAAAATTAATATTGTATTTTACACAAATCATTAAAATTACTTTTAAATCTGTTAATATAATTGTAAAACAGTCATTCACTTTCAATTTTTACTTTTATATACCTGTGTCTAGCATAAAAAAATTGTATATATAAAATTAGTATATAAAATTAGAAGACATTTTAAGAATACATTTTTACAGAATATAAAATGTACCTTAAACGCATACAATTTTTCTCCTTTTTATTTTGACTACTATACATGCAATTACCATACATAACAAATAATGATTATGAATTTTTATTACTATAAACTCAATTTTGCTAAAACCAATCTTTTATTTAAATACAAATTGAAGATCATGCAGAATAAGAAGCATTCATCTTGAAAACCTTTTAGAAATAAATCAATCAAAATGGCTCATTTATTCATGTTTTATGATAAAAAAAACTAAAATTAAACAAAGGATAGTTTTTAAATAATTTGAATTGATTTATGCTATTTACTTACATATTTAAACTAATTTACAGATCACCAACTATATCTACTACTGAAGGTAAACCTTATGAATTCAAAAATAATTTACTGTAATTCCAATATAACAAATTGAAAAGTACAGATTCTTAAAGCTGCTACATGAATAATTAGTTTTTAAAAAACAAAATGAAAACAAGAAACTTCAGTTATAATAGTGATCAGATGTTATTTTTAAAGTAACAAATATGCGAAAAATGAATTCAGTACTTCTGCTGAATCTGTACAAATTAAAAAAATTTTTCTGTGATTCTGTTTCAGCTTTATATCTTGAAAAATCCTTATATTAAAAATGAAAACAGTAGAAACAGTAAGCAATAGAAACGAAAGCAATTGTTCACATTTTAGCGCAATAAATATTTCCTAAAATGTTAACAGTATTTAATGACTTGGCCAATATAATGCAAAAATACAAAACGGATGTACCCATACTGCCTCACAACCTGCTTTACATATTTACTTTTTATGACTAACAATTCTACTTAAATTGTGAAAAGATTAAAAATAAAGTTCTGAATATATTCCTTTGTTAGGAAAAACAATATAGAATTAAAATAAAAATTATGTTTACTATTTGGGTATTAATTTCACAGTACTGAATATTCACATTTTTAATTAGTTCAGCCAACTCAATAACCTAGCTTTGAGGATGAAACTTCAAACATTGATATCTCAGTCATTTGCTTTAAGATTAAACTGTGTTTCTAAGTATACTATATCATATAACCTACAGGAAATATCTTCTGTACATTTTATATGATAGTAAATAAAAATGTTAACTTGTGTGGATAAGAGGAGGCCAAAACTAAAAGATCACTGCAACTAATTGGCTGACTAAAAAAGTGGTTCTTAAAGCTTACTCATCATTGACTCCTTCAGAAAGCCAGTTGAACTGGTTAGATCTCAAGAGAATGGAAGGCGGCAGCATGTGTACTTTGGATCATAGAAATGAACCTTTTTTTTTTTTTTTTTAATAAAAAAAATATTCAATATACTTATTTATGATATAATTATTCTTTATAAATTCAAATTTATATAATAGACATTAATGGTATTATTCATTTTTAAGTGAATAATTTTGCTTTTTATATTAGCTATTTCTAGGCAATAGGGTTTTTCTTTTGTTTTTTTTTTAAATTTCAAAGTCTTTACACAGCTGTGCCTTGGTAAACCAGTTATGTAGACATTGCTATGACTCCAGCATTATACAGGCTTAATACGTTTGAATTATTCAAACCTCTGTGGGAATTTGTATTTTTACTTTCATAGATGGCCAAACTCACCCAGATACACATTACTGGTCTAATCTGTTCCTCCTTACTGTTGTTCTTAAACATGACATTTACATCAGTAATATATGACATTCTTTTAAACTGTGCTAGAACATGAACAAATTTACTAGGCAATATTCTGGGAAGTTCAGAAATTAACTATTGAAAAAGAATGAAGAAAAAAACGTTTGAATCTTAATAATAGTTCACATAATAATCTCATCAAACAGCAACAACTCATCAACACAATACTAATATATTCAAAAATATGCAATTACAAAATAAAAACACTATTCAATGAAAGATTAATCAATAGACTAATCAACTTAAAACTAAATCAAAACTGATACTTGAAAACTTTAGTAAGAGTAGATTTTTATTAAAGATCTTAATATAAAAAAATTTCATTTCTGTGACAAAACATGAAACATCTTCAAAGAGCTAATTATTTTATTAGCATCTATTCACAAGAACGGTGCATAGTTTTCCCAGCCATCTCTAAAAATATAAAATGAAAAAAAAATACATTCTATTTTAACAAGTTACCAAGTAATAAATTCATATTCTCATTGAAAATAACCAATTCATTAAGAAACTCAGAACTTTGTAATTATATTTTACTAAATGATTTGTAACAACCAGAAATTACAGCAAGTAAAACATTTAAAAAAAAAAACATTATAGGAAGGATAAAGTTTAACAATTTTCTGATCATAAAATAGAAGTACATTATAAGATAAGGTAAATCTGAACAAATCAAAGCACATGCCTAAAAAACATTGTTCAATCAAATTAAATAAACTAGATTCAATGCAAAGACATCAAGGCACAACTGGATTTTGTGTATTTCTTCTCACAAAAAAATAATTGAACTTAAAATTATTTTCAAATAAAGAGAGTTAATTATTTAGCTAAGCAAGTTTTTAATGAATAAAAGTCATTATTTCTATTTGAACTGTCCTGATTTTTGTTGTTAGCACAATATTTCACCTGCTGTGATCTTTGGCCTTCTTCAGATCAATCCAGGTCAATTTCAGGGAATTTCAAACTAAACACTTTATTTAATCAACATGAGTAGATTGTTCTTGTCCCACTGTACATGTCTAGGTATATAATGTCTTGTTCTCATTTAGCATTACTCAGTGCTCACTAACTTATAATTACTATGTCACCAAATTCAAGAATCAACACTTTAATCAACTGTCCCATGGACATTAGTCAAAACATAAATAATGTAACTTAAGTCTGTTCCAGAAATTCAGAGAAAATAAAAGGCAATATATGTATCTAAAAAGCAATATATGTATCTACATATAATCTCATAATTCCAAAGTAATTAATGCTACAAATAAACTTTTAAATACTAACAACAAATGTTTGGTTGCAATTTTTGAGATGAGGAATTATCATTATTATATGCTTTGATAAATGATCCATGCTTATCTGAATGTTACATATCTGGTTCTCTAGCAGTTATGAATTCAATCTCTGAGTTTAGTACTACTGAAAAGCATATACTCTGGTACAGTGGAAGAAACAGAATTCACGATACAGAAGTGAATGAAACAGATAAGTATTAACTTATATGAAATACCCACTAAACATAGAAGAGAATTGAGAACAACATAACCCATATGGATTGGATCATGAGTTCAGTTTGAAATTCTAATGAGGTTACCAAGTACAAAGACAATTAGCAATTAGTGGCTTTACTGCCTTGCTTGGGGTGAAATAATAATAATAATAATAATAATAATAATACAAGCATGCTAATTCAAATAACAGAATATATAATAAAAACATTGAAAGATTTATTTTTGTTTTAGAAAAATTTTCAAGATCTTAAAACTGATCTAGATAAAATCCCTGAACTATTTAAATTACAAATAGGAAACAATGTGTGTTACTATAATGAAAATTTTACTTGATGTAATGAACAAAAAACCCTGTTGTACATTTTTAGCAAAAGTTTATTTCTATACTGTCCATTCAAAACAAAAATGGTTGTTCTTAAAACTATTTAAAATTTTAACCACTTGCATCACAATCTATATTCTCTGCAGCTAACTTGATCTAAACATTTCAAACTAACTGTTCATATGAAATATACAAGGGATTTCACCAAATGAAAGCTGTAAGCACATTGGTAAATTCAAAAGTACAATCTATAATGAGGCCTATTCAACAACTCATGTGAAAATGGAAAATGACATACAAAAGAAAATGGATTCTTTTAACTAAAAATAGAAACAATCAATAATGGCAAAGTACTGATGTAATATTACCAAGAAAAAGTAGATGTCAGAAATGGAAATCTAAAGGAATCATAAAATGTCTGAGTCATAACGAGAAGGTCAATTGAAGTGCTTTAATAACTCACTTTGCTAAAGAAACTTACTGTGCTAGAATCTTTCATTCAAAGAAACTAAATAATTCTAAAATAGTATCATAATTTCTTTGAGTTGGCATAACCATAAAATATTGCTTTTGCAATAAAATTGTTACTTTTTTCAATGTCCGTTAAATAAATAGCTTAAAATCATACTAATTAAAACCAGCACTCAACTATCTAAACATGATATTAATGAATTCATGAAAAAAGTAGAAATAAGATAGATTCCCCCAAATTAATATCACGATAAGTCAAGCATTATTTCTTTTTGTATTGCCATCATCTGACAATGTCTTTAAACTAAATTGATAAATATTTCAAAATTTAAATTTATCAAAATAAAATGAATACAGAAAAATGATATTCTACTAAGTACAAAAGCAAGTGGATAATTTTTCACAATCCCAGTCAAGTCACAAATTCTATCACCTATATCTTTTCAAAATAGCATTCACATTAATAATGAACATGTAACAAAAAACATTTTTATTACCTGCTATGAACCTGAAGACAAGCTATATTTTTTATATTCTGACAAGAAAAGCCATTTGTTGCATATTTTATGTGTAGTTCAGCAATAAAGATAAACACACATGGCACCATTCTGTATGTGTACATTAATACTATCTTGCTATATTGACAAAAAAACAAGAGAAAAACAACTAGAATAATGAAATAAGAATTGAAAGAAGGGCAAGTATTTTATCATGTATACAATTACAATAACCTTCAAGAAACTTATAAAAGACAAAATAGACTAGTTTCAAAAATGAGAATACTCATATAAATTAAACTTTTTTTGTATCTTTATAGTTTGATTTTAAAAATCAAATTCTTGGGAGATAAAAAAACAATTTCCTTGAAAACTAAAATCAGCACAAAGGTTGTCAACATTGGATGTTTAATCCTTAAGACATGGTTTCCAAAGTTCAATTCCAAGTGGTGGCTTTCATGGACTTTTGTCTACAAAAAACTTTGGAAACCAGTTACAAAATCTCTATTAAGAAAATCAACATGGAACCCAAACTACAGCAGATTTTATAACCCCACAACAAAAATGACACAATATTAATAAAACTTACTTTTATTTTAAATTGGCTAAAATTTATAAAATAGCTATTTTGTTTCAGTTAAAGTATAAAGTGTCAAATATTTTTATTTATACAATTAAAGAAATGTGAATTAATTGCTGAATTGATACTTGAACTAGAAAGAAATATGAGCAATAGGTGAAATCAATATTTATTTACACAGTACAATATTACAATAAAGTCTTTCACCATTTTTGATGTTGACATTTATTTATAGAAAATAAATACATTTATGTACACAAATATTTAAATATGAACATTGATGGAAATTGCTATGGCAATTTATAGCATTTATGATAACTTGCAGAAATAACAGCTAGATTCATTGAAGAACCTTAGTTGCTATAAAAGTGTTTTTTTTTTCTCTAGTTTCATCAAAATCTCAAGTGTTTTATTTCTGTCTGAATTTCTAAAAAGGAATTATCAACCAACCAAAATAACATTATTCTAAATAGAACAATATATAATAATATGCTTGATATAGTGCAGATGTGTAGGTGGTGTAATGCTTAGAAGCTTGGAAAGAGAAATCAACAAGCTAAGTTTGAATTACTGTTAAGACCATTTACATTTACTTTCACTTAAATATCCCTAGGAAAGTTATGAATCTATATCTTCTCAACCCCCTAGGTATGGGTTAAATAGTTGGGTAGACTGAATTCTAGCTGTGGTTGATGATCAATAGGAAAACTGAATTCATAAGCATATATGAACCTGGTGAGATAGTGTCTTGAACTGAAATTAAGGAATACTCAGCATAGTTACAGTATAAACCACAGGTTGCTGTGTGGCTACTGAAGAAACACAAATTGACTTAATCAGATAGACATGACTGGAGTCAGAAATGATCAGCCATGCTAAGGATGAGAATTGACACTGATTTGTAGTGTACCCTCATGTCAAAACAGTTAATGACTTTTTTTTTATAGTTTCTATTGGCAAAACATTTCTAAGTTCTCAACTAAAAAAAATCTGTTCTCCAAAAATCTAAGTCAGCTAAAATATGCAAAAACTTCTACTTTGTACTGGAAAAGTTCTATTTACTTATAACTAAAATTGCAAGACTTCAGAATTTACTTATTAAAAATTCATGCTTAAAGTATTTTAAGGAAAAATTTAGCTGTAACATAATTTTTATTATTGTATGTGATGTTATTTTTTAATATTTTTATATAGTCCAATACTGATTTCATGAAGAAGTCCTCAAAACACAAATGTAAAATTTAAAAAATTAATTTTTTTATAGTAAGAACAGAATATCCCATAATACATTTAGTGACAGAATTTCAAAAGAGAGGAATAGTCCTTTGAAAAATTCAGACCTAAAAAAAAATCTTTACTTATTTTAATCTCTGCTGTTTCTTACAAAACCTCATAAATGCTGTTTCGTGAAATGTTTAAAATAAAATTATATATTGACAGACAATATTACAAAAAAAAATTATTCTCTATGAATAAACAGAAATGGATAATTTAAAGTAATTCTGGCGTATAGATCAATTTTTGTTTTGTACCCAGTAATAAACAAACTAATAACTGTTTAGGAAACTAGCAAGGTAATCACTGGATGGTCAGTTTCTTTGTTGTTTTTTTTTTTTACTTCTTGCATGTGTAAGCGGTCAAAGTTTAACCGTTCAAGCTCATAACAAGCATACACAAAAAAATTTGTAGTGTATTCTTGAGTAAAAATTAAGAAATCACCAGGTGTATTTTGAGAAAAAGGAGAGTAAAAATAATGTTAAGAAATAATTACTCATGTCACCATTGATTAGCTTAGGTAAGAGATTGCTAACGAAGGCACAAGAAGAGTAAGACACATGCCATTCAAGCCAAGATATTTTTAGCCAAACAGTTTAAGAACAATGTGTATTTCCTACAATTGATTACATAAGTATTTTCTCTTTTATTGCTAAGAAAAGGAGTTCAATTATTGTTTAGTATTTCAAGTTTAGATAAGGCAGGTTTCAAATGTAAAATAAACGACTACAAGTTTTGCACTAAGTTGAATTTTTTTAGTGACTCAAAAAAATTTTAGAGACATTACTAAACAAACATTAAGTTCGTTTTTATAATTGTGTATGCTAAAGGAAGTTATATAAAACTAAAATACATTTTCTAATTGCACATGTAGACAAAATGAAATCAATTATTAAAAAAATAAATGACAAAGATGTGAATGTTTAATATTTTTCCATGTCCTTTTTTTAATCCAAAGAAATGTGAATAATAGTAAAACTGCTAAAACACTTATTCTCACAAATAGTGAATGAAAAAGAAATTAAATAAACCAATGAAGAAGAAAATTTGCAAAAATCCAAGAAGCAACTTTTACCTTTTTCTCGAAAAAGGCTAGGTCACCCCTTTTTTATAAAGATCGGCTAGGAAGGAACAAGAAATCGGGGAGCCGCGTTTGAATTCCAGTCGAATTCCTTGCATTCATTTACGTACAGATACACTTGGGAAAGGTTAATCAGTCTTTCCTCCTCCCAGTTATGGGTTAAATAACGGAACAAATTATGTTCTATAGCCTTGACTGACAACCAATCTACCGTAGAAAGTAATGGCAACCTACTGCGGGATAATCTTCTGTCCAGTCAGTCATGTCTCGAGAGACAAGATCGCCCAAGCGCGTATCATGTATGGCACTTAACTGACTGAATATATAAAAAAAATAACAGAAACACAATCAATTCAAACATCATGTCCCAAAGTAGGTATTTAAACTACGTGAACACCAAGATAACAAATTACAAGTATTTTGCATTTAATTTTTATTTTAGTTCTAAGTTTATAGTAACATGCTTTTGATCAGCATAACAATAAGGATGGAATGCAAAACCTTTCAAAAACCAGTCTGCTAGTTCCCCCAGCGAATGCCATCCTCAAAAAGTAAATGAATGATTCACTCTATCCATCCATCATTCTCTACTGAGTTGAAAATAGTCTTGCTGAATATTTATTGTTACATATTTATGTTTTATGTATGAAATTGGACTGGACTCTGGAGTTACAAAATAAAAAAATATTTTAAATCTTAACTGTATGAACTTTGTAAATCCATCTACATTTTTCAAGTGAAAAAGTTTTAGCACCAATTTGTAATTAATTATATAAATAAAAATATAAAGAATAATTCTTTTTTTTTTAATGCAAAAATTCTAAGATCCAGTAATACTTAGTATATTTGTTATGTAATAGAGGCAATCAGATGCAGTATTTTAAAACCATTTCCTCTTTTCTACTATATGAACTGCTTATTCTTAAATAGGCTTACCAAAATTTCCAAGTCTCAAGCCAGAACAATTTTCAATTTTGAATAATGGTTTTACATTTTTCATGAATACTAAAAAACTAGTATTTTGTATGAGCCAGGGTTGACACTATAAAAAAAAAACTAATATTGATCATAATTGATGCTATATAGCAGCTAGCTTATCATCAGGACAGTCCCTCCCGACCAAGTCAAGACGTTCAGGTCTAGTTATTTGAATTTGATTTGATAAACCAAGTTGTGATATTAAATTAATTTCCAAAAAATTTTTTTGAATGCACTTTTTACAATTAAAAAAATTATCAATTTTCATGTTTTAAAATTCAATAATTCCCATAAAAGCAGAAAGAACTTTGAAAAAAGAAAGGATATTTAATTTAAAAAATAATATGAATTCTTTTATCAAAAATAAATCTCTTTTACACACACGAAAATTATTATGCTTAATTTTTTGTACTATTTCAAGGCAACAATAAACTTTAAAGTGAGTTTGAAAATTATCTAAACTGAAATCAAAGAACATTACTAAAAAATTATAAAAATGATCTATTAAAAATCTATCACCTTTTCAGTTTTAATTTTATACTTGTTAACTTGTTCAGACATCTGAAATCAAAATTAATCTTGAATATTAAACATGATAAAAAAAATTTTATTAACTTCTTCGAAAATTCAAAGATAGTAAATTAAAAAAAAATAGTCAACGACAAAGAAGGATTCCTTGGAAGATGGGAATGATGAAAAATTCCCACTTCACTATAAGTCAAAAAAATAAAAAGGATCATTGAGTTATGAATGAACTCATTTTTTAAAGAACCCCTCTCTTTGTTTAGAAGGCAATTAAAACCCAACATTATCAATGATGAATTATAATAACTTAAACCATTAAGACTCTTGAAAGAGAAGAAAGGATTTTTTTTCAAGTAATCTCACACAGACGCACACAAAAAACAAAAAGAAAATGACATTATTTAATTTGTTTTTATAATTAGTTCAAAATAAAAAAAATAGTTAGTACAAAAAGTTTGACGTAAAAACCAAAAATGTTGATTTCTAATTTAAATTACTTAGTATTTCCAAAACTCGTGCTTCTCTTAAAAATGATTAAAAAGACATCCGGGCAATTAATTCTGTTGTTTTCGGAGATTAAACAAAAATGCTTTAAGCCAAAATTGAACAAAATTTTTAAATTATTAAATTCAAATATCTATTGTCCATTCTAAAATTAGGCCAAATTCACAATTCATTTTAACTATTTTTTAAGTGAATTTTCATGTGAATGAAAAAAAAAAAAAATGAAACTATTTTTTTTTTTACTTGCAATTTTAATTCTTTAAATTTTTTTTACAATCACAAAAATTATCTTGATAAAGAATTTTTTTTAAATTTAAAATTAATGCTTTTAATCAACCAGTTCTGCAAATTCAATTTATAATTCTTTTTTGTAGTCTAATTATTTTTGCTAAAATAGTTCATCAGTACACTAAGAGACTTAGTGACTAGCATATGTTTAAATCCGAATCGGTTTACTTGAAAATTGAAAGTAAATTTAAAAAGAATAAAAAGTAAAACTACTCTTTCGGACAAAAAAACATTTAACTTAAAAGTCAAGAAAACTGATTAAAAATCTGCAAAAAACAATAATTTGCATGAAAGTTATGAAACATTACTTCTACCTCACGTAGATTTTAAATTTGACAAAAATACAAACAAAACCAAAAAAAGACACCAAAAGCAGTTTCTAAAATAAAATGTTAACGTTAAAAAACAAGTATTTTTTAGAAGTTAAAACTAAAAGTAAAAAGCCTAATCAGATTGAATCAATGTAATAATAAAGAAATAAGTAATACGATAATTAAGGGATTAACATTTGCAGGCCAGTTTTTCAGTATTAGGTGGATGAGGTTCATTAACCAATTACATACGGACGAATTTTAAAATGTATGGATAAAAAAAATAAAATCGAAGTACACACATTTCAACAAACAATGCCGAAATGGATACTGGGATTCTTTAAACAAAAAGTAATTTTTAATCCATTTATTTCAAATAATTCTTCTTACCATATCCGAATCCCTATTTTCCTTTTTTATTCTTACGAATGAAACATCTGATAGTATGCTCATTTTAATTTATTCGAATGCTTAGAAAATAAACAGTGCATGATTTCGTGCCCGAAATAAATTTGGCTATACAAACAAAACAAAACAAAATAACAGGAATTAGAAAATTAATAAATGTACATAGATTGTGAAAATAAAACGGCATACCAAGCAAATTTATTAAAAGTATTATTATGTAAGAAGAGAAGAAAGAGAAATGAATAATGGCAAGTCTTGTCAATCTCCAATATATCGAAACAAGATACACAATTACATCATTATTTGTGTTGATTGTTGAGTCATGTCTTTTTATTTATTTATTTTTTTAAAGCTCACTTCTTAAGAAAAATAATAAAGCTGGATCAATCAGTTACTAGAAAAAGACATTACAAACTATCGATTTTTAAGACTAAGAGTGACTAAGTTTGAAGATCTAAAAACATCAAATTAGGTCATTTCTGTGATTTATTTGTTATTTGCTGTGTAAAGAAAATATTTTAGGGATAGGAAATTTGAGGATGAGTATGACTGTCTTGAACAACGTTTAAAATTTTTTTTTAATTTTTTTCATTTTACAGATTAAAAAAAGAATTAGGTTTTTATTTTAAAAAGCTTTTCTTTTTATTTTAGAAGGCAATGATGTTGTTTTAATCACTCATTGATTCAAGAAAACATATCCGAGGTTTAGAAGAAAATTTTCATCTTAAAGCTTTACATTTTTAAGATAAAATGAAAAAAGCATTCGTTAAATTAAATAAAAGTTGTTTTTTTTTAATTTACAAATTCATTTTAGATTTTGACCCAATGAAGGAATATAATAAAAAGTGGATACAAAAAAAATTATAAATTTTTATATTAAAATTAAAAATCTCTACTTCTTTATACAACCACAGGAAATACAAAGTGGCTCTCTATTTCAGATACTAATTTAAATTCAATTAATTTTTTTACAATATTTTATTATTATTTAGATTTCAATTTAATTTATTGCCATGTTCCATTTTAAAATGAATAATTCGCTTCTACTCGATGTTTTGTTGATGATGATGAATTTTGTTCTAAAATAATTTCAAAAGTAATCGATTGCAAAAATAAATAAAATGAAATAATAAGCAATACAGGAAATTAAATGTGTTTTGAAAGAAAGTAGTCAATTCCTTCATCGTCCAAGAAAAATCTCAGATACCGAAGACGACACACTACTACGGCAACCATATGCAATTCAAATTCGTCTCTCATTCCTACTCACTGGGTTACTGCTGCAAAAGCGACTCGACTAAAATCATTTCATTGTTGTTTCAAAGTCTATACCGATTTTTTATTTTATAAAATCAGCATAAATTACTCGCTGATAACTACCTTTAAAATGATTTATGTCGACTGGATTGTGATAATAAAATGTTAAAATTGCTAACTTACACAGCAACAATTATCCTGTTTTGAATGTAAATGTCATTATGACAGGAATTTTATTTTAAAAAGGTAAAAAAAAAAAAGAAAACATGAAAGATGTTTTGAAAAATGACTAGAAAAATATTTCTATATTTTTTCAACCGACCATGCTTAGAGACTGTTTTTTAAAATTTTTCCGCTTCTCTACTAATACCTGGCGTATCTTTCCAGTCTTAAAACGTAACGTAAAAGATAAATGCTATTTAAAAAGTTTTCATTTTTTGTTTTGTTAATTTGAAGCATGGTTAAACATTATACATCACAAGTTACAACCGTCTTGTTTTTCGGAATATTCAACTTGGGGTGAGGGAAACAAGAGTACACACACACTAAATGAGGGAACAATGAAGATTGAAAAGTTCTCGGTCCAATTAAGAAAGGTTTTAGTTTAGAAAATATGTTTGACAGGATTTTGGGAAGCCTAAATATTTCAGCACTCCTCGTTCGTATACAACAAAGTAATAATAATAATAATAATAATAACCCAGTTGGCTTCAGGATGTTGTATTGTTTGCTTGCCACAATAACCTGGTAAAGAAAGACTAAAAAAAAAAAAAAAAAGCAGGAATTTTACACTATTTCTAACTACCATGTTTTTTTTTTTGTTTTTTCCACTCAGATTGAATGATTTATTTATTTTAAGCAGATTTTATTGAATAGTTGCGTTAACTTTTCTTTTTTCACAATTTTTTTAAATAAAACAAAATTACCTTCACCATAAATCTTTTTTTATTTCTCTTTCTAAACAATGGAAAACATTAATTTCTTCATTCTTAAACTCGTTTTTTTTAACTTTAATTTCTTTTTTTAAAATAAATCATTTTTCCTAAGAGTAAAAAGGTTCGTGAAAAATGCTTCGATAGTGTTTTCGCTGATAAATGTTACTGTGACAAATAGACATACGTCTACAGAGGAAGATATGCACGGGCCTAAATAAACAGACAAGTACTATTTATATACTTCCTCTCGTCTCTCCTTCCCTTCCTCCACCTGGGCAAAGCAAGTACATCCATTCCATGGGAGTGGGGGAGCTTCAAAAAAGTTATCAAGGGATTTTGTTTCGTCTCTGGGAAAGAGGAGCTAAAACTAAAGAAGCAAGACAGCAATGACAAATAAAAAAAAATAAAAATAAATCAGCATTTAGCTGTCAACAGTAGTAAAAACTGGCAGGCATAGATAGCAGAAGACAACGCCACCATTTTTTCGTTGGTCTTTTTTAAATGTCAATGCAGAGCAATAGTTTTCATAATCCGTTCATGGATGAAGGCATGTAGATAATACATGCATGTATTGTACGTAATAACCAGCACATGATACGATACAAATGGACATTTTTGGGCAAAGAATATGTTTCTATTTTATTTAGTTGTCTTTTAGTTTAATTTTGTAAATATTTTTATTTTATTTTTTCATGAAATAACAGATGTCAATTCAATTACAAAAACTGAATTTTAAAAAATATTTTTAGGTTATTATTATTTCTTTTTATTAAATATTAGAATATTACTATATTCTAATTTTAAATTAATACCTCACAAAAAGAAGATTTTTTTGCCATTTTAAAATAACTTACATGTTTCAAGTGTTTTTACGCTTGTAAATTTAACAAGCGGCTTGTTAAATTTTTTCTTGGTCAGTATTGATTGACACAATTCTAAATTTAATCGACATTAATTTAGATATAATAAATCTATATATCGATAGTTATTATATAAATAATTTAAAATACTGATCTAGTAATTGAGCAAGTTGGTTGCGGCTGGCTTCATTTTTTTTTTTTTTTAAGAAAATAGGAAAGAATGAATTGAAATCGTCAAAGACTATGATTATGTCCCTTGAAAAGTTAGGTAGGCAGTTTCAGAGAATCCAAAACATTCAACAGTATGTTATTTCTTTTTAAGAATCATTCGGCAAGGTTACCTATGTAGGAAGTGGTCAGTCCGTGATCATTTGAGAATGAAATAAAATTAAATATATGCATGCCCAAGCTTGTGAAAAACGGAGACATTAATTAAACAAACAGTAAGAAGTGTGTCTCTTGCTCTTCTCATTCGACCTTTACTGGGAATTATTTGCCTTCACTTGTTCGTTGTTCACATGCAATGGAGGAAGAAGAAGGCATTTTTATGATCACACAGGATGAAAAGAAAAGAGAAACGGGCCAGTGAATGAGGAGAGTTGATTTGCAGGCTAAATATCACCTCTTAACTTTTTAGATTTGTATTATTATTATTTTATATTTTGAAACAGTATATTCATCAAAAAGCCATAGAAAAAAACTTTGAACAGTTAAAATAAAAATGTATTATTATTTCAGTAAGTGAGTATTCAACTTTTTATATGAAATTTATTCTTTCGTTCATGACCTGGAATCTTTATTTTTTTTTTTTTTGACTGATGCAAAAATAATTTCATAACTCTTGATTTTAAAACAAACTGAAATCATTACTGAAATTTGGTTTAAACGTGTGAAATTGGTAATAGTACCGTTATTTGCTTTTTATTGAATCTTTTTCTTTACAAATTAAAATTTGATAATTTATCTGTAAATTCACAAAGATTTTTTTATTTTTCTTAATTTATTAAATGAAATAAGACTGAAGTGAGTGATAAGATTTTTTCCGGCAACAATAACCATTTTCAAATCGGAATTATTTTTACGTGTTTTCATATTGAAAACACGTAAAATCTATTTTACAGTAAAATAGATTCTAAAATAAAATTCACGTTTTCAAATTTTAGTCATGAATATGCCTTAAAAAAGTTTGTAATCCTATATAAAATCTTAAAAAAAAAAATCACTATAAAAAGGAAATATTTTTTATAGAGAAAATTAGACAAAAAACGATTTTAAATCTTTTGGAAAAGGATACATTTTGTTAGGGAAGGGGATAAACATGTCTAAAGAAAGAGTATAACTGAGTGTGTATGATTTCTTAATTTGAATAATAAAATTATTTTTCAAGCACTGAAGTTTATTTTTGTCTTGTATGAAAAATCCTAGCAAAACCTTTCATTTACAATAAAAAATGAATAATGCAATAATTTTAAATTTTACACTATATTTGTAAATTCTAATTAAAAGTATTACTTGAGTCACTGTAGTAAATATTATTTTTTTCTTTTTTGGGCATCAAGTGTATAGCAAAAAGAAAACAGACTATACACGTGCATACATTGTATAAATTACACAGAGTATTATTGACGCCTTTCAGTAAAATGTACTGATATTAAATTTTCTTTGTATTTCAAAAATATCCCGCTATTTGTCTTCTGTACAGAAAAGCTGAAAGACTAAAAAGGTTATTAGTCATCTCAAAAACATGTCGAACATCGCAGTTTCTTTATTTCTCTTTTTTTTACGTTCACTACAGACAGAATGTTAATCAAATATCTGCAAAATTCGTACGTTTTTATTTGTTTGTTTTTTGTAGAAGGTGGCGTCATTTTAATGAATTTAAAACTAAAAATCATACAATTAAAAAAAATGTAAATAGCACTTTTAATATGGCTTTGTTTAAAGAAATAAGTGTTACACTGTTCAAATGTAGTAAAGAAACAAAAAACAAAAAAAATCTTACATGAAACTCATTTCAGGTTTTATTTACTCTTTTATTTTAAAATGTGAAAAATATTTTTTTTAATATTTTTATTTATCTTTTGTGATGCAATATGCAAGACATTCAAATTCAAGAATCATATGAATAAATTTAAATATTTTTACCTTTAGCATCATTGAATCAATAACATTTGTACACATCATATAAATTTCACTTACGGATTAATAAATTGAAAACCAATGCGGAATATGAAATACAGACAGTAAAAATAAAATAAAGATCTGCAAGTCTTTCTACAATACATTCGAGAGCAATGTAGGTTAGACACATTATTTCACAAATTGACTATTTTATTAATTTAATTTCTAGTCTAGTCTACAATTTATCTTAAAATTGAAATGAAAAACAATTATTACACTGACCTCTGTAATTTTTATTACATTCAGAAAAATTAAAGTAACACCGTCGAAGAAATGAAAAAAATCCTGTAACGGATAAGAGACCGACAAATAAAAAAAGAAAAAAATTTAAAAAGTGGACATAAAATCGGTGATCAGTTTATAATATCAGTTGAATTAAAACCAGGGCACTGACTTTACGTCTACAAAGCATTATGGCTGGCCAGCTTTTTAGGAACTAAAAAATCATATTACTAAAGATTGCGAATCATACAACATTGCCTAACGGTGTTTGTAAGGTTTCTCCTTGGGGTCTTTCAATAATATAATCATAAATAATAATTAGACATTTTTTTTAGTACAAAAACAAATAATTAAAAAGCGACACGATATTCCATCACTCATTTCCTTTCTCCTATTCAGTTTCTAACCGCAGAGAAAAACCACCAAATTTTGTTTACATCTGACCAGTTTGAATGACAAAAATGAACTTTTTCAGTCGACTACGTGCATCTCACTACCTATCAAAATGTAGATATAACATTTAAGGACGTCCGAGTTGCTTAAAAAGCAGAGGATAATGTTAAATTACTTTCTTTCTCTAACATTACATTGACAATGTTATCTTCATACAATATGGCTACTGACAACGTTAGCCTTTCTAATGGAAGAACAAGACTTTGATCTGAGGATGAATATCTTCAACAGTTTTCCCCGCCCAAAATGCGATTAAATTATAACTTATTAAATTAAAATTTTAATTTAATCACTAAAATAATTAAGAACAGGGAAAGAAAATAAGCTATATTTGAAAAAATATATAATATGTATTTCGAGACGTTATCAAATCCAAACTTCATTGAATCAAAAATTACAATAAAAAGAGAGGAAAATAAACAAACGTAAACAAAAATAAAGTCTGAAACCGTCCCAAGACAATTTTGAACAAATATTATCGATTTCTAAATTATTAAAAGTTAGAATTTGTTTTTGTTCTTCATTTTTCACATTAACTATTGTATAGATACGCTAAAAACCTTGTCGGTTAAGATAAAACTACTAACAGAGAAAACTATGGCCAGCCAGCCATAATGCAATGTGGTCATAAAATCAGTGATCAGTTTCCAATGCTTCTTAGTAATAAAATGAGTACCGACTTTATGCTAACTGTTCATTGTATGGTATGTAACCTTTTCCTTCCCTTATCTCAATTTCTACCTTTTATATAAACGTACACGAACAGGGAAATTGATTAACATTTTTAAGGTAACTTAATTTTATTGAGAATTCTAAATAGAATTGAAAGAAATTGTTTTAGCTGATGTCATCAGAAAACTTTATAAAAAGAATAAAAATCAAATGGTTTGTCTGTCGTCAGGCACGAAGCTCCTGAGACAGCAATGGATGATGGTGGTTTTCAAGAAAAAAAAGGTAACAATTATTTTGTCTGTCGGCAAATTAATCAAGAAATAAACGAAACGGTTTTTGATTCCATGGGAAAGTGATCAATTTTTAAAACTGAATATATTTAAAATTAAAGCAAGACATGTCTAAATGCAGGTACAAAACACCTACAGTAAGTAACATATCAACAAATAAGCAACAAACACGATCTTATGTTTGTATGTGTGTGTCAGATTTTAAACTAGGGTGAACACAAAATCGGTGATTAGTTTTCATTATTTTTCATTTAGAAAACTGATCCCCCATTTTTATTTATTTATTGAGAGAACAAAAAAGTCTGTAGCTCTAGAAATAAGGATATTTAAGTTTGATCTTACCTGTATATCAGAAGAAGCATCCAGTAATAGAAGAATTTCCCCAGTAAAGATCATCGTATATCAACATGAAGATTATTTGGGATCTTTAAAAGAATTATCTTCAGAAGAGGAAGATTTGTGCGGTTTTATTTTTATTTTTTTTGTGGTTGTATTTTTTCTTTCCCAAAAAAAAAGAAAAAAAAAGAGGGGTGGGGGTCTAAAAATTTAAGTCCAGATGAAATTTTTACATTTGTAAAGAGAGAAAAAAAATTAAAAAAAAAAAAATTAAGGTACTTAATCCACCCCTTGGACTACCATTTTTCTGTCTGCTTTTTTTCTCTTTTTCTTCCTTTTGCCTAAATAAATGATTCTTTTATGTTTAAATTTTATGAAAAACAAAAAAAAAATTCCTCCTTTTGTAGGCAATTTTTTCCTTAAATTTTTTTTTTTTTTCAAGAAAAAATATTCGCGTATTATTAATTTCTGTATCCTTTTTCTCTCTTCTTTCTTTCACTCACTCTCTCAAGGTAATAACTCCATGCGATGTTGAGATGATGAAGATAAATAATAATGTCGATCGTTTGTAGAAGTAGTAATAGTACTAAAAGTGGTAAGTAAAAGAGTTAGGTATATTTTCACTCTTTTCTTATTTGATTCATATATTGCTCTTTTTACTTCGGACTTTATTTCTTTCTTTTTTTTTTAATTACTTTCCGATAGTTGTTATTTAAAGCCGCCTTTCTTGTTGTTATTGTTGGTATTCGATCACACCATAAACAATAACGGCGCCAAAAAAATCCTTGTTCGTACGTTGGACTGGCTCGGCTTGTTTCGCCTTCAGCACGGCTCCCCCTGACACTCTCTACTGTTTCACTATTGTCTGCCCTTCCTTTCCTTACTTACTCTCTACACAAAACTTTACTTCTCACGCTTACTCTCACTCTCACAATTACTCACAGCCTTTCACATATTAGTCTCTTATCTCTCTAGTTATTTATTCTATCTTTATCCTTGCCTCCTCTCTTACAAGTTTTTATTCTTTCTGCATCTCTTCATTTACTGGCCTACCTTTCTTTTGTTTTTGTTACTCACTAATGAAGTCTCATTCTATCTTTCTACACAGCTTTACATAAATGAGTTTTCACTTTTTCCTCTTTTCATTCAAATAAACTCTTCTACACATTTTTAACGCAAATTGTACTTTTTCTGTTGACTTGTTCCACCTAATCTGTAATAAATCTACACATTTTCACTTGTTCTTTAATACTTAAATATACATTTAAACTTTAAATATGTTATTTCTACCAGTTTCCCCGCTCTAAACTCTTTATCTCTACCACATACTCTCGTTTTGCTCCGTTTAGGTTACTGCGATTTTTTTTCTTTGATTACTCGATAATAATATAACTTAAATTTTGTTCTCTAAAAATTTTCTTATTTCATATCTCCTCTCTCTCTCTATTATAAAATTCTTGCTTTCATCTCTAATTAAACTTTTTTTTACCACTCTATAATTAAATGTTATTTTCTCTTCATTTCCTTTTTTGTACCCCTCTCTGAGAAATTCTTCCTCTCTTGTTTTTCTCACTCATAAAAAAAACTTGTACATCTACATTACAATCTACTCTCACAGGTTCTGAATTTTACATGTTTTTCTTTATCTCTCATCACTCGCAGCTAACCTGTACTGTCTTTTCCCGCTCTCATAAACTCTTATTCTATCGACTACTACTCGTTATCATTCAATAATGTATTTTTCTTTTTTTAACCACTCTCTAAATTAGATATCATCTAATTAATTAAACTCTTTATTTTATCTAGCTATTGTCACTCCCTCTTTTCTATATACTTTTGTTGTGGATTTGTCTTTAAAATTATTATTCTTTGCTCTGTAAACTCTTGTTCTGTTTTTGTATCATCATTCGCCTTATACCTGTCTTCCTTCCTTCTTTCTGTCGTATTTTTCCGACTTTCATTCCTCTCTCTTTAAAATCTCTCAGTGTTTATCTGCTTTTCATTCTTATTTTACTCGCTCATAGTCTTTGTCTATCTAGCAACTTTTCACCAGTGCACTGCTTTCTCCCCACTCACTATGGTTTACGCAGCTCTGCCCTCTCTCACATCTTTTACTATTTCTACCTCTCTAATTTACTCTCACTCTCTCTGCACCGAATTTCCTCTGTAATGCATTTTCTTTCTTTTTCTTTTTAACTACTCTCTAAGAAATTCTTACTCTATTTATTTCCTCTTACTTGCTATTTTTAAGTGGGTCTCCTTAGCTTTCACTTCACTACTCTCTAATAATTCTTATTCTATCCACTTCCACCTACTTCTATTTTATCACTTGCTACTCTCATGAATTAATGCATTCTCCGTCTTATTTAGCTCGTCTCATGCTCCCGATTTCTGTTTCTCTTCATTCTTTATTTACCCTACTCTGATAAATTCTTCTGTCGATGTCTCGCTTCTCACCAGCCTTTCTTTCATATCTAAATTTGACTACCCTTATCTATTTCTACATCCATTCCCTCTTTATTGTTTTTATTATTTTATTCCGCTCTCTTTTTCGCTATATTGAATTGATTTTACGTTCTCTTGCTTTGTTAAAATTAATTATGCTTACTTCTTCTAATTCTTTTCACTTAGTATTTTTATCGCTTATACTAGCTTTAGATTCAATTCTGTCCTCACTAGTTTTAATGCTTTTTAATATATTTTTTAATAAGTGCACTAATAACGGTTATTATATATATTTTTAATATCTGACTTCCCCTGCAACTCTAAATCAAATCCGTGCCCTAATATTCTATTTACTTTATATTTCTTTTTTACTGATAAAAACTATAAAACTTATTTACTTTTTAGTTTTTTACTCTTCCTTTTAAATCTATCTACGTTTTCGTCACCCACAAGGACAGTCTATCTACTAAAAAAATGACATACATTCACCACTCTCAAAAGTCAAAACTATTACTCTTTTTGCGTACGGCCTTGCTGCTTCTTTCTTCTTCCTCGAGTAAGTTTTTCTTCCTTTTTATTTCAGTTGTGTTTAAGTTTTTCCCCTTTGTCATTTCCCCTCTTGCTCTAAATTTAAATCTTGACAGTTTTTCATTTTAGCCTACGAGAAAGGAAACTACCCCCCTCTCTTTATCACTTTTTGCTTTCTTTTATCATTTTATTCTGTACGTTTCGCCAAGCGTAGCGTGCATTCTTTTCTTTCTTTTGTCATTTTCTTCCTCTTTCTCTTTTTTTTTTCTTTCATGTCGACTCTTCTACCGTCACAGTCGATATAATTTTTTTTTTTTTTTTTTTTTTTTTTTTTTACATTTTTTTTTCTCTCAAAATTTTCAGAATGGACCCTGTGAGCATTAAATAGTTCGATCCACAATAAATGCTCCAAAAGGAGTAGCCTTTTTACAGGCTTTTCTCACTGATTATTTCCTCTCTTATTCTTTCTTTTTCCTTTCTCCACCCTTTTCTTCATCTATTTTCAATTGCAATTCTGACACTATATGTTTCTTCAATTCATTCATTTTCCTTCGTCTTGGATTAAACTTCCTTTTTTTTCTTTCAGTTAAAAAAGCAGTAATTTTTTTATTGCTTCTAAGTTCGTTTTTTTTTCTTTTTTTCCATCACTTTTTTTTTCTCGAATTTTGAGTTAACTGACCTTTCTAAAATATGTCTTTTTTAGTCTTTTTCTACTCTCTAATAATACTTCTATAGTCTCTTTTGAAAACTTCTTTTCCTTTAAATATAATTTTTGTTTGTTGCTTTTTTTTTTTTTTCTGTCCAAGATTAAAGATAGATCAATACTGCCAAGTTTCTCTCTCCCTATCTTGTCATTTTTTTCTTTAATGAATCCATTTTTTCTTTGATTTTTTTTTCTTTTATCTCTTTAGAAATCCCCGTTTTTTTCTTTTAATACTTTAAAAGAAAACTTTACTTTGGCACACCAGACCTACGTTTTAGTATTTTACCGTTTTTTTCAACTTTTAATGTTCTTTAAAATAAAATATTTCTTACTTTCCAGAAAGGACGAAGAAAATATTTTAAAAACAAACTTATCAGTTTTTAACAGACAAAGTGATTTATTTCTTTTTTTCTCAAATTTCTATCAACCACCAAAAAGTTTTAGCCTGATTTTTTTTCTTTCCTCTCCTTCTTTTGGTATTATTACTATTTTTGAATTTTCCACTTTTTAAAAAAACTTTACTTCGATTTTTGTCTCTTCTTCCTTTATTTTGTTTCTTTACTCAACAAAGCTTTTTTTTCTCTCTCTCTCACTCACTGTAAAATTTTAAATTTTTATTTTATTCATGATTATTGTCCTTACTTTGTTTATTTTCATTCATTTTCTTTTTTCCACGATTAGCTATTAATTATTTCCACTCACTTTCAAATACACAGACTACTTACACCACCTGTTGTTGTTTTTATTGGGGTTTTTTCACACCTTATTTAGCAAAATGATACTAATAAAAAAATGGTTTGACGCAAGAATACAATTTTATTTTTATTTGAGAGATATAGTGAGGATCGAACGTACACTGCGTGTACAATGTTCTGCTAGATTAGCTCGCTAATAATTTTTAAAAAATGGGGGCTGCCAGCTGATATTGGGCTACTTTAGGAGGTGGGGCTACTTCTTGCAACTTTTAGGAGGCAATTTTGAAATAACTTAGCAACTAATGACGAGCAAATTAATTCAAAATCTAATCTTCCTAGACTTTCAAACAAGAAGTAACCAAATCTGGGAGCCCTGACTTCTTGCTGTGGCCCATAAATTTATTATTTTAAGGCCAAGTGGGTGAAATTAAGATAGAAATACGTGTTGTACGGTTACGCCCATCTCCTAGGCTAAAAAGGAGATTTCGTTTGCTCTGGCCGGTCAAATCTTACAAAGATAAAAAAAAAAATCTGACCTTTTTTTTCTGAGTTCGAAACTATTGACATTCTCTGATTTTTATACTCATTCTAAAAGTCATTTTACTTTCTTTGCAATTTATTTGCATGAATTAATTTTTTTTTTTTTTGTATAACTTATGAATATGATGATATCTATCACAGAATGATTTTTCTCGTCGGAGCTGGTTTTTTTTTTGTTTTGTTGTTATTTTTTTTACCTTGCCTCATTGTGTTGTGAAAAGTTCGTCAACCTAAATTAAATTCTAAAAAACACTTTGACGGTGGTTTTTACGCAGTTAAAAGTAAAACAAAATAATGCAACCTATCTTATTGATAGAATTAAAATGCAAATAAAAAAATATATATTTTTCGTGGTTCTTTATTTTTAAAAATTCTTTTTTGTCAATTCATGTTTTAATTTTTTTTTATTTGTTATTTTTTGTGTGTGTGCGTGTTATCATTTTCTCGTCAAAAAATCGTAGGTTATCCAGAAGACATAAAATTACAAAATATAAAATTGATTTTTAACTTTTAATTATTTGATTTAATTTTTTTTTTAATACCTTTATTTTGTTTTGACGCTTTAAGTAATTAATCGGCATACTTGTTACTTTACCCCAAAAAACCCACATGAATTTTCTTTTTTACTGTACTGGACACTACTTACGTTGTAAAAAAAACAGTTTAGGCATAACAAAAACAAACAAAAAACTTCAGTTACTATTTTTATTCATTCTTTAACTTTGACGCTTGAGTAAACTAAATTATAATTTATCAAAAGAAGAACTTACTGTTGGTTTTTCGATACCTATTTTCTCGAAAAACAGAAAAATTAAACCACATTGTTTCGTTTTTTTAGTTTTTTTTTTTTTGTTTATCATTTCTTACTATTCCAGCTAAATTTTCTTCTCACCAAATTATAAATCATTACATGATCACAGACGTCGCACCATTTAAAAAAAAACTCTAACTGAATTTTAACATACAAATTAATCAATTTTTCTCCAGTAAAAGATCATTATCAACCATTGTTGGTTATTTATATAGCAGATACGCTTTTTAATAAATGAACTAAGAACAGACAACTCTGAGTTTAATGTACTCTTTAGTTAATGAAATCCTGGAATCAAAGAATTGAGCTTATTTCCAGATCACTGCAGATTTACATTGAATTCTAGTTTAAGATTTTAACACATTCAATAATGAGATTCATTTCCATCTTTTTAATTTTTTTTAACGCACGTATACGTAATCCATGATCCAGTATGTTCACATGATTTTTTTTCTCTAGATAAATTATCAATACACTTTGATTCATATCCATTCATATCCTCTTTGATTGTTATATTATTATAGACAACAATATTTCAGTTACACCATCTGACAATCTACAGGTATCTATTATTTTGTTAGTACAGGATATTTTGTTATTTTAGTTCCCTGTGGTGCCATTTTTAAAATTCTTTCTGCTGAACCAAAGTATATAGATTTCACTACCTGAGCTTGAGATTGAACTCTGCAATACTTGATTAACCAAAACCAATATGCTGCTATTCTGAAATACTAGTAGTGTATTTTTAGAGTCTCTTAAAAACAATGTCAGACAATTTTAACATTTGGTTATGATAATCGTTCGATATATTTTTGCTTATAAAAGTGTTGGACAGCTTTTTTATTATTGCTAAGAAATCGTTCATTTCTGTATGAATTTCTGAGATGAGATTTTATTATTTGCATTATTTATATTCAGGCTATTGTTCTCATCTTTGTTATCACTTTAATCTGGTGAATATTGATCCAGGTATTCTACAGAGAATTCTAAACTCAACCCTTGACTTAATCTACAGACTATACTGTTCTCATTCCACTGACCATGTTTAGGGTTATCTCATTTAGTTTTTTACTTTTAGTACTGCTTGATTATTGCTTGCCCTGTTTCTACTGGGGCCAAGTACACATTACCCAGCCCAAGGATTGAACTTACAATTACTATGTTATCAAAGTTCAATCTCAGTATGATAAAATTATTTGTAAAAATTGAGCATTTTAACTACCTCTTAAATGTTTAAAAGTTGACATATTTTTAATGGACCTATTTTCATGGACTCTAAAATAGGTACTATTTTAGAGTTTACAATTAGCATTTGTTTTGTGAAATAGAAAGATATGGTAATATTTCAGAAGATTTATAGGACCCTCTGAGCTCCAACAATATTTCTTGTGGCTATATGTGATTGAATAGACACTCCTCTTTATTTACAACCAGTGAAATTAAGGTCTATCAACCTAGAACATCAAAATTCTTACTAATGAAAATGTAGATGTTGCTATAGATCAAACCAGCATTCCTTTTTTACTTCTGGGAAATTACCTTTTTTTTCTTTTTTTTTTCTTTTTTTCTTAAACACCTCTATAAGACTAACAACAAGATATTCCTGGCTAAAGATAGTTCTCTGGGACAAAGGGAGAGATGGTTCAATCACTGTTACATATACATTCTCTTTAATAAGGCTTTTGATGATCTATGCTGATAAACATTCATTTTACTGTTTATAAATAAACAAGAACGTTTATAGTAATATATACACATATAAAAAAAAATATAGTTTTTATGGGTAAAAGTGCTCAAAATCAGAAATAGTGTATATAAATATCTATAATAATAATATGTATGTATGCATGCATGTATATATATATATATATATATATATATATATATTACACATTGTCTAATTTCTCAAATGGATTTGCTCAGTTTGTACTATCTTGATGAGGTCTTAGGATGGTTTATATTTATAGAAAAATTAATTTAAAAGTAAGAAGCTGTTCATTTTCTGTCAAATTCATGAAATGAAAGTAAATCAAGGGAGAAAACTCTTAAATTTATTTTATGAAAATAAGTGTGTGAAAAATAAAAAAAATTCAAATAATTAAAGGGAAACCATCCAAACAAATTTTTAATCTAAAAATATCTAGGAAAAAAATAAAATATATTTTCAAATTATAATTAAAAAAAAAAAAAACAGTAGCTTATATATTTTTAAAATTTATCATCATTCTATTAGCATCTAGCATCCATACAAATTATTGCATTATTTACATATATGAATTGGTATTTCTCCCTTTTCCATCAGATCAAAGTATCTGTGTTATCTGCAATAGTGTTGTATCCACTTTCTCTGTGAAAAGTGCTGCACACAATATGCATACACTAGCCTAACCATAAACTCTTTCCAAATAAGAAAAAATGTTTGTTTTTTTTTTTTTTTGGGGGGGGGGGGGGTCAGATAACTAGTGTTTTATGTGTGTGCATTAGTTTTACTTCATCTTGTTGCTTTTTATCAAAGCCTTCTGAGTCAATCTCCATTTTAGCAATGAGAACAAAATGTACAACATCAGGGAAAAAAATTAGTAGCTTTCACTGAAATGTTAAATTTCATGTTACACATCATAAGCTAATCTTTAACATATATCCTAAACTATTTTGGCTTCAGAAGCCTCATTGGTTAAAACTACTGCAATCTTTTTTTTCTTTCAGTATCTCGCTCCTCTACATTTTTTTTTTTTTAAAATCATATCACCCTGAGCAAGGCAGTCATGCCACTAATGTGCTACATAAAAGTGAAAAAATTGGAAAAAAGAAAGCCGGAAACCACATCCTAAACAGTGAACAAGGGATGAGCCTCTACATCTGTTCAATAGACATGGGTGGAGTGTGAACCGGGTGATAGTTTAGTCTATCTACTCCAATTGAAAAAAAAATAAAAATAAAAAAACAGTGAGAAGATTGGAAAAAAGAAAGCCAGAGACCACATCCTAAACAGGGAACAAGGGATGAGCCTCTACACCTGTTCAATATACTATTCTGTATGTTATTTTTATTTTATTTCCTGGTTGTTGTAATGGTGGTTGTTTTTAAGAATTGTGCATCACCAATCCAGCATCATTGGGATTTGTAGGGTGCTGGATAAGTTATTTTGATTTGCTGATGTTTACATTACAACAGCTAACCACTTTATCCTACATTTAGAATGACCTATCGTTACATGTTGCTTAATAAAGGAAAAGCAAAATTAAATGAAAACCAAGTGAAATCTAAATGAAACCCAAGTAAAATAATTCAGTTGATTTACATATGAGAGGTCATCAGAAATATTGCTCTATCTGTCATAAATAATGTATATTGTTCGTGATTCAAACCAACAATGACAGTAAACTACATCCAGCAGCAAGGCCTCTGATTGGGAGGTTGGGAGGAGCCTGGAACCACCTCTTAATTGCTGTTGTTCCCAGGTCCACCCTGACCCAGAGTGGTAGCACCTGTTAGGGTCCCAGCTATGGGCAAATAGTTAATCCTCAAACTGAGGTCAAAACAATATATAAGTATAAAAACAGACTTTTATAGAAAAATATACATTTTTGAAGGAAAAATATTACCAACAATACATTTTTTAAGGAAAAAATTATTACCAGCAATACATTTTTGAATACAAAACTAGAAGTTTTCTAAAATTAAAAAAGTTTAAAAAAAGAAAAAATTTTCACCAAACTCTGACTAAATCAACCTTCTCACTATAGCCGAACATTAAAAAAATACCTTAAAACCCTAACTTTTTGGCATTAAATAACCCACAGAGGTTGATATGCCATTAAACAAAACTCAAACCAACAAGAAGCACTTCTTGTGCTTATTGGAGCCATGATTAAAGCTAAACAACAGCAGATTATTAAAACAAATGCTCAAAAGATAAGTAAAATTGTCTTACCAATGTCAGAAAGTTCTCAAAAACACATTTGGTAGCATTTTGCATCACCAAAACGGTAGTGCAGGGCTGGTGCACAGATCTCATGCCTCAACTCCAAATCTATACGACCCCTTCCCAAATATATGATACAACCCACCCCACACACACATGCACACTCTACTTCATTTCAATTTTCATAATATATAAAATACAAATTTTATTGTACCCTAATTATATACACTCTCTGTGCACTAGTGGTGGTCCTACCTTGTTTGGATTAAAATGATTTTAAAAAAAACATTTATAGTGTTTGTCAGACATGGGGAATGTTGTCCTTAGCCAAAAACTGCTGCACAAGCCATGGTTACTAAGAGAACCTCTGTGGCATAGTGAGACAACCACACTACACACTTTCTTTCAAAGCACTGCTATGAACAATAGAAGCAAGTGAAAATGTTATAAAGTCATAAGTTTATGGTCAATTCATTCCAAGCAGCTTCACCTTGTATCCATTATCATAGAAGCAGTCTGATCCCAATAGTTTTTCATCAAATCTCATATTCTAGCATTGTATGCATATGAAGTTTATGTTAGGAAATACCATAAGTTTTAATTCAATACAATGTCAAAAAGTTCTTTGAGAAGTTGATATGTGGTGACCTCTATATACTGGTATCACTCTAAGAGATACCAAAATAGGCTTTGTACTGAGTGTCATATCAAAAACCTCAAAGGAGTTAGGTACATCAGACGATTGACCTACAAGGTGACCTTATATCCACCTGGTTCATAATAGAGCCTCAAAGGATTTTGGTGGCTGCCCCTTAGAATATGCATATAGAAGACAACCAGATGACAAGAAGTTAGATAAGTGCCTCCACCCAAAGGGGAAAATTCAGAATGTCTCATATTCTCACAAAAATAAATCAATATTCAAAAAAATCCCTAAAGTCACACATACTCATGCCAGTCTTAATTTAGAAAGTTCAAAAGTGAATGAAAAATAATTTTGTGTATGAAAGATTTAGTTTTATATTCTTATTAGTATTTATAACAGCAACATTACACATACACCACAGCTAACACTCATAGTATCTAATCTACTGAGTCAGTCTGCCTATAAACCTTGTACTATCAACTCATATTTAATTATTCTGTGAGGTTTTGTAATGTTTTAAAATCAGGCCTGGTGCAAGTGTCTTGTGCACCACCCTACCCCACACCATGATATGGAGCCACATGCACACACACTCATTTTTGTAAGGTAGTATTCATATAAAATATAAATTATATTGTAATGTAATTATGCCTAATGATGGATTATAAGCAATATAGATATTGAAAAAGAAAAACTTGAAAATACAATGTATCTAAATACAAATTAAAGACGTGTCATAATAGATCATTTCATCTTAAATGAATCATTATTTTGTCTCAACTTTTAACATCAACTTGAGATTTTTCTTGTTCAAAAGTTCAAATAATTTTTAATTCATTCAACATTAAAAAATAGTGTTTTTCAGAACTTAACATTGGCAAAACAAATTCACAGATTTAGAAAAAGAAAAGATCCCAAAATGATGTCAAAATTTTCAATCCTTTAATAATCAGTTGTGCTTAATTTAACTTGTAATACATATGTCAGTAGAAAAAAAGCAAATGTTCATAGATAGCAAGGGTCACAAAGCACTGACCAGGGCCCCTAATCCCGACAGTCCCAACTGTGGTCAAGGGTAGTATGTGCCAGCTCTGTTTGAAATAACTCTACAATCTTTACAATGGTTGACAAATTCAAGCAACATGCCTTCATCAAATTTTAGATGAAGATTGACAAATTTGCTATTAAGATGCAAGATTGAAAACAAGCTTTTGAATAGCATTAAGGCTGTTCTCATGGCAATTTTAGGTGAGCTTTCAGGGCAAACAGTCACCAGCAAAACACTACAAAATAGACAAAAATAAATTGTGAACTTCATCTGTGATGACCATTGCCAAACAATCCATCAGCTCTTTCACATGATTGGAATCAGTTATAAAATGTGTCAGGTCAGCTTGAAACCAATTAATCAGCTGATAATTGGTAATTGGACATATCAGTATTTGCTGATTAATCAGTCATTGTTTTTTGTTTTTTTTTCTCTGATTAATCAGGTTTCATACTTGGTCATTCTTTTTTATTGCATTACAGAAATTTCATCCTTGGCTTAAGAAGCATCAGTTATCATAGACATGGAATGCATTTAAATAATATTCTGAGATGTTTTAAGAAAGGAGTTTGCTATTGTTTTTTTTTTATTCAATCTTCATTGAGAGTAATTAAATTACTAACTTATCAACCAGTTAATCTGTACAAACCTTTTTTATATATATATATATATATATATATATTCTTCATTTGTAAAAGAGCTACTACATGACCTAGGTTTCTACCATGTGGTATCCTCAGGCAATTTGCAATAACTGATTTTACCAGTTTTTTTTTTTAAGAATGCTCACATAACGCGGATTTTTTTGAATGCTCATGTAATGGGGAATTTTTGAACGTGTTATTATAAAAATTAGAAAAAACTTATGTTTTCATCCATGGTATGGTTACACTTAGTCATAATTTCTGTTCTTTCATTCATTATATATAAAATATTGAGATGAAAACTCAACACATAATTAAATGGTTATAAATCTAGAATTTATTTCAGCAGTTGTAAAAATTACAATCTGCTTCTTTCTGATTGTGGAAAAATAAATAAAAATAGATTTATTTTTACATGGTCTGAAAGAAGCACATTGTAATTTTTACAACTGCCAAAATAAATTCTGGATTTATAACCATTTAATTATGTGTTGACATTTTTGAGCTCTCTATTTTTATCTATTTAATATTTTATATGAATTAGATAAAATATTTTGAATTATCCCCTCTGTTTTTATGGGCTTGCCATTCTCATATATATATATATTAAAAAAGGATTAATTCAAAGATGTTGAATGGCCATTTCGATATGAAGATCCCCACGGGGGACGACACATCACCTCAGCAACAGTGTATATATATATATATATATATATATATATATATATATATATATATACTAGCAGTATAGCCCAGCATTGCTCGGGTGTAATGAAAGCTTTAAAACTAAGCCATGGTCCTGGAGCTCAGACTCTTTGGATGTTGGCATGAGAGACTAAAAAGCAATAGTTGTTTCCAGTCAAAGCGAAACCATAGATTCAAAGAAAAATGAATGGATATAAGTCAAATTTGATTTCTGGTATCGATGTCAAATAAGTTTTTCATCGCAAACTAAATTTTGAAGGCTAAATAAGTCCTCTGAGTAAATGGTATTATGGCTGAGACTAAAAACTACAATTATACTTACTTAGAGCAAAACCTGAAGCAAAAACCAAAATAAAAGGGCTGAAAACCTGATTTTGATCAGACCCGATAGGATATCGGGTTATCAATTTCCAATATCGGAGTCAAATAAGTCATCCAGGAATAAACTAACCAAAGTAAGTCCATGAAAACTTATTGTACCCATCGGGAGTAAAATTGGAGAAAATGAGCCATATTGATGGCTGAATATCAGTTTTTGATCAGATTTGATAGAATATCGGGGGTATCAATTTCCAATATCAAGGAAAATGAGTTGGCTGTGAAGATCTAATGTTTGAGACTAAAAACTATAATTTTACCAAGTTAGAGCAAGTTCTGCAGCAAGAACCACAATAAAAGGGCTGAAATCCTGATCCTGATCAGACCTGATCGGATATCGGGGTATCGATTTCTGACATTGGGGGAAAATTGGAAAAAATAAGTAACCCATGACCTGACCAGAAGCCTAAAGTGTATTTGTTTGAAGTTTGGTGAGAATCAAATAAAAATTGTGGATTTGTATAAAGGACACACACACACACACACAAACATCTTGCCTTTTATACATATATATATATATATATATATATTTTTTACAAACATTGGCAGTGGGTTCTTCTCACTAAAATAAGACCAAAAGTACATGTAAACATATTATCCTGAATCCTTCATTTTCGAGTTAAGTTTAAAGAAAATTTACTATCGATAGTGCTGTGTTGCCATGTAGACTAGGTTACATTTGTCATTTGTGTACATTTGTGGCTAGTCTGTCTTCAAAGTTTAACATCTCTAGTAATGAGTTAACTGAGAAGTGTTGCTTTTCACAATGGCAGGATATATCATGAGCAGCAGATATAATTTTTACATACAGCTGTGTGAATGGTAATGGACACTAGGCTGCATGGCTGTATCAGATTACATTTCCAGACCAAAGGCAGCTGAGTCATTCAACCTGTTTATCATGCATTGCTACGACAACATCCATGGCACTGCAAACTATGGATCAAGAAAGACTGAGATCTGCTTGTACAACTGAGCACAAAGATCGCATTCTACAGTCTATCAAAGACAATCCAGGTATCATTACATATTAAGTGGCCCGAGCCTGTTACACATCTCATAGTATTACATGGAGGGTAATTCAAGGGCAGCTCCTGTATTCGTATAATCTGCTGCAATATGTGCAGGGTAGTTCAGCCTCTGATTACTTACCACAGAAGAACTTTTATCAATCCTTTGTTTGTCTCTTCAGTCTTGTTTATGGATGAGGAAACATTTGAAAGAAAAGGGATAACAAATTTACACAATATTTCTGGGCAGATCAGAATCCCCAAGGTACAAGCTAGACATCAGCAATTACAATTAATATGTGGGCTAAAAATGTGACTGTCTGGCAGGTCTATATACTCTCCCAACATGTCTTACAGGAGCTGACTACAGAGATTTCAAACATGTGTCCAGACCTGTTAGAGGATGTACCCCTGCTAATATGAAAACACATGTGGTTCATGCATGATATGGCTCCAGCACATTTTAGTCACATTCTTCACAATGCACTGGCTGACATCTACCATGAAAGATGGATTGGTAGGAGAGATTCAGTTCCATAGCCTGCACATTCCCCCATCATCAATTCTTTAGATTTGTCTGTGGGGTCACCTAAAATTATTGGTTTATACAGAAGACAATAAGACAGAAAAGCTTCATCAATGTATCATAGAGGTTTGCAAAACCATTCAACACCATGTAGAAGTATTTGAAAGGGGTTTGCTAGTCAATGATCCAACAACAGGCACCTGTGTGTGTAGAAGCAAGCAGATGACATTTTGAACATTTGTTATGATTTGCTGTGTTAAGTACAACAATGACCTTTTGGAAATATGTTTATATTGACATTTTACCTTGTTTTGATGTGAGTAATCTACCCCTAAAGTTTTTAAAAGTATTTTTGATACATCCTGTGTATATTTATTTTGTGAAACATGTAACCAAATCTATTTTCAATTAAACATTTTCAATTTGTCAAGTTTCTTAAAAACTTTGTCAGAATTCTATCCAGTTTTAAACACACACACACACACATTATTGATCCTATTGATTTTTATTTATAACCCAACATTATTTCTCCTTGCTATACTGGCTATATTTAATAGATACACGTTTTTGACTAGATAAAAATTCTAATATTTAACTGTTTTAAAAAGAGATCCCTACTTAAACATTTCTCCACTAAATATGATGTATATAGTAACAATTTTATATATATATATATATATATATATATATATATATATATATATATATGCACACACACACACACACACAGGTGTCTACAAAAGTAGGTATACATTAAGTATACAGTTATTGATGTTTGTATAATCAATACAATACATTTTGTACACACATTTGTTTTTCATTATTGTATACCTACTTTGTATCCATCTCTCTCTCTCTCTCTCTCTCTCTATATATATATATATATATATATATATATATATATAATGATTTGTACTGATTACTCAACTGGTACTTGTGCATATGAGCATTTGCCAATTAATTAGAAAAACATTTTATTTTACTTCTATTTATTTATTTTTTTGCTGATTAATCAGTTTTCATACCTGTTTCTCCTTGTTTATTATATTACTTAAATTTCATCATTGACTTAGCATCAGTTATGTTAGACATAGAATGAATTCCAATAATATTCTCATAGTTTTTCATCATAAAAAGCCCCCCCCCACACACACACACTTACTGTATTAAAACCACCTTGTTTGTTAATTTTGCTAATTTTGCACATTTTAACCCCACTATAGGATTTTCAAACCCCTTTTTTATTACATATTGAAAAAAATAAGTCCTCTCCCATTATTAAGTGGATTTTCAGTGCATCTATGTCACTACTAAATGTGACACATGGTCAAGGTTTAAAGTAGGTTTAACAGCAATATTGTGGGAAAATTTTCTGAAGTTTACTCATCACTTCCCTTTTAGGGAATTCCTCGTGCCCCAGGTAATGACCCTAGCCCCCTCTCAAAGGAAAAGTACTGCATGGAAGGATGGCCTCCTGAGACTTGAGCTTAATATTATTTTGAAACTTTCCCAGCAAAAGTGCCAGATAAGAACCCACCTTGTGTTAGGTACCTGAGAGTAATGAAATCACCAATTATCAACTGTTTCATTATGTGCAATCCTAGTATCAGATCTTCACAGAAAACCCACACATGCATTATGACCTTCAGGAAGAGGACTTCCACGGTGGTTTTAAGATATAGAAGAGACAGATCATTCTGTATATTATCAAGAGGACTGTTTCAAATAAAGATCTTTACACTATTCAATGGCAATAAAGTCCAAAGCCATATTCTTAACAGTGCATATTTTTCTTTAATAAGGTTCTTCAAATATGGTATATGAAAATAAATATACTTCTTTTTAATAAATATACAGAGCATTTACTCAAATATGAGTACCCACTAAAAATAATGTTTAAAGTGATAAAAGTTTGTCAGATTAATAAATTAAAAATCCATGCACATTATATATAAAACATAGCACACTTGGTATACAATCCAGGTAAATTCCGATAGAGACGAACTCAAAAGAACTCAATGTTAAATTCACTTATTTAATTTAACAGAGTAATATAATTTATAAAAGATTTTAGATTATTACAATGGGTAATACATATTTCAACGCATCCTGATGTTATTATCGTGATGAAATATGTATTACTCATTGTAATAATCTAAAATCTTTTATAAATTATATATCAGTCAAGTGCTTTGAATCCATGATTGACTGGGCAGAAAATTTTTCTGCAGTAGGTTGTCATTTCTTTCTGTGATAGACTGGTTGCCAACCAATCTGTCCTATTTAACCAATAGCTTGGGGGAGAAGAGATTTAATAATACCTTTCCCAAAGATATATTTGTGCCTAAGTAAATGCAATGAATTCAACTGCAATGTACTACAATCCTTTTCACTCATGCTATTTTTGATAAAAATAACTCTTACTAATTTACCCTCTGTTTTACAGGTTCAAGGAAAGGTAACAATTTTATTTTTATTATGTCATTTTTTCTTTCAAAATTTTGCAAGTCAAAGTTAATGTGCAATATGGCTAGACTTACTTGTGATTTTCTAAGCACAGCTTAGATGTGGCAAAAGTTCATATGTTGTCTTTATATACTATAGAGTACCTGATAAATATGCATTGTGGTGCAGTGAATATCAGCTCAGAATGAGAAATCGTAGAACCGAGTTCGAATTCCAGTTGAATTTTTTGCATTCACTTACACACAAATACCCTTGGGAAAGCTATTAATCTATCTCTTCTTCCTCAAGCTATGGGTTAAGTAGAAGGATGGATTAAGTTCTGTAGTCTTGGTTGGCAACCTACTGCGGAAAAATCTTCTGCTTATTCAATCATAGATTAAAAGGGACATGATCACCCAAGCGTGTATCGCGTATGGCACTTATCTGACTGACTAACTTGATAAATATATGTGTATTTGTACAATAATATATATATATGTATGTATTACATCTACTGGTCTGCGCACATAAAAATTAACACAGAAAATGTACTCTCCATTTAAATATTAGATTAAAAATAAATGCATTGTTTCTTTGAAGATATATGATTTGTCTCTTCCTTTTTCTATGTCTATGATAGTGCTCTATTTTAAATTCTTTTAAAAGAGCTTTTTAATACATTTTTAATATGCATTTGGGAAACCTGGAAAGAACAATAAATCAAATAAACATTATTAATAAACGGCTACTAATTTTTAAAAATCACTACGTATTAACTAGCATATTTAAAAATAAATTTGATTCTATTCACCAGCAGAGTGAATAAAAAATATATATATTTTTTTTTTATCTGTAAAGAAAAGAGCCATTTATTAAAATGTTATATATAAATCAAAGATATAAATCAACTAGCAGTATAGCCCGGTGTTTCTCGGGTGTAACAAAAGCTTTAAGACTAATCCATGGTCCTAGAGCTCAGACTCTTTGGACGTAGATACAAAAGACTAAAAAGCAATAGTTGTTTCCAGTTAAAGTGAAACCATAGACTGAAAGAAAAATGAATGGATGGAAGTCAAATTTTGATTTCCTGTTATCGATATCAAATAAGTTTTTTTTCAACATAAACTGAATTTTGAAGGCTAAATAAGTCCTCTGAGTAAATGGTATCATGGCTGAGAGTAAGGACTACAATTATACCTACTTAGAGCCAAACCTGAAGCAAAAACTAAAATAAACATCTTGCCTTTTATATATATATTATCGATTTTCTGCACTATTGTAAGAACTGCAACCTTGAAATTTCTGAATATCGTTTTTTATGTCTTTGTCTATGAGTGTATCAAATTTGATTAAAATCAGACCACTCCTTCTATAACCCGATTTTTTCGATTATCGATTTTCGATATTTATTGAGGTACCTCGACACAAAACCTAGCTAAGAACACTCACACATGCTTATAGTACAACTGTGTAAATTTTCAAGAAAATCGGTTCAGCTGTTTCGGAGTCTATAGGTAACTGACACACACTGACAAAGTTCCATTTATAAATAAGTTTAGATATATCTGAAAGTTAATAAATTGATAAAAATAGGAAAATTTATTTTCACATGTTTTGTTCTTCCAGGAATTTTATCAAAGGCAGAATGTAGAAATTTATTAAGAAAACTTTTCTATTAACAAAAAAAGAAAAAAAATTCCTCTGCATAACATTGAAAGTTTTATGAAGTTTTTTGAATTTTTTCGAATTTAAATTTAAACACTTTATATCATTTAGTCAGTTATATTTTGTCTGTATACAAGTTCATTCCTTCTTAATAAATCTCTACATTTGGTCTTTGAACTTCCTGAAGTAATAAAACGCTTTGCAAAAATATTCTTTCCTATTTTGTCCCTTTCAAAATATATATTAAGCTGAAATAATAGCCTCAAACTCATAAATTTTAATAAGTATGCATTATAATGAATAAATTTATGTGGAAATTGGTCTGAATAAGCTATCACGTCATGCTGCCCTATTTCAGAATTTTTTAACAATGATCCATATCTTTGCTACTCACTTTTTTCTTTATTTCTCATCGGTCTCTCCTTATTCAGCCAACTCTATTACTGACAAGCCTTTTATCTTTTTATCTTTTGTGAATTGCTTGTCCTCGTCATCACCATTCTTTTCTGGGTTTTTTTTTTGTACTATTATCATTACACATTGAAGAAAAATGCAGTCACATAGATATCTTATGTATATGAATTACATATAGATTTAGTTCAAATGAGATAAATATCAGTTACATGCCATATGTGATATATGCTTTGACGATCATGTCCCAAAAGAGACATGATTGACTGGGTAAGAGATTTTCCCACAGTAGGTTGCCATTACTTTCTGCAGTAGTCTGGTTGCCAACCAAGGCTATAGAACACAATCTGTCCTACTTCTCTCTCCATAGCTGGAGAGAGAAGTAACAGATTAATACTTTTCCCGGGGGTATTTGCACACAAGTGAATGCAGTGAATTTAACTGTAAATTGAACTCACCTCTTCAATTTTTTGTTCTGAGCTGATATTCACTGCACCACAACACCATGAAGATATTACAGATTTTACAAGTACTTCTAAAGGTGGAGGTAGATGGTGTAATATCAACCTTCCAATGCCTACTTAAATTATTTGGCTTACAGCTAAATCACGTTTGAAACACCAGTTTCTGTACAATCACTGAAGTTAAGTAACATCAAGCCTTGTCATTACCTAGAGGAGTGACCGCTTTGGAATACCAGGTGCTGTAAACTTCGATGTGTAGGTGATGTAATGGGTAAGGGCTTAGAATTGTTAATCAGAGAGCCATCTTCTAATTTCCAGTGGATTCGTTGTATTCACTTACATGCAGATACACTTGGGAAAGATATATATCCACCTCCTCTCCAACAGCTATGGTTTAATTAGTAAGAGTTGTATCACTAAACCATTATTATATCCAAAATATAAATTCTTATAATCTAAAAAAAATTTCTGTCTTCAAATAACCTGCAATGGGCTGATAAGCTGTAAAAAATGAATCAATCAATCAAACCTACTTAAATTAGAATCAGTATATAGTTTATAGTTTGAGTTTTGTTTAACAACATATCAACCTCTGTGTATTATTTAATGCCAAAAAGGTGAGGTTTTTAAGGTATTTTTTTTAATGTTCAGTTATAGTGAGAAAGTTGATTTAATCAAATTTTGATGAATTTTTTTTTTATTTTAGAAACTGAAAATGTTTTCTAGTTTTGTATTCATAACTATTGCAGGTAATATATTTTTTCTTTCAAAAATGTATTATGGTAATTTTTTTTCTTCAAAAATGTATTGTTGGTAATATTTTTCCTTCGAAAATGTATATTTTTCTATAAAATTCTATTTTTATGCTTTCATAGTGTTTTGACCCTAGTTTGGGGGTTAACTATTTGCCCATGGCTTGGACCCAAACAGGTGCTACCACTCCAGGTCAAAGTGGACCTGGGAACAGCAGCAGTTAAGAGGTGGTTCCATGCTCCTCACAACCTCCCAATCAGAGGCCTTGCTGCCAGATGCAGTTTACCGTTATACCCAGGACCGAATCAGTATATAAAATTACCGTTTTTGATCAAGGCTTGAATATTGATTTAGTGAGTTCTTGCTATAAAGCTGTGGTTTTAACCTTAGTCTTCCAAACAGGTCTAGTGCATACTACCCCTCAACTTATTGGGGGCCCCAGACAGTGCTTTGTGATCATTGTCATCTATCAGCATTCACTTTTATTTTACCTACATTCATATGTGTGTTGTGGTGCAGTGGATATCGGCTTGGAACGAGAAATCAGAGACCCGAGTTCAAATTCCACTTGAATTCATTGCATTCACTTACGCGCAAATACCCTTGGGAAAGGTATTAATCTGTCTCTTCCTTCCAGTTATGGGTTAAATAACAGGACAGATTGGGTTCTATAGCCTTGGCTGGCAACCAGTCTACCACAGAAAGCAATGGCAACCTACTGTGGGATAATCTTCTGCCCAGTCAGTCATGTCTCTTTCAAGACATGATCGCCCAAACGTGTTTCATGTATGGCACTTAACTGACTGACATTCATATACATTACAAATTCAACTAAGTACAACCTACTATTAAAGGATAATAAATTTTTGTGGATTTTGACGTCATTCTGGGATCTTCCTTTTGTCCAAATCTGTGAATTCGTTTTGCTCATGCTAAGTGTAAAAAACACAATATAAGATTCACTATTTTTTATCTGTAACATTGAATTTTTAAAAATTATTCAATTTTTCAACAAGAAAAATCACAAGCCGATGCTAAAAATTGCTGCAAAACAAGAAGTTGGGGATACCAGATCACAGATTTGGTGGGAGACCATGAAACCCTGCTTCCTAATGGATTAAGTTTGTTCCTTGTCTCCTGGTCCTGTGACTGACTAAGCTTAACTTTCTCAGCCACCAAGCAAACTTACTACCATTTTAGCCACTAGATAAAAGGTTTATGAATTGACAGAGATAAAGAAAGATAAGTATTTACCCAATATGTCTATCACAGAAATTACAAGTACAAAGAAAATGTATTAATGAATGAGTTCAGTCTGGAAAGATTACACCGTACTAATACTATTAGTCATTGGTAATTTCTCTTTTTAGGAACTGATTATAATGACAAATGCATCATCCTAACTACTAATCAAACACAGTAGTTAAGAATAAATTTTGTGTATACTGATAACACAATGATAAATCTCCACCATCAGTCAGTTTAGTGCTATATGTGATACACGCTTAGGAAATCATGTCTCGAAAGAGACATTACTGACTGGTAGAAGATTTTCACACAGTAGGTAGCCATTACTTTCTACAGTAGACTAGTTACCAACCAAGGCTACAGAACTCGATCTGTCCTGCTATTTAACTCATAGCTAGAGGGAGAAGAGACAAATTAATACCTTTCGCAATGGTATTTGCACATATTTGAATGCAACAAATTCAACTGAAATTTAAACTCAGCTCTCTGATTTCTTGCCCCAAGCCAATATCCACTGCACCACAATGCACATCCCAAATCTCCACAACCAACCCAAAAACTGAAGTCCATAGAAAAAAGTTAATGTTGTCATGTGATATGATCATCAGGGTATTCATTATTCATTTAAAGTTCTTTGAACGTAATGAAACAATAAATGCACATTTATATGTTCAGCATCTGCAACGTGTCCATAAAAGTCCAGTAACTAAGCACCCTGTGTTCATCAATAGGAATAATGTTGTTCTACTCCATGATGCCACATGGCCACATACTGCAAGAAAAACACAGGAAAATATTTTGGAATTTGGTTGTGTTCTATTCTATCCCACCTTCCTCATGTTCACCTAGCATTGCAAAACCAAACTTTTTTTTTCTTATGTTAAACTAATAAGAGGCCCAAGAGCCACTCAAGGTAGGGGGGTTACTGTATGGAGTTATATTGGTGTAGGAAAGGACAAGCATTAGGAATATAGAGCTGAAGTAGACTTTAGAAGGAACCAGAAACCCAATTCTAAACAGGAAACAAAGGATAAAGCTCTACTCCTGTTCAAAAGATCGGGGTGGAGTGTCAACTGGGTAATAGGTAGACCTATCTACTTCTATTGGTAGAAGAGAGAAAAATGAAATAAATAGTGAATAAAACTTCAGAGTTCAAGACAGATGTTATATGGACAGAGCTGAAGCAGACTTTAAAAGGAAACTGAAACACAATCATAAAAAAGAAAAAACAAGATAAACCTTACATTTTTCAATCACTGCAAAAAACTTTCATGGAAAAAACTTTCACTATTAAAAACTAAATTCAATTGTTTTCAGAAAATTCTTTTGCACCAACATCTGCAAAATTTAACTGAAAATGTATCTGCTTAATAATTAGCAACAGGTCATTGCAAATAATGGTGAATATACAATTGAATAAGTTGTAATTGTACTTTAGAATAAATTTGATAAACAAAAATAGAAATTACTTATAGTAATTTCTATTTTTTATACTCTGTATAAAGGAAGATTTTGTAAAATAAAAAATAAAAAAATTAAACAGGCTCAAATTCTAATAGAAACATTATTTTAAGGCCAAAAAGTATTTCTATCTAAAATTATTAATAAAACATTATATCCTTATTAAATTGCCAAGCATTTAAAGCATTATCAAACTATTAATCTGTCAAGTTTCAGTTTTTAAGTGTGTAGAGTTATTCCAGGATAAAATTCACACAGCATTTGAAATATGTATTAAATTATTAGTCTGGAAAGATTCAATGTTTAAGTATGTAAGGTTATTAGATGATAAAATTTACACAGCATTTAAAATATATATCAAATTATTAATCTACAAATATTCAGCTTTTAAGTATGCAGAGTTATTTGAAGAACAAAATGTACCCTGTACTTAAAAAATATATCAAATTGTTAATTAGCAAAGTTTCAGTTTTGAAACGTGTAATTATTAGAAGAAAAAAAATCACACAGCATTTAAGATACATAAAAGAAATATTAATCTGCAAAGTTTTAATTTTTCAGTTTGAAGAGTTATTAGATGTTGAAATTTACACAGAATTTAAAATATATATCAAGTTATTACTTGGCAACATTTCAGCTTTTAAGCATAAGAAGTAATTAGAATATAAATTTTACATGGCATTTAAAATATATATCAAATTATCAATCTGCAAAGGTTCACTTTTTAAGCAGGTAGAGTTAGAAGTTAAAATCTACACATTTAAGATACATATCAAGATATTAATCTGCAAAGTTACAATTTTTCAGTTTGAAGACTTATTAGATGTTAAAATTTACTCAAAATTTAAAATATATATCAAGTTTTACTTTACAAAGTTTCAGTCTTTAAGCATGTAGAGTTATTAAAAAATAAATTTTATACAACATTTAAAATATATATATCAAATTATCAGTCTGCAAAAGTTTTCGTTTTTAATCATGTAAAGTTGTTATACAGCATTTGAAATATATATCAAATTATTATTTTGCGAATTTCCAGCTTTTAAGCATCTGAAGTAATTAGAATATAAAATTTAAAGAGAATTTAAAACAGCAAATTATTAATCTGTAAAATTTTCATTTTGATTATGTAAAGATAATATTCGCACAACGTTTAAAATAATCAAATTATTAATCTGTAAAAGTTTTCAGTTTTATGCATGTAGAGTTATTAGAAGATAAAATTTACATGGCATTAAAAATGTTTATCTTATTAATAATTAGATATATAACAGATTAAATAATATTTATGTTGGTCACACCACAAACTTGCTTTCACAACGCTTGACACTACACTTGAACAATAATTCTAACATTTGTAGGCATTTAAAGCAACATGCCTGGCCACATACACAATTCTGGAAAACCCTAGTTGAAAACACAACTATATTTAAACATGAAAACAATAAACAAAAACTAAAAATTCTTGAAGCTATATACATAAAACAGATGAAACCTAACCTGAACAAGATAAATTATGAAAAATCCACAAATATCCTTAAATGCCTATAATTAATAACCAAAGGCATTGGTTTATTCCAATGGCTTCCTATACTTAATATTTTTTGTTTTCACTCTCACTTGGTCATGTGTTGTGTCATGAGCTGTGATGCGACAATTTGCTTCCAGCGTTTTAAATGCACTAGTTTGTTGTTGCTTGGAAATCTTCCATGTAAACAAAAACAGTTTGTCATTATGGTTTGTCCATGTTTAAATATATAATGTACTTGGCATCTTTGAAAATGGCTTATGTTAGCCGAAAGCTCAGATTGGATTATTAAAAATTATGTATTAATACTGTAATTTTCTTTCTTCATTTAATGATAATGATATTAAGCTTATCAGAGAATATGAAAAAAATTTACAGAAAATAAATGGACAAAACTTGTCTATATTATTTAATGAAACATGCATTAATTTTAAAGGTTGTGTACATTTTATCTTCTAATAACACTAAATGCTTAAAAACTGAAACTGCAGGTTAATAACTTCTTTTTTTTAATCATATCACCCCGAGCAAGGCAGTAACACCACTAATGTGCAGGGGGCTACATAAGAGTGAAAAGATTGGGAAAGAGAAAGCCGGAAACCACATCCTAAACAGGGAATAAGGGATGAGCCTCTACACCTGTTCAATAGACGAGGGTGGAGCGTAAGCCGGGCGATAGTTTAGTCTATCTACTCCAATTAAACTGGATATATACTGGATAGTTTAGTCTATCTAACTGGATAGTTTAGTCTATCTACTTCAATTAACTGGATATATATATTTTAAATCCTATTTAAATTTTAACATGTAATAATTCTTCAAGCAAAAAAACTGAAATTTCACAGATTAATAATTTGTTTTACAGCTTGTACAAGAAAAAAATATACACTGCATTTAAAGTATAGATCAAATTATTTCTCAGAAAAGTTTCTGTTCTTAATATTGTAGTGTTATTAGAAAATAAAATATACACTGCATTTAAAGTATAGATCAAATTATTTCTCAGAAAAGTTTCTGTTCTTAATATTGTAGTGTTATTAGAAAATAAAATATACACTGCATTTAAAGTATAGATCAAATTATTTCTCAGAAAAGTTTCTGTTCTTAATATTGTAGTGTTATTAGAAAATAAAATTTACACTGCATTTAAAGTATAGATCAAATTATTTCTCAGAAAAGTTTCTGTTCTTAATAATGTAGTGTTATTAGAAAATAAAATTTACACAGCATTTAAAATATATATCAAATTATTAATCTCCAAATTTTCAGTTTTTAAGCATGTTGAATTACTGGAAGATAATATATTGCACAGTATTTAAAATATATATCAAGTCATTGATCTGTAAAGTTTCAGATTTCAAGCATTATTATTACCAGATTAAAATTTACATAGCATTTAAAATATGTATACCAAATTATTAAATGTCAAACTTTCAGTTTATAAGCATGCAACATTACTAGAAGATACTATTTAGACAGCGTTTAAAATATATGTCAAATTATCAATCTACCAAGTTTTAGTTTTTAAGCTTCAGTTATTGGAAAATAAAAAAATCCTCATCATTTAAAATATATATCAAATTTTAATGGGTAAATTTTCAATTTTTCTGTTTGTAGAGTTATAAGAAGATAATATTTAGACAGCATTTAAAATATATATAAAAATATTAATCTCCAAATGTTCAGATTTTAGCACGTCGAGTTACTTGAAGATATATTACACAGCATTTAAATTATATAGAAAATCATTAATCTTCAAATTTTCAGTTTCTAAGAATGTAGAATTTTTAGAAGTTAAAAATTTACCCAGCATTTAAATTTTATATCAAATTATCAATCTGCAAAGTTTCAATTTTTAAGTGCATACAATTATTAGAAAATAAAATATATACAATTTCAAACATATTAAATCATTAGTCTGCAAAATTTCAGTTTTCAAGCATTATTATTAGAAGATTTAAATTAACACAGAATTTAAAATATATATCAAATTATTAATCTGCCAAGTTTCAGTTTCTCCTTATATAGTTACTAGCAGTATAGCCTGGCATTGCTCGGGTGTAATGAAAGCTTTCAAACTAATCCATGGTCCTGGAGCTCAGACTCTTTGGATGTTGGCACAAAAGATTAAAAAGCAATAGTTGTTTCCTGTCAAAGCGAAACCGTAAATTCAGAGAAAAATGAATGGATGTAAGTCAAATTTTGATTTCTGGTATCGATGTCAAATAGGTTTTTCATCACAAAATGAATTTTGAAGGCTAAATAAGTCCTCTGAGTAAATGGTATCATGGCTGAGACTAAGAACTACAATTATACTTACTTAGAGCAAAACCTGAAGCAAAAACCAAAATAAAAGTGCTGATAGGATATCGGGGTATCGATTTCCAATATTGGAGTCAAATAAGTCATCCAAGGATAAACTAACCTAAGTAAGTCCATGAAAACTTATTGTACCTATCAGGAATAAAATTAGGGAAAATGAGCTATATTGATGGCTGAATATCAGTTTTTGATCGGAATCGATAGAATATCAGGGGTATCGATTTCTGATATTGTGAAAAATGAGTCGTCTGAGATCTACTAATGTTTGAGATTAAAAACTATAATTTTACCAAGTTAGAGCAAATTCTGCAACAAGAACAAGGATAAAAGGGCTGAAATCCTGATCTTGATCAGACCTGATTGGATATTGGGGGAAAAATCAGAACAAATAAGTAGCCCATGACCTGACCAGAAGCCTAAAGAATATTTGTGTGAAGTTTGTTGTGAATCAGGTAATGTGGATTTGTATAAAGGACATACAGACAGAAAGACAGGCACACACACAAATATCTTGCCTTTTATATGTATAGATTAGAGATAAAATTTACACAGCATTTAATATATATGTGAAGTTATTAATCAGCAAAACTTCAGTTTTTAAGCATTTCTAGTAATTTATATGAAAGTTTATCCTCTTCATGTAACATGCTTTCAAACTGAGATGAAAATTTTTCTATCAATATTCACACACATTTTATGCCTACTATTCTGTCAGTGCACCAGATATAAATAAAACAACATATCAAATAGTCAACATCCACGTGATAGTCTGAGTAGCAGCCAGATATAACAATCTGAGTCAATATCAGTAAAAATTCTTTTCTGTCTCTACTCTATGTCTTGCTGTACAAAAATCTAAATCTAAACTTATTTATAAATGGAACTTTGTGTGTGTGTCTGTTACCTATATATTCCGAAACAGCAGAACCAATTTTCTTGAAAATTTACACAGTTGTACTATAAGCGTCTGCCAGTGTTCTTAGCTAGGTTTTGTGTCGAGATACCCCCAACAAATATCAAAAATCAATAATTGAAAAAATCGGGTTATAGAAGGAGTGGTCCGATTTTAATAAAATTTGATACACTCATAGACAAAGACATAAGAAACAATATTCAGAATTTTCAAGATTGCAGTTCTTACAATAGTGCAGAAAATCGATAATATATATATATATATAAGGCAAGATGTTTGTGTGTATGTCTGTTTATCTGTCTGTATGTACTTTATACAAATCCACAATTTTTATCCGATTCTCACCAAACTTCACATGAATATTCTTTAGGCTGAGTCTGAGCTCCAGGACCATAGATTAGTTTTAAAGCTTTCATTACACCCAAGCAACGCTGGGCTATACTGCTAGTATCTTCATAATATAAAACAGCTTAACAATTTTTGAAACACACGATATATAACTACAAGTAAGTCTCTACAAGCTACAAGAACCTGAAAACTTGTCTCTGATCAAGACCAAATGCAAAATTGCAAGCAATTGCACACACACACAATTTTGATTGTTTATTTCGCTGTATCAGCAGTTGTTTCTGTTATTCTGTTTCATGTTCCTTCCAGACATAGACAAACATGGCTCTTCACAATTTTCTCTCTTTTGTAGCTCTTAGTAAATTTTGTCTTTTTCCTATCTCTCCTAATCTCTGTTCTGCAAACCAATTACACAAGCTTGTTAGGTAGGTTATATGATGCTTTTCTTTGTCTCACTTGCTTTCAATAAGTCCTGTGAGTGTTAAAGTTTCTAAGAACTCTTTTCTCATCATATGCCCTACAAATTTCAACTGTCTTTTTCTGATACTAAGTACACATGACCTTTGTGTTTCCTTTCTCCCTAAAACTTTGTCATTGCTCACATATTCAATCCATTCTCAGCATCCTACCGTAGAATACTTTAGTTTTTGGGAGGCATCTTTTGCTTTCCCAAATTGTCTTCTGGTTTTAATGTCATACTTTTGTCCTCAGTTAAAACACTTTTTAGATATTTAAATTTTTGTACTTGCTTGATTTTGGTACCTCCAGTTTGTTATTCACATGTTGGGTACTGTATTGAAAAAATAAATAAAATCATATTTGAAACAATAAGTTTTCATATTTAACATATTTATTGACCTTTTGGAGGCCTTATTCATTGAGTTTCCAATGAAAAATAAACATACACAAAACAATTTTTTTTTAAATCTAGCATTCAAAATTATGGTCATGGTAAACTCCAGTTGTAGAATAAGATGATAGAATATTTGATATGGTGATTTTTTTTTAAAACAATTTAATCCAAGCAAGGCAATAAAAGGAATTAAGATGTAAGGGGTTACTGAGAGTGAAAGAAACAAAAAGGACAATAAAAGAACAGAATTCAGAGAGACATAATATGATAATTGACATTGCATTTAAATTAAAGATTATAGTTGACAGGAAAGTGAGAAGCCAGAAGAAAGTTCCACAAGCGAGAAGAATGACAGAAGAATCTTTGTCATCACTGTAACATAGCTTCCCTGTGTTTTTTTTTTATAAATATCTTCATGGTAACTGTTCTAATAAGCTTTCCTCTTTGTTACCTCAATTTCACACATTTAACCACAGTATGTACGTTGTGGTACAGTGGATATCGGCTTGGAACAAGAAACCGGGGAGCCGAGTTCGAATTCCAGTTGAATACATTGGAAAATATATTCAAATACCCTTGGAAAAGGTATTAATCCATCTCTTCCTTCCAGTTATGGGTTAAATAGCAGGACAGATTGGGTTCTATAGCCTTGGTCGGCAACCAGTCTTCCGCAGAAAGCAATGGCAACCTGCTGCGGGATAATCTTCTGCCCAGTCTTTCGAGACATGATCACCCAAGCATGTATCATGTATGGCACTTAACTGACTGACTAGATTGGTAGTTAGGGCTCACCATTCTACAGTTGAAATCACTAGATGTAATCATAAGTTTATTCTCTCACATTTCTCACTTGTGGAACTCACATTTTACTTTTTGCTTTCCAGTCAACTTTGATCTTCAAAAATTTAATGTCTTTGAATTGACCATGCAGTATGATTCTATTTGACCTGAAACTCTAGCAGAAAACATTACAAAGGAAAGAATGAGTAAATATATTCATGGATTCTGACATTCACAAAAACCTTTCTAGTCAGGATCTATTTTACACATTTGTAAGTCTTAACAAAGTTGTAAGAATCTGCACTATTATCTGTCCTGACCTGGCATGTTAGATTCAGTCCCTTTCTCACTATCACAATGTATCTTCTCTGTGTCTTTCTAGAAATATTTTCAATGTAACTTTTCTGATGAGCTTTTCTCTTTGCTACCTCACAAATTTAAGTGCAGTACTAGCTCTTATAATTTCACTGTTGATTTCTAGTTGTAACCATAAGTTCTAAATTAATAGTTTCTTCTGCCATACTTCTTGCTTGTAGAATTCTCTTCTTGCTTCTCCTTTTACTGTCAACTACAATCTTCAATTTAAATGCATTGTCAATCATCATTTTATATCTCGCTGAATCCTGTTCTTTTATTGTCCTGTTTCATCCACTCTTAGTAACCCCTTGCATCTTAATGTCTCTTATTGACTTGCTTAGGATTAAATGATTAAAAAAAATCAAACACCATATCAGATATTCTATCATCTTATTCACTAACCAGATGTTATGTAGATACATATTATTTTTATTTGTATTATTGTTCTATGATTAAAATCTATAACAATGATTTTACCTTAAAATTTCTTTGTCCTGTGTATGATGATGAGCTACATCAGGCAGCAAGACCTCTGATCAGGAGATTGGAGGGTTTGAGGAGCATGGAACCCCTCATAACTGCTGTTGTTCCCAGGTTCACCCTGACCCAGAGTAGGAGCACCTGTTATAGTCCCAGCTAAGGGCAAATAATGAACCCTTCTTCAAAAAAATCAACAGTACATTTTTATAATGAAATCAGCAACAATACATTTTTAAAGTAAAATTACCAACAATATATTTTATGATCTATAAACTATATATCTAAAAAAATATATTTTTGGCCTGAAACTATAGAATTATAAACAAAACATCTGTAATTGAAAGCACAAAATTATGTACAAAATATTTAGCTTTATCATAGATGTTAATATGCTGCGGAACAAAATCAACCAAAAATCCATATTTATAATAAAATTACTAACAATACATTTTATCTGTATTTGAAGGCATATAATTGTATTCAAAATATATTTAGTTGAAGCCATAAAGTTGTGTTCAAAATGTGTAGATTTTAGCATTAAATAACCCATTGAAGTTGATATGCCACTAAATGAAATCAACCAACCAATCAAAAAATTAAAATATAAGCATTCTTCTTTTAGCATTTAAACAAAAGGAATTTCTTTATAAATTACATTTTTTAAACATCAAATAACTCAAAGAATTATGAGTTAATTAGAAACTTTTCTACTTTGTAAGACACATTATGTTACATTAATTACAATATACAAAACTGTTTACAAAAATTGTATAGAGTTCTTTAAGGTTTGAATTTTAATCTGCAGGTAAAAACAACAAAGCCTTTTTTTTTTCAAATCTAACATATACAATGCTACATTTCTGAAGCAACCAGTTGAATTAGAATTCACTATTAATGCACCTGTAAGTTCCACCAAGTATAGTAGTTGCAATAGTTGTTTTGTGGGGAAAATATATGCAGCCATAGAAAATATAAAGCAACATCGGTATTGAATCAAGGCTGCAATAACAAACAAGAACTATTGAATTCGGTGCATTGGTAGGATTACGCATAGGAAACAAGTAGACAGAAAAATATGAGCAAATAGCATTATAGGCAGAAAGCGTACAAATAGAATGAAAAGAAGCAATTTTCTGACAAAAAGTCAAAGACGGATTTATATCATAGTTTTTGAAGTATATAAAGGCATTGACAGCTATGAAGGTAGAAAAAATTTTGTGCTGCCTGTATCTGAAGAACCCGCCTGCTTTAAGGATATGTGAATAGATGAATAAAATAAAAACAAAAAAAACTAGGACAGATTTAATAGAATATTATTATTGAGCCATGGATTTTAGTAGACTTTTGTTAATTTAATAAAACTACCATTAAATGAAAATGGAATTCATATAGACAGGAAGACAAACACTTTGATTAACTTTGTTGCCAAAGTCACTAAAGAGTTTAAATAGATTCAGTCAGTCAGTTAAGTGCCATACATGATACACACTTTGGGCAATCATGTCTTGAAAGAGACATGACTGACTGGGCAGAAGATTATCCCACAGCAGGTTGCCATTGCTTTATGTGGTAGACTGGTTGCCAGCCAAGGCTATAGAACCCAATCTATCCTATTATTTAACCTATAACTGGAGGGAAGATATTGATTAATACCTTTCCCAAGGGTATTTGTGCGTAAGTGAATGCAAGAGATTCAACTGGAATTTGAACTCGGCACTCTGATTTGTCGTTCCAAGTCTATTATTATGAACAGATATAAATAAATATTGAGATAGATTAGAAACATATAGATAATGAACAGATTAAATAAAAGTAACAAATGTCCAAGAAACTTATAAAGGTCAATATATATTGATGCTGAAAACAATATAAACACCTCTTCTTTTCTATCACAAAAAGTATGCATTAAAATCCAATTAACCTCAAATCACCATAGCCATAAAGAAATTCGAGTGTCAATAAAAATTACAGTCTGCTGCTTGTTAATGTTATATGATATTTCAAATGCCATCATGCGTTTTTAAATGTCACAAAGTACAAAATATTTAACTTTGTACGTAGATATGGGGTCAAAAACTCACAGTAACAACTCAGCAAGTACAACTATAATGTATTGTAGTTTGAAAATTTTCCAGAAAATATGTTTTGTCATGCTATTAAGTGGGTTTTTAACTACACAGGGTCGGTCAAGCCAAGTGTCTTACTAATAATTAAACTTTAAAAGTTTAAAACGTACGAATGCATAAAAAGATGTTTCTTTTTTTAAAGTTATGATCGATTGTTAAAATGCATGGTAATTCAACATTTAAACACAAAAAACAAAAGCACCCAATAACAGCTATTTCATTCATCACGTTGATTGTGAGAGAAACGTGCTCGATGTGTCAAAACCGGGTAAGAAGGCCCTGGTTAAAAACACTGGAAGCAATATCCCACCATAAAATACAAAATAAAATATAAAAATACAGCAATTTCTAAAGAAAGACCTTTATTTGTGACGAAATATTTTTTAATACTTTTAAAAATAAATAATAAAAAGTTGTTCTTAAAAATATACATTGTTCGTTTGGGACATAGAAAGAATTCTAAGGGAAAGAGTTTTTTGTTGTTGTTTTTTTCAAGAAAACAACAATAAAAATAAAATACATCAACAAATGAGAGTAGAATTACTGGACTCAGCAATCAATCACTGTTGTTTGATTATTTTTTCTTTAAGCGAATTTAAATATTTGTAAAAATAAAAATGTCATTCTCTCCAACTTCAGCTAACTTTTATAATTTTTATTTATATTTATTTTATTTTTTAATTTATTTTTTCTTTTGTAGTATATATTTTTTAAATTCTCCTGCAAAGTAAACCCGGCAAAACCTGTTCTGATTTTGTGAAAAATACAGTTTGATCATGCTTTGGCGCACTTCGTCAGTGATGTTTTTTCTTTAGCCGAGGATCAGGAATTTCGGGTCTTTCAACATACCCCCTCTACACGGTGACCCAGCTGATATTGATCAACTTTAAAATCAAAAACATTGACATTTTTCACCAGACGGAGGTAATTGATATGTGTACTTGTTTAGAAAAAAAATACACCAGAATAAAAAACAAAAAAGTAGAATTCTTTGGGTCTTTGAAGTTCGTATGGCTGACCTAGTAAAAGGCGAAGAAGACTAACAATCATAAAAAATGTAAACAAACAAAATAAATATTCTATTCAAATTCGAGTAGTGAATGTTATTGTTGTCATTCTAAATAAATTACAAAGAAAAAATTTAAAAATGAAGGAAAAACAAATAGAATTTGATAGAACTATAAAACAATGAAATAATTTAAATATAAAACTGGTAGCTGTGTCCATCACTATTGGCGCGCTCAGAATTGAATGATGAAGAAACGTTTTTACAAAAGGATTTAAAGTGAAAACCGAGATGAACTAAAATCAAATTAAAATTAGATTACAACAAAATCCAGTAAGCAAAAATAGTGACGTGCTGAAAAGACTTATGCAGCAAAAGAACAAGTTAAAGAAATATATCAGGACTTCGCCTGAGAAATGAAAATATGTAAAAAAAAGAAAAGAAAAAAAAAGTAAAACAAAAATACCCATAATGTAATGAATTATTCACATAGAACAGCACCTAGCCCATTAAGCATTAAGAAGATTAGAAGAGTCAAAAATTCAGAAGAGTATTCAGTGGAGGGTGTGAAAAATTTGAGAGAGGACTTGCTGTTACCGACATCAACTAGCAGTTGTGGTTAAAATTTCAAAATTAAATGGTCAAACTTCAAGTGGTTAAAAATATTACATGCTGATGTTCCGTCACCCCGTTCCTGCAATACCTCTCTCTCAAGATAAGGGGAAAAGTCATTATCTGGCGCCTGAGGTGTCCTAAAGGGAGTCCGAGACAGGTTGTGCAATTTTTTTTATCCCTAGTACGCGTGGGCTCCCTTTTAAACTCGACTTTGTTGTGTGTGTGTGTCACATTCCGTTCAAGTGGGCGTATGGATAAACCTACGACAAAAATGTTACAAACAAATTACAATACATAAAACTGGGAGACATGCTGTCACTTGACCTCCACTCCATCGAGTGGCACTACGAGTGTGAGGACTAAACGAAGAGGAGGAGGAGAACGATCATTACTACTACAATAAAAGAACAACTTAGAAACGTGGGTGGGTGGACAATATATCTTTCTCTCTCTCTTTAGCAATGTCGGAAATGATAACATCGAAGAGAAGAATTACTACAATTGCAGCAGATATAGAAATAAATAGTGAAAATAAAAGTTAAAACCGTAAAACGTACACAGGATTAAAGACTTTTTTCCTGGATGCCCTGCTTTTTCAAGTTTATCTCCCCTCACCCACAAGTTTCTTTGAGAAGATGAGTCGGTCGGGCACTCCAATAATCATCACGAAACTAGAGATAATGGGATGACGTATGAGAGGACAGACAGACTTCTGACGTCCGTTACATTATCATTTTAACTGAAGCTTCTGCTAAGTTTGCCTTGTACTATTAAATGCAGTATAAAATTCCCGTAAAAAGTATTTACTACAAAGGTAAATAAGGGTTAGTGTTATTAGTAGTAGTAAATAGGAAGAGGAGGGGGAAAAGAATGATCAGAATGTAACAGTAGTCGTAATTCTTTGTAATAAATAATTTTACTCATAAGGGCGAAGTTAATTCGAAATAACCTACAAGCGTGTTTTTCAATCAAAAAGTAATGTGGTTGCTAGCTTTTGAGGGTTTTTTTTTATTACGCTTATTCACACATCCAAAAAGCATTAAGCAACCATATTTTGTATCTTTCCGTGGGTAATGATATTTTTTTGGTTAGCATTCTTGTCATGGCAAACCTATGAAGTGAGTTCAATTATCATCGGATGTACCACATTTGTGACCTAATTACTTACAAGTTAAGTACATTCATTAATTTGTCTTCCCTTCATCCTTTAAATTTAAAAATTATCCGATAAAAATTTTGTTTCTGTTTTGTTCTGTTATTTATTTATTTTTTTACGCATATCTTGTAACAATCTTTTTAGATCTTTAGCTGAACCAGTTGAACGGACAACCATATTTTCAGCAAGAGTCCACCAGTCAGTTATCAGGAATGTTCAGCATGCAGTGTAGAAATCTTTTTTTCGTTTATCTTCTAATGATTGAAATATAAATGTAACTTTTTTTTTTAAATCAAAAATATATAAATTTATTTTCGAAAAGATAAATAAAAAACGTGCAAATATGTAGTTGAAAGAATCATAAAATAAAAAAAATATTGAAAAAAAATTTATTTCAATGAATATAAAAAAGTTTATAAATCAACTTTCATATATTTGTAACAAATAATTTTTTATTAAAATTCTAATCATCCCTTTTTAAAGCAATAATCATTGCTGAGGAAGTCAAAAGTTTACAGTAAAAGTTTTTTATGCTGATTGCAGATTGAGTTTATCAACTGAGGAACATTTTTGTTTTGTATCTGTGTTTGTTAAGTTAAAGAATATCTCTTAAAAAATAAAAACTTTTTGTTATTTCTCTGGTCAAAAATATAAGAACTAGTTTAAAATGCACAACACAAATTTGATTTTTATAGCAAAAAAAACAAAACAAAACAAAAAACAGCATAAAAAATAAAAAAATGTGAATCAACAAACAATGCAATATAATTTATTTAGCTTTTAAAATGGGTTTATTTGCCATTTTATAAATAAATTTGAAAAGAAATCTTTTTTATTCAAAAATTTATTTTAAAAAATTATCAAAAATATATGTAAATGCAAGAGATGCTCTTAACAACCTAGTGAATTTAGAGGTGAAGAGAGTAAATAAAATTTAGGTGGACATGTGTGGAAAATACACGTGGTGACTGATTCCACACCCGAACTAGAGTAGGTGGAAAGAGTCACTAGAGACTTCCACCTTTAAATTTGTTTTTGTTGTTTTTCATTTTTTTTTTTTTACTTTTTTCAGTGCAATCTTTTCGATTGGAAACCCTAATCTTTACGATTGACAAAAAAAAAATTGAAAAATTTCAATATTTAAACAATCGTGGGGGGGGGGGCTCAGTTTCTCATACAACCTCATGTCATTTGGGGGGGGGGGGGGTATCCAAAAATGTCCCATTCATAATGGACATACTTTTCTTGCATTTCGAATATCTCCTGTAAACTTTGTTTTGAAGTTTGAACATGCTTTTAGACATAGCATGCTCACAGAAACACAACTTACTCTGTGCAATTAACTTTTTTCTTGCTAAAAAAAAACAAAAAAACAAAGGGGCAAGAACTCGTCAAAAAAACAATAAAAAACATAAACAAAGCGACAAAACGCAAGTGGTTCCAAAATGGAATATTGATTTCTTATTTTACTATAACGTTATGAGAAACTGAGACCCCACCACCACTAAAATTGTTTAAATAGTGAAATTTTTCTAAATTTTTTTTTTTGATAATCGTAAACTTTATGTAATAATCGATAACACTTCGCTGAGAAAAGTAAAAAAAAAATATCAAAAACAGCAAATTTAAAGGTGGTGGTAGTCTCGTTCAGGTCCGCCAAAAAATTTATACAATTACGCAAACATTTTAATGTGGTTATTTCAACCATTGAAGATAGATTGGCAATAAAGTCCTGACTCACTTAGGAAGCGGAAAAAAAACAACGGAATTTTGTGGAGCAACACCAACATTCATTCTTCAAAATAAAGTTCATAATTCTCGACGATCCTCTGTCAGCTATCAAATTTATATTCTACCTGCAGCTTCTACTTCAGTGAGGTCATGTTGATCCAGTCTTGGCTTCTTGTGAACAAAATTCATTCGATGCAACCGGTTGATGACACTCCAACAACGTTTTCGCAAGATCACGATTGCTTGCAGAAGATTCATCTTTCAATGCTGCCACTAAAACCTCATTGGTAATGATTGATGGTCGGCCGGAACGTGGTTGATCGTCAAGGGTAAGATCCCCGGAGTTAAAACGTTTGTACCACCTCGAGACCTTTGACTGACTGACTGTACCTTCTCCTGCAGTATCGCAAATTTCCTTCACGGCAGCTCTCGTAGAAAGTCTTCGCTTGTAACAGTAGCGAATCAAAACTCTAATTTCATTTTCTTTCAAACTCATTTCTGTCAGTTGGGAGCCTACACAGAGGAATAAACAGCGTAGGAGCAGCAAACCGCAACGTAGTCAAATGAATAATATAAAAAAAAAAAGAAAGGGTGTTTGGCTAATGTGGCGCGGAAAAAAAAAAGACCCACCTCAAAGCAAGGTTCAAAATGGCCGCGTCACGAGATTATATTTTTAGATTCTCGTCTCGTCTCGTGAGATAACGTGGGTCGACGCGTTTCATTTTTTTAGCGCTGAGATCACTTGGGTTCCTGAGCGCGTGAGGATAAAAGGCGGGGTTAAACGAAAAAGGATTTTGTCACTTGTAACTTGACTTGCTGTGCATTCTGTTTTGTATTTTTCTCGTACGTTTGAAGAGAGGACATTTGCAGAAAGAGAGACTATTCATCTAAGACCACAAGCTATTTCGGCAAAAACATGGCGTCGATTAATTTCAGCAATATGATTCATCCGTTCAGTGGTGAGGGTGTAGATCACTTCTACATGCATCTACATACTCATCTATATATCGTCATGTACGCACGTACACACACATGCACGTACATACTCTTACTGTAGTACCGCACGTGAACCCTCTTTTTTTCCCGCGCTTTATTCAGAAATATATAAGCTGATGTTCACACGTGCTTAAGCCAGTTGGATCCTGCTTTTCGGAGCTAACCGTCCGAATGCCGCTAGTTCCTTTCCAACTCACATAGCTACACCAAAAATGTTTCTCTGTCTCTCTCTTTCTCTTTCTCTCTCTCATAAGCATACTTCACTACATGTATAATTATATTCAACTACTAATTAGTACAAACATAATATTTCCTTATTTCAGGAACCTTTCCAGTATGAACATTGAAACATTTTCTTCAACATTCAACAGAGAACTTTTTTCACTATATTTTGCATGCACAAATTAATCAATCCTGTAACTATGTTTAATACATTGTTATTATTCTTGTTATATTGTTCTCTGAGTTATTTTATTTATAAATGTAGTAGATTGGACAACCAGTCTACTTTAATATGGTGACTCCACTTTTAAAATTTCTACCACGACGTTCGAGCTACAACAAATGGTAACCGCGTTGTCCAGTCCACAAAAAGGGCAACGTGATTGCGTGGTTGGCAAAAATTGATTCGGTAGCCAGGCTGCAAGGAATACCAAATGTTACATCGCTGATACCGATGTTTCTAGAAAGCGACGCACTAACTCTGTATCTGGAGATGAGTGACGATGACAAAAAGGACGCAGAAAAGATAAGAATAAGATTGAGGAGGGCGTTCGCAGAAAGCCCATGCGAGGCATGCGAGAAGTTGAAAAGAATACGATAGACTGGTGAGTCCATGGACGTCTACGCTAACAAGATGCAGAAATTGATCGGCTTTATAGGTCTCGCGGGAAGAAACAGCGACGCTTTGGCAAAGATGATATTTACTACAGGGTTTCCCGAACGTATCTCGAGGGAGTTACAACAAGTAGACGTATTTGAGATGATGGATGTCTGTCAATTAATACCCAGAGCAAGGATATTGACTCACACTCAGCAGCCCCTGGAGATGAAGTCAGTGTCCGCAGTGTCGTTAGGAGCTGAAGAGAGGCGAGGCGAGCGGGCATATAGAAAGTGTTATGAGTGTGGCGGTGCGCATGTTCGCAGAGAATGTGAAAAGTACTTGAGGGAGTTGAAATGCTATAAGTGCAACCAGTTCGGACACATGGCCAGAAACTGCCAGGGAAACGAATGAAGGGGTACCTAAGCGCCAGTAGGTGCCCTGGCACAGTATCGGCGGCGCAATCACAGCAGACACCAATAATTTATGTCACAATTGAAGGAAGAAGGGTCAGAGCTCTGATCGACACAGGCTGCACCACCACCATTGTACGAGCAGATAAGGTGCATATATGGATCGGGGGAACCAGCATCAAGGCATTCGACGGAAGGAATGTGAAGTGTCGCGGAGTTAGGGAGATTGATCTGAATATAAGAGGGAGGCAGCTGAAGGTAGAGGTAATAGTGATAGATCACCTTGTGCTATGCATCGAGGCCATAATAGGAATGAATGTGATTCGCCGGATGGTGGTGGGGCGTCACTGTTGACGAACTTGGCGTCGTGAAGTTTGCAGGTGAACGTTGTGCGACGATTATAATCTCGGAAGGTATGACCCAAGAAAGAGGAGAAACAGAGCGATGTCAAATTGATGAGAAGGATTTCTTTGCAGAATTCAACGACGGAAAGTGGACCGTTAAATGGCCTCCATGCTTAGAAAATAAGGTGGACATATATAAGGCAAATTTACAAGAGGCAGAGAAAGCAGCATTTGAAGAGGAAATGCAGAGGTGGATTGAGGAAGGGATTTCAGCACCTTGGAAGGAGGACGTGAGAGAATGGTTGCTGTCTCTCATGGCAGTAGTCCAACTAACGAAAAACAAAGTCAGACCGGTACTGGATTATCGGGAATTGAATAAGCATATGTCCTGTCATACAGGAAGGGAAATCATTGATGTGTGTGGAGACACGTTGCTGAGATGGAGGCAGAAGAGTGCGGCATCAACGATTGTGGATCTAAAATCTGCGTACTTGCAGATCCATGTGTCGCCACATTTGTGGAAGTACCAGTTGGTTCGCTATAAGAAAAAAACATACTGCTTAACCCAATTAGGGTTCGGATTGAACGTTGCTCCAAAAATCATGGCAGCAATACTAAAAACAGTTTTGAAAAAGGAGAAAGATATGAGACGCCACTGATTCTTACATTGACGACATTCTGGTGGATCAGTCGGCGGTACCAGTGCAAAGAGTGGTGGAGTAGCTTGAAAGATTTGGTCTGACCGCAAAAAGCCTCGAGATGTTGGACGGAGGAGCAGTATTAGGCCTCCGGTTAGACGAGGGTGAGGCTGGAGAATTAAAGTTTAGGAGAGGGAACACGCTTCCGGAAGTCCTCGAAGAGGAGTTAAATAAACGGCAATTGTTCTCTATTTGTGGAAAGTTGGTAGGCCATTACCCTGTCGCCGGATGGCTTCGGATTGCGTGCAGTTATATGAAAAAACAAGCGGAGGGAACATGCTGGGAGGATAAAGTTGGTAAAAGGACAGTTGCGGTGTTCTGTGAAATCTTGGAGGAGGTAAAGAAAATGACTCGGTACAGGGAAGATGGCACGTTCTGGAGACAACTACAGGAATCGTATGGTGTGATGCGAGCAGCATTGCCGCTGGCGTTGTGATAGAAAATGATGACGAAATGGTAGAGGATTCAGCTTGGTTGAGGAAGAAGTCCGATTTTCCCCACATTAACGTCGCGGAGTTGGACGCAACGATAAATGTTATTAACCTAGCATTAAAGTGGGGGCTAAAAAAGATCAACATGAGGACAGATTCAGAGACCGATTTGAATTGGATAAGGGCAGCAATGAGAGAGGAACGGAGGGTAAAGACGAAGGGTGCGGCAGAAATGATCATCCTGCGGCGAGTGGGCATCTTGAAGGAACTTATAACTGAGTTCGAGCTAAGCCTGAGCGTGATATATGTACCATCCACAAAGAACAGAGCCGACGTTTTGACTAGAATTCGGAAAAAGTGGATGAGAATGTTGAATGATTCGGACAAAAGCGTAGCTATGCCATGCTGCATGACGAGGTGAGAGAACATCACTCCATGCATCACATGGGAATCGACAGAATCCTATATCTGGTTCGCAAGGTAAACCCAAATGTTACCAAGGAGATCGAGCAGAAAGTTGTCAGGCGATGCGTGCGGTGTCAGTCTATTGACCCAGCGCCAATTGTACATCAACCGGAGGAGCTACAAGTGAGTGAGAACTAGAAGAGGCTAGCTGTCTTAAGGGAAATGAGTACGGAGACCGCAAACGAGATTGCAAAGACGTTACATGGAGTGTTTTTGGAGCGTGGTCTTGTTGATGAAGTTTTGATGGATAATGGAACGGCGTTCCGGTCGGAGACGGTGAGAAGGATGACGGAGAAATGGAACACCAGACGGTACTTCAGGGCTGCGTACAGGCCAGTAGGTAACGGTATCATAGAAAGGAAACATAGGACCATCAAGGCACTGGCAGAGAGAAGAGAGACTTCGCGGCGCTTTTTTGGTACTACATGACGTCTAGGACAGGACAGTGGGAGGAGACTGTGCCACAAGAGTTGGTGTATGCGTGGCGGCATCCGAAAGTTGTACCAGCCAAGCAGCAGGGAGAGGCACAGAGTATCATACGGAGTGGAGACGAGGTTTGGGTAAAGCCTCCGGGTGCACGACGTACGACGCAGTGGGATAGAGGGGCAGCTACATAAAGTATCCGTAGACGGGATACCGAGACATATACTCGACGTAAGACCAGTCGAAGGCCTGACGTCGGAGGATGAGGTGCAGGACGGGCAACTGGAGAATAGTGCTCAAGGAGGCCCACAACGAAAGACCCAGAGTAATCAACGACCGCCACTGTGGTTGAGCGATTATCAAGTGTGATCTTAAAGATCAAGGAGGCGTGTGCTGAAAAATAAAAAATAAAAAATACCTCAAAGCAAGGTTCAAAATGGTCACGTCACGAGATTATATTTTTAGATTCTCGTCTCGTCTCGTGAGATAACGTGGGTCGATGCGTTTCATTTTTTAACATTGAGATCACTTGGGTTTCCTGAGCGCGTGAGGATAAAAGGCGGGGGTGAAAGAGCCCGGGGATAAAAGATAAAGGATTTTGTCTCATGTAACTTGACTTGCTGTGCATTCTGTTTTGTATTTTTCTCGTACGTTTGAACTGAAGAGAGGACATTTGTAGAAAGAGAGACTATAAATTCATCTAAGGCCACAGCTAAAAACTTATTGCTGTTGCTCAATAAAATTTTGTTGTTTTTTTCCACTTCCTAAGTGGGTCGGAACTCTGGCCAACTTAGTACAAACAAAATGCAGTGTTTGTCGTTATATTAACATATGCCCAGAGTTTTACTTTTTGTCCCGAGATTGCAGGATTCAAAGCTGTGCAATCAAGCAATTAAAATAACGCTTAATAGGTCAAGGGGGATAACTTTTGTTTACATTATTGCTGCAATGTTATTTATGAATATATCACAACACATGAATTTACTGAAGAAAAAAAGTAAACATTTTCCCAACAAATTTGACAAGTATTACTAATAAAAAATAAACTTTAAGTATGAAAATACTATGAATAGAATTTAGAATAAAAATTACAGTTACTATAATTTATCTAAGTTATTCAAGTAGTTCATAAAGTTTTAATTTAAACGACAATACCATATTGCTAATTTTCCAACAAATTGTACCAACAAAAAAATCCAATAAAACTAAACTGGATTTAAAAAGATTTAGATACTTCCACATTTTTTCTGAAAAACAGCATAGCATGATGAAAAAAGGCCCCAAATTTAATAAAACAATGCAAAGATCAAAGTATTTATTTATTTTTTTTATTTTATTATATGCTTTTAATCCTAGCATGATCAAAATTTTGGTTAAAAATATTTAATTTACAATTATAGTGATTTTAGCATTTTTATCAGTTAAAAAAACATGTTGATTTGGAAATTCTTGAAAAATCAAAAAATAATTGTTGAATTTTAATGAAACTTCTATGACTTACTCACAAATAAATGAATTGAAATTATTTTTGAAACTTTCTTTTAGAAAATCTTGGTATTATTTTTAAACATGTTACCCCCACCCCACCCCCACTTAGTTAATTTCATGAAATTCTGAGAAATTAAATTTTTATCCGAAAATGTTATTATTAGTTAAAGCAGAAATTCTTGGAGAATGTAAATCCCATTAAAAAAAAAAAATACTTACTCATTTCCCGAAAATCTGCTTCGAATTGTAAAATGTTTATTCTATGATTAAAATGAAACTATGACATTATTTAGAAAAGCTGGTGCCATTATATGTGGCCAACCTCTTTAATTCTGGTATATAGTATGTTTTCTTCCTCAGAATGAGTATATTTATAGATATAAGTATTCGGCTATTTATTGAAACTAATTATTTTCCCTAACCCTAACCCTTACCTGAGAGTTATGAAGAAGGGACGGTCAGCCACGTCTGGTACAAGGCCACTTTACAAACATAGCCAATAATCCTCGCAACTTAAGGTTTATCTGGATCATCAGAAGGTTGGAAGAATAAAAGTATTTGGTTTATATTTTAAAGCAGAAACAAAACAGAATAATATCAATTTGTAGAAGTTAAATGTTCAAAAGGAAAATGTAGTACACAGTTAAGTGAATCCAGAGTTCTAGTTGTAGGTAGCAGAATGTGTGTATGCAGAATTAACTGGGTACTAATAAAGTCTGTGTTCCTTTCTGTTTTTCTTTTCTTTTTTTTTTTTTGCTGATGAGTAAAGTGAAAAGGAAGGTAAAACAATAAAGAAAAATTGTATTTATCATGACGTTAATTTTTAGGAGTCAGTTGAAGTATCTTATTGCTGTTGTAATTGTTGTCATTTTCTTTTTTGTTGATGGCGAGAATTGTGAAGAAGAGGAGATAAAATAAAATAGCACACAAGAAGGAGAACGAGAACAAATGTGTGTCGGGACCTTATGTCCGGGACAGCGACTTGAAGTTTATTTTGTCACATCTTGGTGATGTCTGGTCTCGCTTCTATCTCTGACTGATTCAACTTTCTTTCTTTATTTTATAGCAAAATACTTTTTCACATCAGCTTGTTAACTTCTCTCACAGTTTTGCAAATCGCTTTCTTTCATTGCTTAGAAAATTAATTTAACATAGGATTGCAAAATTTGGCTACGTCTTTTTCTTTCAATACGGGATCAATTCTTTTTCCTATTGATCTAAATTAAGATTTCACATTGGATTGCAAAATTTATAAAAAAGTGAAGAGAAGAGAGTTTTAATTTTGTATTCAGCACAGTTATAATACTTCCTTAATAGACTTTTATAAAAAAATAATAATAATAATCATTAAAAAGTTATAGTAATGGATTCTATTAAGTCCTAAGTGTTATTCCAAAACAGTTTTAATTCAGGAAATAGTCGTAAAACTAAGGAAATTAGCAATAGAACGTTTTGGAAGGGTCTAGAATATTCCAGTAGAATCTAGAGAGTTCGTAAGGTTTTAGAAATATGCAAATTAGGTGTTAGCCCCTATAAAAATAGGTTTTGGAACTGTGAGTAGTCAATTGCTACCAGGATTTGCTGATGTTATCAACTCTGGTTTGATTCAGGATTTATATCCAGCCGTAAGGATCTATAAGAAGCTGCCGTCCAACAAAAACCTGAAAGAGAACCTCATGGAACTATATGGGTAAATACATATTTTTGACTATTTCATTGACCATACTTAAAATATTTCTTTATATACTCATTTGAGGATTTCCAAATAGTATAGCACTTAACTTCTACGCCGACTTAACTGGGTAAAGATACTTGACACCTTACCTTTCCTTTCTCTCCTCATAACACTTGCCAGTAGTAAACTCTATGTTTCTTGTTTTGAATGCAACAAAAATTGTATATTTGTAAATATTTTATTTGGTATGTTTTTGTAAATCAAATATTTGTATGTGATGTTTATCTCTGAGTTTTGATCAACCATTTTTTTTTCCTTTTGTTGCACTTAACACGCAACATAAGGTTGACCACACACTAGTATACCAGTGACAGAATTTCGTAGGCCACAATCAAAAGGTAGACCCCATACTATACCGGCACTGAAAAGCATTTAATTGCTTTTATAAATAAGATTTATTAAGAACAAAAAATGAATTGGTAATTTTACTGAACGAGAAAGCAAAAACCAAAACAGTTCTGATTATTATTGAGCTTTCTTTGAGCTTTGCACCAATTTTTTTCGGCAAATTGTCAAGTGGATTTAGTTAAAAAATGTTTTTAGATAAAGGCATTACATTTGTCGTATTCTTAGAATACAATAAATGTAAGGTCTTTAACTAACAAATACTATTCTAGAAACAATTTTTCATCCATATGAATATATGATATTGTTGCGGGGCTGAGGTAAGGGTATCAACCCCACAAACTTTTGTATGTGTGAAAACAGCAAAGACAATAAGGAGGTGGAATTTATCAATGTCAATTTGTATTAAAATAAAAATGACGAACAAACAGTTGGAAATCAGGAAAGGTCATAGGCTTGGATGTCAGCACATAATTGGCACGATCAACTGAAGCTGGTACATCATTGGCAGTAATGTCGTCAACATCTGGCATGAACGGCACAGCCTGGAACTTCGTCATTGGTAGGAACGTTGTCAGAGTCTGGCATGAACAGCACAGACCTGAACGTTGTAGTTAGCATCTGGCAGGAACGGCAAAGACTGAAATTTTGTCAACATTTGGCAGGAACAGTACATGCTGGAACATCGTTGTCGGTCGACAGGAATGTCATCAGCATCTGGCATGAATGGCACAGGCTGGAAAGTCGTCATCGGTTGGCATGATTGACTCTGGGTTTGGCTGCGACCTAGTCGTGCGGAACACAGCAATTGGATTTGAACAGTCATCATCTCCTTCGGCAGATCGACCATGGGTAACGGTATTTTAAGCGGACTAAACTGTTCCACCTCTGAAGCAGAGTCAAACCTAAAGCGGGACCAGCTGCTAGCTAAAACGCAGTCACTCCAGGAATCAACCACAGATAGCAGGATCACAAATGAAGTGTACGCCTAGTTTCAGGCAGCCAGAGAGCGAAAAGTGACTATTTAAGTAATGTACATATACTAGTGCACAGATAATACACTTTGATTCAGCCTACCAGAGCAAGGCTGCTTTTATTTACTCTACTCCACCACTGAGGCGAGATGTGACACAAGATCGATTTTTATTGTGGGAAACCCAAGCGCGTACACTCGGGTAGCTAGTCAAATCTTGCCTTGGGTACTAAGCTTGTCTCAAATAGTCATTCACCTTCCAAATTTACATACCTGCCACCATGTGGCAAGTGCTGCAGGCAGCCGGAGAGCAGAAAGTGTATATATGAGTCGTGCACAGATACTACACTTTGATTATGTCTTCCTTTATCAGCGAAAGTGATACTGATTATAAAGTTTCAGCTGTTGACAACATCTTCTGGCTGCTGATTTTTGGTAGAAAGGAAAAGGCGAGGTCAAGCTCACCCCTTTGTTAAATCATGATAAGTAGGAACAGCAGGCTGTGACAATATCACACATTACGCATCGCTCATTCGATAATGAATTGGAGCACTCTAGCTTTTGGGCGTGTTTATACGCGCTAAAAAAACTGCCTTCTTCTACCAGACGCTCATGGACTAAGGGTAGAATCACTGACTGACGCTGATTTGGCCGGGTTTCAATCCTGGGTTAGGAAGTGATCGGAGTCTAAAGCCGTACTGATGAGCTGTGATACAGCGAAACAGATCTGTCTGCAGATGACTATAGTATATATATATATATATATATATATATATATATAGAGAGAGAGAGAGAGAGAGAGAGAGAGAGAGAGAGAGATAAATAAAACATATACTCACTTTTGTTTAGTAAACATTAAATTACATCACTTAGCATTATTTTTTTTTTGTTTAAATACTTGTTTAAAAGTTTAAGTAACAATCGATAGAACTGCACTGAAAAAAAATGAAAAACAACAAAATTAAATGCAGTGGTAGTTTGGTAGTCTGCCGAATTTGCACATATTAGTAACCTAATTCAGATTGATCTACTTAAACTTTTCACTGAACAAATTTAAAAGTTGCTTCCTATAGAAATTTTTTATTATTTTAAATACATCACCTTTGTATAAAAATGTATTATCATCTAGGTTGTTTAGCTTTTTTCTTTTCTTTTTTTTAATGCACGTTTTTTTGGGGGGATAAATGTTTTTGCATGTAGGCCAGACTGTTTGTGTGAAATTTGTTGCAAATGTATCTTTTTCGGCTCAACTTGGTTTTAGTAGAAAAAAACTATTGATATTTTGCACAAAAATGTTAATCCCTGAATGCAAAGAACAAAATTTGTGCTCGTTATTATAAGACACTGCTGTGTGAATTTTTAAGGAAATTTTTACCGTTTGGTTGGATAACTTTTCTCATGGATGATTAAAGTAGATTATCAAACTATACAGAATATGGTAAATTCAAATGAAAAAAAGAAAGAATTCTAACTTCCTTTGCAACAATTTCTAATAATTTTTTCTTGTAAATAAGCTAAAGAAATAAAGTGTGGTAAAAACAGCAAAGTATGAATCAGGGGCAAACTGAGAGTCTTATAGGCTCTCGGGCAGAAAATACAATGGGCCCCCTCCCCAAGCTCTTTACAGTTAAATGCCACATGTAGAGGCTGTACAGTAGGTGAACTGTGCATATTGGCATAACTAAATAAGGGTTTTAGTTTAAGATATATATGTGTTTATATATGCATAAAAAGATTTGAAAACTTCAAGATATTCACACACATGCTGATAGTAATAACAAAGTGTTATGACATGTCAAACAAAACTTCCATTTAATTACTACAAATTAACATGTAAACAATGTACTAAATTATAAAATCTATAATGATAGATATTAGAAACAGATATTGAAATGTTAACATACACTTTTTAAAATAAATTTTTACATTTTAACACATCCTAATATATGATGTATTATGCTTTACAATAATACTAACTCAAAAGTTTAAAATATTAATGTTCACAGATTACAGTAACAACATTGTACTCATTTCAGCAGAGAATTTTGCAATTTTTATCAATAATTTTGTCTTTGTTTGATTTGATTTTCATTGCAATGTCTTTTTCAGTAGCAATTAGCATAAGTAACTCAAAGTTATTTTGGGTGAGTGAAGACCTCAGCCTTGTTTTCAACAGTCTTAGTTTAGAAAAACATCTTTCACATGTGCACTGTGTGACGCTTAATGTTACAATGAATTTATATGCTGCATATAAATTTTCATATGCAGCTGCACACAGCCTGTACTCTGATAAAAACTTGAAATCACATGACAAACAATTCTTACATGTTGTCTTGGTTCAGATGATTCAGCAACTCCCCCTCTGACTCCAAGCTGTCTGAATCATTTTCATTGTCATTCATATTCTCTAACAGTCCCTTCTTCAGGTCTTTGTAGCTCGATGCAAACGAAATCAGTTCATCCTGTAGTACCACTCTGTCAATTTCTGATACTGCATTAGCAATCAAACATCTCCATGTTTTGTGGAGATGCCAAGATTTCAGAAAACCTGTTTGAGTCAAAGCAGGAAATCTGTTTATAGAGTTTTTCATGAGACGAGAATCTAGCTTGCATGCTAGAGAGCACAGCATCAGTTAGTGCATTATGGTATGAAACCTCAAAATTTCTCTTCTCGTCTCTGATACCTTCTGGTGCTGAGCGACTGGATCTGATGATTGAAATTAAGAAGCTCTTAGGGACAGAAATGTTCACCTCTTCTAATTTACAATTTGCATGAACAACAAAATTAGATGTTGTTTAAAAAATGCCACTACAATCTCTTGAGATTTTTTCAACATTTTTAGTGGCTTTGTTAATCATGCACCAAGCTTGCATGATATCCAGGCCTGGTGTCTGCAGATAATCTGACACTGATGTTGTAATATCAAAAATTCGGATGAATGTAAATGCCATTAAGTGGGTTTCAAATTTGCGCAAGTTTTCACTCAATTTCTGTGCTTCATAGCAAACTGATCTTTTGAAATCAGTTGCTTCACTTACTTGCTGAAGGATGATCAGAATGTCTGAATAGAATTGTGATGACTGATCTGAGTAGCTGCCAAACAATTTTCAAAGTGCTCTACCTCTACTTGACCATCTAGTTTGACCAATGCCCTCTAGTTTTAGGCGTTTTTTTATTTCCTGGTTTTGTCTGCATATGCTCTTCCCAGACCTTCATTCTTTTGTAGGAATCATTGAAAAATGTAGATAGTTCAGTAAGCAGACCCAAAATAACTGCTGCAACATATACCCTGCTTGCATCACTGATCACCAGATTCAGAACATGTGCATAGCACCAAATATGGATGTGACTTGGGTGAGGGTGAGCTGCTTTCATAAGTGCCTGAATAGCAGAGTAAACACCACTCATATTAGCTGTTCCATCAAATGAATCTCCAATATACTGTTCCAGTGTCAGGCCTATCTCTGTAAGTGAATTTTGTAGCATGGTGTGCAAACATTTTCCACTTGAATTATCCAAATTTACCAGGCAAACTAGTCTTTCCTTAGCTCTGTCCTTAACAACATATCTAAGAACAATGGCACACTGATCATGGGCAGAAATGGCCTTGATAGGGTGAATTTGTACTGAAAAAATTCTTGCATTTTTCACCTCCTTCACAATTTCATTTTTGACCATGTCTGAAATAATATTTATTATCTTATTCACACTTGTTTTGCTTTAAAAAGTTACAAATTTACCACGCCCTTTCTTAGATGGACCTTTTTGCTTACCCTGCAAAATGACCTTCTGCAAATGTTCCTGCAGGTGTGGATTGTATTCTGCAAGAAACTTTATAGCCTCTAAAATATTCCCACGATTATCATGATTACTTTCATCAAATACAACTGCAACAACTTCACTATGTTTGCTGTGGTAAGACAAAACTTGAAAACCAATGTAAAATATTACATCAATTAGGCACTTTAAATCCAGTCAGAACAGCCCTGGATCATTTGCATGTTTTGACTTTTCTTGGGAGCATACATCAGACAAGACTTGAAAACCAATGTAAAATATTACATCAATTAGGCACTTTAAAACAGACCGACACTGAAGCACTTGTTGAGTTCTCAAGGAGAGTTATTCCTTTAACAAATTGTGCTTGATGGATCTTTCACAAGCATTCAGAAAATATGCATCAGTGGGATGCTTATGACAGTGGCTCTTTTCATGTTTAAACGGTCTTGTTGTGATATGTCTCCAGTCAGAACAGACCTGGATCATCTGCATGTTTCGACTTTTCTTGGGAGCATACATCAGACAAAACGAAAAATGCAAAGTCATGTTTTCTTCCTTGTATGTCACCCACTTTCTGTAAATGTTCATGCCCTGAATGCCTTGTCGATCATATACAACAGCACGATTGACTGGTATGTTTCTTACAGGCTGGTTTGGATGAAATTTCTAGAACATCTCCTGTGAAATAGAGGCATTATGGCTGGTATCTGGTTTAAGAAAATATGTACTTTTCACAGGTGTAATGTATGTACTGGTTGTTAAGGAATCAGGCCATGAAACCTTAGTTGGTGGCCGATTGAATTCAGTTTCATCTGGCTGGAAGAGATCAAGTAGTTCAACAGAATGAGGAGTAATTTCAGATTGATACTTTGTCTTGTAAGCCAAAGTCAGCTGCATCTTTGACTTCCTCAGAGGATGTAGCTTTCTTAGCAAAAAATGTATCAATTTTATGTGTTGTCTTTCTTATCTTGGATATTGTTTTCTTTTTCTCTTTTGAGCACTACTTTTATGCTTATAGCCAGACATCATTAAATAGGCTTTAGCTACCTGGTAATAATAAAAAGAATGATCTTTGTTTAATATAAATACACTAATCCATATTACTATTATTACTAATCCATGTATATATTATATACTACACTATTACTATTCTATGTGTATAAGCCTATAGAAGCAGTAACATATAATGTATATATATGAGATCAGGGCTGTAGCTGATGCTAAAAAAACACTGGGCACAGAGAAAGTTGCCTGGATTTATTAAGGTGGTGATATCATCAGTGTCATCTGCTTCCAGGAACTATGAACTTTTGCAGATTATTATTTTATTCTGATGGAAATTATGCATAGATTTCACGGCACTCATTCACATCTGCACCCAGGGGCACAGATCATCTGCATAATGAGAGGGAGATAGATTTTTTGGGATGCTTCATTGTGAAATTGTTGTAAGTTAGTTAAACACATCTCAAATGTTTTTGGAATATTTACAAATTAATATCATACAAAGGTAATTTTTATTATCATTACATTTTTGTTCATTAATGATTAACTGACAAAATGATGGCATTTTATTGCGTTTGGATTGATTTTTTAAAATTTAATTTAGTTGCCTTCTTTTCACGAATCAATTAATAATATTAAAAAAATATTGGCTAGATTTAAAAGTTGAGTTTTTTGTAAATTTACATTCTTAATTTATAATTTCGAGTATTTATAAAGAAAAGTTCTATTTATTTATTTATTTTTAAGTTTATTCTCTTTTATTCAAAGTCTATGGGTTAAGAAGAAATATTTTTACTTAATTTTTTTTCTAAACCTTTAGAAAAAACAGCCTTCCAAAACAGTGACCATACTTAAAGATTTTGATTGAATATGTAAAAAATGTCTAAAGCAAGATCAGGGAAACTGCATATTGCACATATAAAAAATCCAATCAACTGAAATTATATTGATGGTTTTAGAAGAATGTGGTAAGATCCATATATATATGGCACTGGCATAAATTGACTGTTAAGCCCTTCATCAATTTGAAAACAATATTGGATTTCAAGAATTAAAAAATATTCTGCTTGAATTCACATTAAAGTGCTTCATTGAAATCTTTAAAACTTTGACTTGAGAAATCACATAATGCAAATTTAAATTTACTATAAATCCTCAATATTTTTATCAAATTAGCATAATTATAGATGTAAACAAAATAATCAATGTAGTCAATATTTTAACTTACTAAAATGCTTGGTAATAGACAGGAGTTAGGAAACAGGTGTCTTTTCTTTGCAAATTCTAACAATCATATGAAGATTTTAGTAGCTATTGGGAGTGACAGAGATGGGAGCAGGAGGACTAAATGACCCTCTTCAGATTGTTTGCGAAGACTTGTCAAGTACTACAGACTACAGAGGTGCCAGGTTCATAATCATTTGAATATTCTTGGATGGTTAAAAGGATTTATTGTGTCTTCCCTTTGACCAGGCAAAGGGTGCAGTGAAATCAAAAGCTAGGGCCATGTAATAGACACACACACACATGCACTATAATGTGCAGCTGAGTGACCTGAGTATTAGAGTGTATAACAAAGACATCCTTGATAATTTTATTGGTAGCCAGGTGGGCCTCCTTGCAGTGCTAAACCCTTGGGCATGGTCGAATTGACCGATGGCTCAGTCCACCCCTGGTATGAATAAAAAAGGCCCAGACTTAATAAAAACAATCTTTTTTCATAAAAATGTTTATATTATTATTAAGAGAAAAAAATCAAAATATTTTTTTAATTATTTTAAGCCCTTCTAACATGTTTGAAATTTTGGTCAAAAATCTTGTTTTGATTTTAGTTAGCAGGTAACCAAAATCATTACGAGGGTTTAGAATGGAAAATGTAATATAACATAATTAATTTTTTTTTGTTTGGTGATAAACACATTAATTTGGAATTCTTGCAGTAATCAAATAATTGTAGGATTGTAATGAAACTTCCAGGACTTATTCACAAATAAATGAAATTATTTTTGAAATTATTATTTTAAAAAAATCTTGGTAAAAATATTTTTTTACATATGTTACCCCCCACCTCCAGGTAAATTCATGAAATGCTAAGAAATTAATTTTTGTTGGGATAATTGGTTTTATTGGTTAAACGCAGGTCTTATTGGGGAATGTAAGTCATCTATTATTTTTTTTTTTAATTTTTGCCTTTATTTCCAAAAATTTGCTCCCAGTAATAAAATAAAAAAATTCATTATAACTATGACATTATTTAATTTGATAAGTTTTTAATTGCTTGAATAAATAATATAAATTAAGGACATTATAGTCTGAAGAAAAAAATTTTTGATTAATAATAAAACTTTAGAAGAATTGTTTTCATTTTTTATTATAATAATTTATATAGTTTTAAAAATATTTTAAAAATACTTCAAAGATTTGTTGGGGTTAGTATAAAAACTTATTAAGTGAAGATTATACTTACTAATCAAAAATGAAAAAGTTTAATATAAATTGTTGTGCTGTCCTATTTTTAAAATCATTTTTAAAAAAGATTTTTGTATTTAAAGTTTTTCTTGTATGGTAATTTCTATGTGTAAATTAAAAGGTAATGTGTTTAAGGTGTTTTACAGGGAAAAAATTTGTACAATTATGTCACTTGTGATTGCCATACACTTATCTTGCATCTGTCAACCTTGTCAACATGTTTGAAACATGGTGGACAGGTCAAAAAGTTCAATTCTGTGATTAAGAAATAGTTTTATTCTAAATTTCATGCTATAAATAAGTAATACTTGTGTAAATCAGATTAATTTAACATTAAATTTGCTAATTTTCCAAAATTTTTGTGTCACAGACATATATTTTATTTTTTCATGATTTTTAAAACCAAGAATTAACAAAATAGAATAAAAATGGGTGAAACAATAAAAATGAAAAGGACACAGAGGTAAAGATAATGTAGATTTTGTTTGATTTTTTACCTTTGCACTATCTTAATTTGTGGTTTTTCTATTTATATTAAATAATGTGATTGTCTATCACATCAATTAAACCCCAGAAGTTGAATACATTGAGATGTTAAAGAATTTTCATGTTAACTTGGAGAAAACTAGTACCTCTCCTGAAAAAAAATATTGAATTTTAATAAAAAATCCATAGATATCATGGGTAAAGGAAACTTTGTTATCTTGCAATAGTAATTGTGAAGTGCTAAAAAACTATAATAATAAAATATAGACATTTTGTTGAATATGGCTGCAAGTTAGAGAAGGTATTAGGTTATAGATATAATCCTTCTAAGGACACCATACTACTAGTTCTATTGATGAAAATGCCAAAACAAAAAATAAATAAAATAAAATAAAAAACATCTAATCTCAAATTTCTGACAGAAATAATCATTTATCCTTATATTTGCCTATTACAATTAAAGGGAGAATACTTGTTAGTGAGTTATGGCGTCAGAAAATAGATTGGGTCTTTATCATCTCTGCTGAAAATCAGAATGCTTGGTCTAGTTTATCCAAAGATTTAATTCTACTTGATCTATTCAAATTTCCCAGATGTCATTTGGATGAAACATATCCTGCAGACTTGTACATATTTTGCGATGCCTCCAAAAATGCTTATGGATTTGTGGCTTATATTGTTCAAAATGGAAAATCTGTTTTAGTTTTTCCCAAGGTAAAAGTAGTCTCTTTAAAATCCCAAACCTTGCCCATTTCAGAAATGTTTGAGAAATATGTTGTAAATGTTTTCACACATTTCTATGAAGAATACCCTTGTAGCTGTTGATGCCCAGACAGTATTATCTTGGTTACTTTCTGAAGGTATTAAAACCAAGAATCAGTTTGTTAAAACACTGAAGGATATTAATAATAAAAATGAAGGAATTCGTGGTTAAATAACACATTCTTTAAATTAATTCTGCAGCTAACAATGAGGCATATGTATGAAATAATCTTTTTATAAATGTGTTCTTATAAAAATTATTGCAATAAATTAATATACATTTTTGTGCATAAAAGTTTCAATAAATGTGTTTTTATTAAAATAAAAAGAACTTGCAATAAACTAAGTTTATATATTTATAAATAGAAAAAATTATTCTTTTGAGAAAAGTGTATTTTTATGTGGGCCAGACAGTTTGTGCAAAATTTGTTACAAACGTATCTCTTTTTCGGCTCAATGGTTAAAACCCACCAAAATTTTGTGAAGGATCCATTTAAGGTTTATGGAAATTATTTTTTTGTATATATTGACCAATGAGAGATGCAGTCTCAAACTCTAATAACATCCTGAATGGTGAGCCTATTTTTTCTGTATAAATAAAGTTCAGGTCAGTAGATACGAGAATAAAACATTTTTACAGTAAAGGAGAAGCTTTTTTGAAAGTGAGCAGAAAACCTTTTGGTAGCAAGGACTTTGACTGCAAGAGAAGACAGGTCAACATCAAAGAAGGCACTGACATCAAGAGAACACCATGAAGGCTCTTTTGCCAGCCAAGCACAGAGAGACAAGAGAAATTGGAATTGCAGTGAAAATTCTCCGTATGTTGGACACCTTAAAACGAAAGGATTTAAGAGAAATTTTCTCAAGAACAAACTGTATAAAAAGGTACTATTTTAAAAAAGTATAAAATACTGTGTCCCAGAGACTTTCATGTGCCAATTTGCAAGTAGGTCTTTTCGTTTTTTATCAAATGTGGTTGCAACTTTGTTTATTATTACCTTATTGTTTTCTCTTTTTGTCATTAAAAAAAATCCTTGTCTTCTCACAATTTGTAATTTTTTCCCGTTTTTTTTGCTAGTGATGCTTTATCATAAATTGTTATCCTGCCTGAATAGATACTCAAAGAAAATTTTCTGAATGTTTTGTTTGTATCTTCTTAATTTGATTTTTGTAATTGTAAACTGTAAATAAATGTGTTTTTCCTGTTAGAATTTTACGTAGTAAATGTCTTGTGTTTCAAAACTTGGCACCTATTAGTATCTTGCTTTTCTACTAAGTTTTTGTGTCTAAGTTTTTTTTATACATATCCGTAAATTCAAGATAGTAAACAGTGAAAACAATTGCAGCCTTTAGCAAGAAATGCTTGTCATTTAATATCAGAAAAATCATTGAAAGATTCAACATAAAATTTTACACAATATCAGTTAAGTGTCATACATTATAAATGCTTGGGTGATCATTTCTCGAAAGAGATATGACTGAGTGGGTAGAAGATTTTCCTGCGGTAAGATGCCATTTCTTTCTACGGTAGACTGGTTGCAAACCAAGTCTACCGTAGAAAGAAATGACAGAAATCCAATCTGTCCTCCTATTTAAGCCATAGCTGAAGGGAGAAGCAGAGAATTAATACCTTTCCCAAGGTAAGTGAATGCAACGAATTCAACGGGAATTTTAATTCAACCCTCCGAATTCTCATGCCAAGCCAATATCTACTGCACCACAACGCATAACATATTAAAATTATTGTAGTATTGGTAAAAATGTCCAGTTTAGTGGCTACCAGCATTCAATAGAATAAATGCGGCCTGCCACATGTGATGTTTTCCTGTTGCCTGCCGCAATTGGCGGTATCATTTAGTGGTAGGGGGGGATAGAGAGGGTAAGGGAGAGTATGCATGCATGTGAGAACATGTACATGTGAATACTTTTGGTTATGTGCAACAGTTTTTGAGCGATTTTCTCAAACACATGTCTGCATGTACCTTTCTCTTCTACGTTCCTCTCTCTCTCTCTCCCTTTCTCTATTTTGTGTGTATGTTCTGTTCTGTATGTGTGTGCATGTCCACGCAGCGTTTGTGTACGAGCATGGATTTGTCTGTGATTTATACAAATTTGTTATATCTGAAAAGTTCAAGTAGATCGCACCGATTACAATGGTGTACAGTGAGTGGTATTGTATGGGGCCTTGGTAATGCTTGGTAAATTGGCCTTGTGCCAAACACATCCGAAGTTCCCATAATTTAAATATCAGAAGGTTGAAGGTTGGATGTTGAAATGTGAAAGGATAAGATATTTTGTGTGTACATTAAAGCAAAGATTTATTTACAGAATGACAAAAGTGTAAGAAGGAAAATATAAGTAAAATTCTGTTAACTGAATACTATAATGTATTTGTGAAAAGAAAAATGTTCATTGAAAAAAATGCATGCAGTTTTGTAGTTAAAATTGTTCGTAGAGAAATGTTGGTATTAAAAATGTCCGCAGAAGTTTAGAGTTCATGGTTGTGTAGTAGCGGAATGTAAAGTCTTTGTTCCTTCCTCTTTTTAGTAGGTTGCGACAGAGAAAGAGAAGGCAAAACAAATAAAGAAGTAGTACTTAACACATCTATTTTGTCTTTGTGTTGTTCTCTTTAGTGACGTGGTGTGAAAGTGAAGAAAAGAACGTTGGAAGAAACTGTGGCGTGACCTACGTCCGGGTTGGCGTGAAGTGAAAAAGAAGAAAAGAAAATGGAAGAGGTCGAATGAAAATGTGACGTGCCCTTCTTGAATTTTATTTCGTTACATTGCCACAAGGTTCTTAGCTAACCGCTATCAAGTTGGACTGACTTTTGACAGGTTAGCGTCGTGGTTTAAATAGTGGAACCTCTCATGATGCCGGCTCCAGCGATCCTTTTCACGTTTAGATGTGAAAATACGTCATATATGAAAATGCTGTTTTTAATCCAACCAGGATTCAGAATTTGTTTTTCACATTGACTTGTGAATTTATCTTAGCTGGGGTTTTCCAAAGTCGTTTGAATCCACCTTTGAGGGTATGTTTTTGGTTTTTTCCCAAATGCTTTTTAGTCGTTTGAATCCGATTTTGCGGGTGTGCAATTTATTTTGTGAGTTAGTTAATGAATGATATAGGATTTATATTCTACATAGTATGTATGTGCTGGAAAACTGTGCGTACGTTATATCAGTGGGTGACAACATGCTGTACATGTAATGTGAATCGAACAGGACCTCCGTTTGCAATACACGAGCTATGAATTCCAGTAATATGAGAAAACAAGACTCGAGCGTTACACTTACATACATTGAGTGTCTATATATATATATATATATATATATATATATATAGTCATCCACAGACAGATCTGTTTCGCTGTATCATAGCTCATCAGTACAGTTAGACTCCGATAATGTATGAACACACAGTTACACACACACACACATATAGAGAGAGAAAGAGGGAGAGAGAGACGTGGACCTTGGTAAATCGGACATTTTAGGCATTAACTTTTCTTTTAAACAGGTGTGACTCCTTCCTTTAAGAGAGTATGTCCTAAAAAGTTTCATTGCCGGACTCCAATCAGGAATTTTTCTGGATTAATTCTTAATCCATTTTCTGTCAGTCGTTCAGACACTTGTAGCAAGTGTGCAGAATCCTATGATTTGTCCTTACTAGCTACCAGCAAATCATCAATATATGCGAAAACAAAAAATATTCCTCTGACAACCTCGTCGATAAATCTCTGAAATGTTTGCACCGCATTTCGAAGTCAGAAAGACATTTTGGTAAATTAGAATGAACCGAACGGTGTAGTGACCCCCGTCTTGCATATATCACCTTCTGTAACTGGAATTTGATAATAAGCTTTTACTAAATCAATTTTAGAAAAAGATATTTCTCCGTGCGTGTAGGGAAATGATAAAGATTACCGATCAGATGTTGTGACAGAATTAACCCGTCCGAAATCACCACATAATCTCCAATTAGAATCTGCTTTCGAACCAAATGAATTGGAGATGCCAAAAAGCTGTTAGAAAGACGGATTATTCCCTGTTCCATTATGTTCTGAAACTCTTGCTTGACAAATTTATACTTATCCAGTCGCAGTCTATGCAGTGCCGCATAAGTTGGCTTTTTTTTTTTGTCTGAACGTAATGAGTATTCGTGTGCTTAAAAGACAAATTGTACCCCGATGTTACCAAAGAATGTGGCTGAATTTACTGTCTGGAGATAGTGCAGAAGCAATTCTCGTGGTGAGGTATGCAGTGCGAATATCTGAAATTTTCATCTTTGTTCATGTGCTTTTCGCCAAATGCGCAGATAATTTGTTGTGAATGAGAAAGTCAGTTCCAATAATGGGTATTTTAACGTCTGCTACTATAAATATGTGCGTTGGATGTGCGTTGTGGTGCAGTGGATATCGGCTGGGAACGACAAATCGGGGAGCCGAGTTCGAATTCCAGCCGAATTCATTGCATTCACATACGCGCAAATACCCTTGGGAAAGGTATTAATCCGTCTCTTTCCTCCAGTTATGGGTTAAATAATAGGACAGATTGGGTTCTATAGCCTTGACTGGCAGCCAGTCTATCGCAGAAAGCAATGGCAACCTACTGCGGGATGATTTTCTGCCCAGTCAGTCATGTCTCTTTCAAGACATGATCGCTCAAGCGTGTATCACGTATGGCACTTAACTGACTGACTATAAATACCCATTTGAACTCTCTCCTCAAACCAAGATCCAATATAAGTATTTTTACCATACGTCATTATAATTCATTCGCTGCCTGCAGCTTATACGCTGAAGTTGAGGCATTTTGCTTTTTCATACAAGATATGACTGGAATGACACTGACCTGAGCTCCCGTGTTTATAAGAAAATTCATGTTAGGCGATTTGTCAAGCAAATAATGTAAGCGACTACTCTGTAATGTTATTTGTCAACTCAATGGAGTAGCGCCCATTGGCTGGCTGATTCGTTTTCCTAGTGACTGAACGACTTATTGCAACTGTGGGCTTTGTTAACAAAAGTTCTATGATACCAACATAATGTATCATCTATTGTTAGGTTTATATGCCTCCTGGTATTCCTGATTCTCTCTCTGACCTGTCTCGAACACAATCTGTCGCTTCCGCAACTAATATAACTGTCTGATTTAGATGGTCAGTTCAGAGATCGCCTTTTTAATTTGACTAGTTTCTTTATCATTTTTTCTGTCGGTACTCAGAGAATACATGAAACAGTGATTCTCTGTCGCATGTATGCGATCGGTAACATCAGCTAATTTTTTTTAATCTTCATCATAGGATCATAGGTGCTAAGATCTGGGTAGTAGTCGTGGGTAATTTGTTCATCCACATACTTCGTAGTATAATATCGGACATTATATTTGGTCCCAGCAATGATCTCATATGATGTTGTAGTTGTGAGGGCAACTGCTATATCATATCATCCATCTCAACATTATTAAATAAATCTCTAAGCTTGCTCTCATCAGTCTTGTCAGTTCGCTTATTTTTTTGTTTATTTTTATAATAGTTTCACTCGAAGCAAGGCAGGACCTCCACTAGTGCGCATGGATTACAGTGAGAAAAAAAAGGCAAAGGTGATGTCGAATAAAGGAAGAGATAGATGGGAATCAAGAAGATAGAAGATGGCAATTGACATTGCATTTAAACCTTTGAAGATTGTAGCAAACTGAAGGGAGTTCCACAAACGGGAAGTGCGAGAAAAGAAACTGTTAGAGTAGAAGAGAGGTTACATTTAACTATTTCGACACTAAAATAGCGTGATCTTGATGCCAATCTAGTAGCACGCGCAAATACATGTGGTCAGAGAACCAGGGAAAAAGCTCGTCAGAGCAGTTACCATGAAAATACTTATAGAAAAGACAGCGGAAAGCCACATTCTGTCGGTGAGAAAGTGACTGAAGGCGGGCTACCAAGTCAGGGTCGATTCTATTGCAGATCCACCTTTGGATTTTGTCGAGAACCTAAAGATGAATAGCAGAAGCACCCGACCAGATATATTAACAGTATTCAATGCACGGATGAATGGTAGATTTATAAATGTGCAAAACGGATTCTGACGAGAAAAACTTCCTAGCCCGAAACAATGACCCAAATTTTCTAGCTATAGATACAATGTAGTCATTTCATTTGAGGTCGTTTGAGAGAGTGATACCAAGGAGGCGTAGTGTGTTGCTATCTATGAGATTAGCAGCATCCATTATGATGGTAGACAGGTGAATTTCTCTATGGTGGTTAAAGAAGATCAGCTTAATTTTGGAGACATTAAAATTTACGAGTTATTTCCTACACCATTCAATCACAGATTGGAGGTCTTTTTGAAGAGCAGCAGCCGGGTTTACTTTGTCTTGGCAGATTTCTTATTGAGAAGGGAGTAAATGGCGGTGTCATCTTCATAGATACATACTTGGGAACAGATTACATCAGGAAGATCCTTGACGAAGCTCAGAAAAAGCGTAAAACCTAGGATAGAGCATTACGAGATGCTTGCGTTTGTATAAAAGGAACTGGAAACTTACCTATTCAAAACAACCTTCATTTCAAGCTTTGATAGGAACGATTGAATTAAATCAAACAATCGTCCAGAAACACCGTAGCTCTAGAGCTTGCACAAAAGGTCAACCTACCAAACTCTATCAAATGCTTTCGAGATATCAAGAGCAACAACTCGAGCTTTGCTGATCTTATCAAAAGTCTGGTATATATATTCAGTGATGGTTGTTAACACATCAGCGATAAACCAGGCAAAGCGGAAGCGTTATTGATTTGTGAGATGCCTATTTAAGCATCGATAATAGCATCAAATTGAATTCATGGCATTCGCTTACGCACAAATACCATTGGGAAAGGTGTTAATCCGTCTCTTTCCTCCAGTTATGGGTTAAATAATAGGACAGATTGGGTTCTATAGCCTTGGCTAGCAACCAGTCTACCACAGAAAGCAATGGATAATCTTCTGCCCAGTTAGTCATATATCTTTCGAGACATGATCGCCCAAAGCGTGTATCGCGTATGGCACTTAACTGAATAGCATCAAATACCTTGACAAAAAGAGGCAAAAGGTTAATAGGGTGATATTTAGAAGAATAAGGGTTCCCCAGAGATCTTAAAAATAGGAACTACAGTAGCGGACTTCCAACAAGTAGGGAGCAATTAGGCAGTAGTTATAGAGTTTGGAGAGAACTTGAACCAGGTCAGAAGCACATTTCTTTAGGACGATTACTGGAATTCTATCACCTCTACTTGCCTTATTAAAAGCCTATCTTAACGTATCGTACACCAAGTCTTGCATTAAGGATTCCAAGAAGTCTTCAACTTGTATAGCTACTTATGTGGGTAGTTTCTTAACTTCATAGCAGTATCGAAGTCGTCGGGATGTAATTTTCTTTGAGTTAAAAATCACTTGCAGTTACAAAATCCAAACATTGACTTTGTTTGCGTTGAAAGAAGGAAGGTTTAAGGTTATCGCCGTTTCCATGTTATGGGATACACATTTTCTTTTCTATTAAATTAAGCAATAAGAAAATACATAAAAACATTATAGAAATTTTGGATCAAAACGGGCATTAGAATTTAAATTACAGTTTTATATTTCTCAACCAATCAGCTAAAAACATAGAATAAGAACATTCTAGAAAAATAGGATCGGAAGTCAATTAACAAAAAATATTTAGGCCCCAAAACAAAATAGTAAAATACAAAATCTGATTGGTCAATAAATGTCTTCACACCTAAATGTTAGGAAGATTCTTTGATCCACTATTATGGTATAAAAATAACACACAGTTCGGAAGAAGGGCTCAGTCACCAAACTAGCCGTTAAGTCAGCATGTAACCGATACTTTGTCCGGCCAAGTCATTCTTCCACACCAAAGTTCATGACCTAGCTACAGATGGCCGTGAAAGGAAAAACCCGACAAACTTTCTTTCATCAACGCGACATGCTGTCGCCACCCGAGATGAACTAAATGTAAGTAAGAACGACTTATTTACGGACTCCGTTAATATAAACTTACACACACCTTTAAACAAATTTCATTTCTTGCCAAACTTTATTTTCCAAAAAGCAAATTTTCACATCTTGTATTTATTCGTTTCCACAAACAAATTTTATTTTATACCTATTAAATTGTTTGTTGTTTAATGTTCGTTGTGACTTATTCCATTTCTTTTGCGTGATTGTAAAACTTGGCGCTGTATTTGTGGGGGAACTAATCTCGAGAGCAATACCCGTAAATACGGAAGCACATCAACCAAGCACTTACTGAAAAGCCCCTACAAATTGGTGACCTTTCCGACTGGTGAAAGCACGCAACCCACAGCAACAAAAAGCAGAAACAGCTCTCATATTAGAAACATCACAAAAAATTATCACAACGCGTAAAAGATGGAAAACAACGACATTGAACCCACAACACCAACAATATCAGCCAGCATTCCCAGCTACAACCCAACTAACATACCAGTATGGTTTTCTCAGCTAAATGCACTTTTTAGCGCTAAAAAAATTACATCGCAAACCTCAAAGTATGCATACGTCGTGGAAAAACTTCCCACCGACGTGGCGGCAGAAGTGGTCGATTTGCTAGACCATATGCCTGAGGACAAACCATATGATACACTAAAGAACGCCATTATAAGACGTATGGGTACATCGGATGAAAAAAAGTTACATGATCTATTTAACAATTTGACCCTTGGACATATGACACCCTCACAACACTTGAGGAAAATGAAATCTTTGTTGGGAAGCAGCACCATGTCCGAAACGGTGTTAAAAAAACTATGGACAGACAAACTCCACACTCATACAACACAGATACTCGCATCACTCCCTGAGGATTTAGACTTGGATAGAATATCGGAAATAGCTGATAAAATACACGATAATAACCAAAACCAGAACGTTTACGCCACATCTTACAACCCAACAAATGACGCAACACAAAGGAATACACCAACACCAAGAAACACAACATCACAAACAACCACGCCAGACAGGTATACTGAACTGCTGCAGGGCATGGCAAATCTAACTTTGCAGGTTCAAAGTTTGGTGAAGTTTCAAACATCCGAACGTTCCCGTCCTTACAGAACCTCCTCACGACGCAGAAGTCGAAGTAGGTCGAGCTCATTTTCTAGAGAGCCACGCACCTATGATACCTGTTGGTATCATTTCAAATTTGGATGTGAGGCAAGGAAGTGCATAAAACCATGCAACTTCAATTCGACCTCACACACTTCAACACAAAACCAGGGAAACGGTTACACCGGCAGCAAGTAAAGACATTAGCTGCTGGTATAAAACAAGGAAGTCGTCTATTTTACATCCGAGACAAAAATACCGGATATTTATTTTTAGTCGACACAGGCGCACAAATCAGCGTTATTCCACCGGATCCCAGAAAAAACCACCAACCATCTTCATTCACACTGCAAGCAGCAAATGGATCAAGAACTGACACCTACGGAGAGGTAGCACTGACGCTCAATTTGGGTTTACGCCGATCTTTTCCGTGGATCTTCACAATAGCCCAAGTAAAAACACCGATTCTTGGAGCTGATTTTTTGTCCCATTTCAACGTTTCAGTGAACATGGCTACGCGATCTCTCGTCGATTGCAACACAGACCTAACAGCAAAGGGAATCACCTCAATCTACAAGTCAACAAGAATCTGTGCGGCACTACCAGATGCGAATGGACTACAAGAGTTGATTACAAAATTTCCAACTCTCACTACGCCCTTTAAACATTCTGATGAAGTTCGTCACACAGCCAAACATTATATCACAACCTCTGGACCACCCACACATGCATCACCACGCAGATTGCATCCAGAGAAATATAAAGTAGCAAAAGACGAATTTCAGCACATGTTACAATTAGGCATTATATGCCCTTCTAGTAGTCCATACTCCTCACCGCTACATATGGTTCAGAAGCCAGAAACAGGTGCATGGCGACCTTGTGGGGATTTCAGGAACCTCAACGCAAAAACAGTTCCTGATAGGTATCCAATCCCACATCTACACGATTTCGCCATGGACTTGCAAGGAACCAGAATCTTCACAAAACTAGATTTGGTTAAAGCTTACTACCAAATTCCAGTAGCCGAAGAAGACATAGAAAAAACAGCAATTACAACTCCTTTTGGACTTTTCGAATTCACCAGAATGCCATTTGGACTACGTAATGCTGCTCAAACTTTCCAGAGACTCATTGACGAGGTATTGAGAGGGTTACCATTTGCTTTTGCTTATATCGACGATGTCCTCATTGCTAGCAATGACATCAATGAACATAAAGACCATTTATTACAAGTTTTCGAGAGACTAACACATTTCGGCTTGAAAATCAACATAAGCAAATGTGATTTTGCCGTCTCGAAATTAAACTTTTTAGGCCACATGATAGACGAACAGGGAATCACACCTATCCCAGAAAAAGTCACAGCCATACAAAATTTCCCACAACCAACATCACTGCGACAAGTTCGAAGATTTCTCGGTTTGATAAATTACTGCCGTAGATTTATTCCACGTTGTTCCAGAATATTAACCCCGCTAACAAACATGTTACAACAACAAAAAAAAATAAAAATGCAAAAATTCAAATTGAAGGAGAAGCTTTAACTGCTTTTCACAAGGCTAAAAAAGCATTAGCAGATTTTACCAAGCTCTCCTACATCTCTAATGACAACACTACAACACTTTCACTAACAACAGACGCGTCTGGAGACTCAATTGGAGCAGTCCTACAACAAAAACAAAATGGTTTGGAAAAACCAATATCCTTTTTCTCAGTGAAATTGAACACTGCACAACGAAAATACAGCACCTTCTCAAGGGAATTACTGGCAATTTACTTGTCCATAAGGCACTTTCGTCACTTACTCGAAGGACGAGATTTCACCGTTTTCACTGACCACAAACCACTTACTTACGCCTTACATGTAAATACCGAGAAATATACGCCCAGAGATACTCGACAACTGGACTATATATCACAATTTACCTCGGATATCCGATACATAAAAGGTTCAGACAATATTGTGGCAGATACACTTTCACGCTCTACAATACAATCTATTGATTCGACAGATCTCACTTTCGAGCTCATTGCAGACGAACAAAAAAAAGATGCCACATTAGACAAACTAAACGACACTTCCCTACAGCTGAAGGAAAAGCCTGTTCCATTTGGAACAAAAACAATACTTTGCGATGTCAAAACTGGTCACTCTAGACCGTATATACCACCATCACTAAGAAAAAGGTTATTTACACATTTCCACAACCTTTCACACCCTGGACGCCGAGCAACCGCAAAATTAATCAGCAACCGTTTTGTTTGGCCTAATATGCGCACTGACATAAAAAACTGGACTCAAACATGCTTGAATTGTCAGAAGAGCAAAACAAGCAGACACACAAAGTCTCCTCCAGGACAATTCAAAAAACCAGACGGTAGGTTCACAAACCTACACATCGATATTGTCGGACCATTGCCAATAGCAAATGACTGTCAATATATACTTACTATCATTGACAGATTTACAAGATGGCCTGTTGCCGTCCCACTTAGGGATATATCAGCAGAGACTATCTCTAAAACCATATTACGAGAGTGGATCGCAGTCTTTGGTTGTCCTTCAATAATAACAACAGACAGAGGCTCCCAATTTCAATCAACGCTTTTCGATGAATTTACAAAGTTATTGGGAGTCAAGCATATAAAAACAACAGCATATCACCCCTGCGCAAATGGATTAATTGAAAGATTCCATAGACAACTTAAAACAGCTTTAACAGCTAACAACAATTCCAGAACATGGTCTGAAAATTTGCCTCTTGTTTTATTGTCAATAAGGAATGTTATCAAAGAAGACCTGGGATGTACAGCTTCCGAAATGGTTTTTGGAACATCTTTAACACTACCAGGTCAATTTTGTGAAAAAAACACTTCCCTACAACCAACTACAACCTTTGTAAAAGATTTTAAACACAAAATGAACGATTTAGTTTACACACCCACAAGAACACAAACTAAAGAACTTTACACACCAAAAGACCTTCACGGCTGCAAATACGTTTTTATTCGAAATGATGCAGTCAAAAAACCTTTATGTCCTACCTATTCCGGACCTTTCCAGGTAGTTGAAAGACACCACAAATATTTTAAACTCGCCATAAAAGGCAAATTTGATACTGTCTCCATAGACAGACTAAAATCAGCGTACTTAGACTTACCAATAAAGGAAAGTACGGCTGAACACTCTACAAGTACAAAAAATACCACATTGTCCAAACCAACCTCCACGCCAACAAATACACCGACAAACACCACCACAAAAGCTGGAAGAAAGGTACATTGGCCGAAACATTTTAAAACTTATATTACATATTAATAAATATTTCCATATTTATCAATCTGCGGGGGGGTATATGGGATACACATTTTCTTTTCTATTAAATTAAGCAATAAGAAAATACATAAAAACATTATAGAAATTTTGGATCAAAACGGCATTAGAATTTAAATTACATTTTTATATTTCTCAACCAATCAACTAAAAACATAGAATAAGAACATTCTAGAAAAATAGGATCGGAAGTCAATTAACAAAAAATATTTAGGCCCCAAACAAAATAGTAAAATACAAAATCTGATTGGTCAATAAATGTCTTCACACCTAAATGTTAGGAAGATTCTTTGATCCATTATTATGGTATAAAAATAACACACAGTTCGGAAGAAGGGCTCAGTCACCAAACTAGCCGTTAAGTCAGCATGTAACCGATACTTTGTCCGGCCAAGTCATTCTTCCACACCAAAGTTCATGACCTAGCTACAGATGGCCGTGAAAGGAAAAACCCGACAAACTTTCTTTCATCAACGCGACATGCTGTCGCCACCCGAGATGAACTAAATGTAAGTAAGAACGACTTATTTACGGACTCCGTTAATATAAACTTACACACACCTTTAAACAAATTTCATTTCTTGCCAAACTTTATTTTCCAAAAGGCAAATTTTCACATCTTGTATTTATTCGTTTTCACAAACAAATTTTATTTTATACCTATTAAATTGTTTGTTGTTTAATGTTCGTTGTGACTTATTCCATTTCTTTTGCGTGATTGTAAAACTTGGCGCTGTATTTGTGGGGGAACTAATCTCGAGAGCAATACCCGTAAATACGGAAGCACATCAACCAAGCACTTACCGAAACGCCCCTACAATGTGCTGTACTTCTGCGCTCTGCCCCAAGAGTAATAAAATAAACGTCACGTTAAAATTATGAGGATTCTCTTTAATCATTAATTTGTAGAGAGGAAAAAAATAACAGACTGCTTTCTAAAAATTTGTCTCACTTCGGTATGTCGCTATTTGTTGGGGTCCGTAATAGGTTGCTTGTATACGATCTCATTTCGGTCGTAGTGATTATAACATATTCCAGGTGTTGACCGGAACAAGAAAATCTTGAAACAACGTACTTAAAAAAAAAAAAGTAATGCAGTAAAATGAAACAAGCGAATTTAGAATGAAATGCAATACAAGGATTTTTCTATAACAAATAGGTAAATTTTCGTATTAAGTCCCGCTGCTAATTCCCTTCAAAATTATCCAACGTAGATTTATATCTGTGCAAAATGTGTCTGCCGAAGTCGAATCGAGTGCAGATTTTACAGAAAATTTATAGTTTTTTAGAAAAATTTTAATTTAAAAAACGAACTATATCTTGAACTTTTTCCCTAACGAAGTAATGTAATTCACTGCTGAATGCTGCTGATTGATGGAACAATTTTGGGCTTGTTACTTCCCCCTGTTTACTTACGATTATGGTATTAATGCGCCAATTTTGTTTTTCTGTGCACAATTGTAATAGAAAGTTGCGTGTTTTCTTTCATATGCTAAATTGAAATGACATGAAATGTTTTCATAAAGTTGAAAAGAAATACCAAATTGACAAGAGAGTAAACACTGAGTAATTATTAATAATGAAATTAGAAAAGAAATACAAAATTAACTAGCAAGTAAAAACTGAGCATTTATTTTAGTAAAAAAAAATAACAGACACTGACAATATAAAAAAATGCAGTAAATTTAAGGTCCACAATACATTTTGCTCGCCTCCGTTAGGAAAATGTGTAGGCGCTGGCTATGATTAGGCAAAGCTTTCAGGAATAAAAATCTGGCAATATATAGTTTCAAATAAACAGTTCTATTCCCAAACCTTTTTACAATACTTTTAGTGGATCTCCACAGTCTTTCTATTGTCTGCGTGTGTATGTTTCGATCATCAGGATCCACAAAGGTTTTTGAATGATTAATTTGCTTGTGGGTGTATCCGTGTTCATTTAAACGTATATAGGCAGACCAGCAATCGCTGTAGTAGATGACTGAACCTGGCCTGACATATTTCTTGATTAATGTTACCAGTGTATGTGCATCTCTGTTTTCGCTTTCTCCACAATCTGAGGTAAGCGGAACCATAAATGTCTTCTTCGACACTCTCTCTATTCCCCCGAAAATCCATACACTTTTAACTCGATGCCCCCGATTATACTTTCGTCTGGAGATGACGGTTTCGTCGATCTCTACTACGACACCTGGACCACCCAACTTTTCCTGCATATTTGCTAGCCAATACTGGCAAACCTCACTGCAGAAGGAGCGCCAATTAACAGAGCTTTCTATACTGATTTCCAAGTTTTGGAACATTAGCCTGTGGCACCAACTAAAGTCCATGAAGTGATTTATAAAAAGGAGCACTTTCCACGCTGGCAAGCGTGAGTTTTCCAAAAATGTATTCTTCTTGTCACTCACACTGAATCCACATTCTGTTTTCCGGCTGCTTCTCCTGGAAATAATTAATTTTTCGACATCGCCATAATTTCCTAACTGGAGTCAAAGTGCAGGGTGAATAGCATCGAGGGCATTCAACGAAGGACGGTAATATTCCATGCATTCTTAAAAAATTTAGTGACGCCTCTTCATTCCTAAAAAAAATGTGTAATTGCTTCGTATATACTAATGATTAATGGAACAATTTGTGCAATTAGACATTTTCTGGAGTTATGGATAAAAAGAATAATTTCTGTAATAAAAAATTGTTGGGAATAGATATATTTTGATAAAAGTCTATTTAATAGAAAAATGGTGGGAATAGATATATTTTGATAAAAGTGTATTTCATAAAAAATTACTGGGAATAGATATATTTTGATAACAGTTTAATTATAAACACTAAGAAGTAACGAGGCTCATTTAGTTCCCTACGCAGTGTAGCATTCAGCAGTGAATTACATTACTTCGTTAGGGAAAAAGTTCAAGATATAGTTCGTTTTTTAAATTAAATTTTTTCTTAAAAAAGGTTCGTTTTTTTTAAAAAAATGCACTCGATTCGACTTCGGCAGACACATTTGCACAAATATAAATCTACGTTGGATAATTTTGAAGGGAATTAGCAGCGGGACTTAATACGAAAATTTACCAACAAATAATAATTTATTTGATGTTTAAACGCCTTTTCTTGAGAAGAAAGGAAAGGTTCACTTATACACATTGAGGTGTGTTCAATAAAATCATTGAGAAGAAGGCGAAAATTCACATACACAGTGTCATGATGGATTACCCTTATGACACATGAACTCTCCCAAACTATATCTAAGAGAAGTTCTACTTTGTAGAGAGCGGAGAGTGAGAGCGGAATTTATTCCAGCAGATAACTCTGACAGCCGGACTAACAGTCACGCTAATAATCTCTCATTGATGTATGTTTGTACTATTGTCTTTGTTAAATATATTTTTTAACTCTATTCTTTCTTTGTGTCTTTATTTCTGACCCCAACAGGACCACAGCAACTTGGCGACGAGGTCACAACACATACATTGATGTGTGTTTAATAAAACCCTTGAGAAGAATGAACACGTTCACTTACACATTGTGGCGTGCTTAATAAAACCCTTGGGAAGAAGGGAAAATTAGTTATTTAACTTTGTTGGAGAATCTACAAAACGGGAAATGTCGATTCAATTGATAAGTGATCCATGTCTGAGTTTACACAAAACGGAATTCCCTTCTAAACTTCTGCCTTTGTTATACATTTCGTATTGATAGTTTGCAACTGGCTCAGAAATGAAACCTCTAAAAAATGCAAGGGAAGCTCAATCAGTGGTTTAACAATATCTATTTCATTTTATGAATCTTTTAAAACGCTGCTAGGAGAGGCACTCAAAGCCTATGCGTAGATATCTGATTTTGGTCATTCGACTTCTGACTTTGAGACGACAACTTCCGGTCGATCCGACAAGCTAAAAATGTTTTTGAAGAAATAGTGAAAGATATTTTTTAAAAAAGCGGCTTATTTTAGTGTATTATTGGATTTAACACCTGATGTTGATCAACTCACAGTAACTGTTAGATATGTTTCTCTCCTTGATGGAATACCAGTTGAACGATTTTTAGCATTTATTGAACTGAAGAATCACACAGATCAAGGAATGGCTGAACTGATACTGAACCTCTTTGAAAAACTTGACATTGATTTTAGTAAATGCAGGGATCAATCATATGATAATGCATCTAACATGACTAAAATGTAGAACGGCGTTCAACAGAAAATTTTAAAAACGTTTGCAAAATTTATTCCCTATGCTGGACATCCCCTAAATCTGGTTGGGAGAACTGCAGTTGACTCTTGCCTGGATGCTGCGAAATTTTTTGGCGTGGTCAGTGAACTTTATTGCTTTTTTCCTACTTCTACGAGACAATGAGAAGTGCTGGAAAGCTTCTTACTACCAGAGTCAAAAGTTATGCAACATTTATTTGACACAAGAGGGGAAGCCCATTCCAGAGCTACGACATCCATCAGTGAAAGTTATGCATACATCTATGATAATGACAGTAAAAAAAAAAAGGGTGATACTAGGCGACAAGCTTAAACTCTTTTGCAGAAAATGGAAGAATCTGAATTTGTGTTCATGCTTCATCTATGGACAAGTTTGCTTGAGCAGTTTCATAAAGTATTTAATGCCCGTTAAAGAGCACAGATTTCATTGACTACATGTGAAAGCTTATACAGTTTCCTTCTGCAGTTTGTCTCCAGTACACGGGAAAAACTTGATGATATTGAAGAGCAAGCAAAAACTACTCTACTTGATGTAAAGTACAAAAATCTCCAAAGGAAGCATAGAGTGTAAATGATGGCAGTGCAACTGAAACCTTGAATAAAATCCCCCGCTCCCGAGAGATAAGCTTAGGACACACTTTTATCTCTGTAGTTGATGCTCTTCACTCAAATTTGGAGAGAATATATACTGTGTACAGGAGTGTTGCTGACAATTTTTTGTTCTTAGCTGATCTACAAACAACGAGAGAACAAATTCTTCATGGTGTCAAGAAACAAGAACAAGAATATCCGAAGAATGTTGATCTCAATCTAGTTGATTGAACTCTTGAATTTCCACTTGAATGTCAAACAGCTTCATGCAGAAAAAGAAAGTTTCAATCCCAAAGGCATGTACCAAATAATAAACCAGAAAAAATTCAGGCTGCTTTTCCAAATGTGGAAGCAATTTTCTGATTATTCCTGTGTTTGATGACAACTTGCTGTTCTGGAGTGAGATCATTTTCCAGGCTGAAAAGGATAAAAAGTGACCACCGTTCAACAATGATACAAGAGCAGTTGTCTGGTTTGAATATTCTTTATATAGAGAATGATAAACTGCGACTTACTGATTTTGATGAAATCATTGATGACTTGACGGTCAAGAAAGCTCGAAAAAAGATGTTTTGACATTAAATTACCTACGGTAAATGTGTAAATAGCTTTAACAGAGTAATACAAAATCATGACAATTGGATTATCTAACTGTTTTGTGTAAACAATAAACTTATTCATCAATCCTCACTGAAAGATTTAAGATTATTATTTTCAATAAAGTTTAAGATTAAACATTCTGTCACTCTTCAAATGCTACATAATGTTTAGATTTAATTACGTGATGCTGACTATAACAATTGTCCTGTCTGTTCTATTTTCATCAAGTTTGACTATTTTCTCATTTGACTTGTGTAAGACAGTGTTGAGTGGTTTGGGACTTTGATTGATATAATAGCTTTCAAGTTTGTTGAAATGTACATATCTGACCTATAGTCCATACAGTGTAGACCTAAATTTGGCCATAAATCTCCCCAAAAACATTCCTTGAGGCTGATCCCTGATTATTAAAAAAAAATGCCTAAAACTTGCCTAAAAATAATGATTGATCAGGTAATATGTAATATTTTAATTATTCCTAAATTTTTTGTGTATGTATGCCGGACTGCCTGTGTAGGCGTGCCGGGCCTACCTCCTTCAGATAAGAGGGCCTCATAACTTAAATAACACAGGGCTTCATTTGTCCTAAATCCGGCCCTGCATATATATATATATACGCTCTCATACCCTGATTGAGCACTCTGGAAGAATGGTAGACTTTGAAAAACAGTATCTACTCTGGTGTGTACGCATCGCTCATTCAGTAAAATGAATTAGAGCACGCTAGCTATTGGGCGCGTATAATGATAATATATGCACTAAAAAGTCTGCCTTCTTCCAACGAACACCCATAGCCCAGAGGTAGAATCCCCGACTGACGCCAATTCGGTCGGGTTTCAATCCTGGGTTAAAAAGCAATCGGAGTCTAACCGTACTGATGAGCTGTGATACAGCAAAACAGATCTGTCTGCGGATGACAATATATATATATATATATATATATATATTCACCATTTCACTTCAACCGAGACATTAATATCATGCAAGGTGTTACTGAGAGTGAAAGAAAAAATGTAAAAAGAAAACTTTAGTGAAATGACAAAATAACAGGAAAAGAAAGACAAAGAAAGAATGGCAATTAATGTTGTATTTAAATTTTTGAAGATCGTAGTTGACAGGAAACCAGAAGAGATTTCCACAGGCAAGAAGCGCGACAGAATAAACAATTAGAATAGAATTTATGGTTACATTTAAGTATTTTAACAATAAAATGATAAAACCTAACTGCCAATCTACTCTTACGCTTAAATTCATTAAGTAGATGCACCAAGAAGGAAAGCCCATTTGAACGATTGTCATGAAAGTATTTTTAGAAAAGGCACAGGAAGGCTATTACAGCGTGTGTGAAAATGACTGAAGCCAAGATCCTTATGTCAGGGAAGATAACATGACAGATTTTGTCTGGAACATCGAGATACATAGTAGAAGCACCAAACCAGAAATGGTAGCAATTAAAGCACAAATGGTAGATTTATAGGGTTATGGGAAATGCTTAATTTCCCCAACACTATATTTTTTAGGCACACAAATGAATGACGAAACTTGCTTTTAGAACAACAACAAAGAATGGTTTATAATATAGTAAACGTACAAGATTGATAGTATGTAAGTGTCCATGGTGAAGCTAGCAGCAGATAGTATGTAAGTGTCCATGGTGAAGCTAGCAGCAGCGTATGTAAGTGTCCATGGTGAAGCTAGCAGCAGCGTCTTCCGCGAAAGCATTCCATGGGGAATCAGTGGCAGCGGTGTGAGAGAGACGTCCGTTACTCACGCTGACTCATGGCTCTCTGCTCTCCTCCGTTCTACAAACAGGACTAGGAAAAATAGTTCTAGAGAGGAATCAATGCGCTCCGCCCGTTGATTGGTCAGTGAGTGACCGAATCTCCCGTCGGGGGCATTGATTCGCTAAAGGAAATAGATCTGTGGCTGCTACATCACCCCCTGCTTAGGCGGAAAGCCGACAGAGAAAAAGATAGCGGCCATAAAACAAAGAAGGGTACAATTTATATATAAACAGTTTTACAGAGCATTTTGGGCCAATGTACTCGTCGACCACTGCGTGTGGTGGTGACATAGTTGTCTGTTGGCATCGTATTTTTTTCCACGGGTGTAAAGATATGTTCATGTATGTAAGTAGGGGGAATATGTGGCTCTTGTGTGTTTGTGTTAAGAAAGGCTCTTTTCACCCTGTCAATAGATACAGTTTCTTTTTTGCCACTAATGTCAAGGGTGAGAAGTTTGTCAGTGCGTGAAAGCACGCGGTAAGGGCCAGTGTAAGGTGGAGTGAGAGGGGCTTTGACAGCGTCCCTTCTTAGAAAAACGTGAGTCCATGAAGAAATATCTTTTGGGACTGATGATTTGATGGTCTGTTCCCTAGGGTGCATTGGTGGGAGATTACCAAAATAAGATTGCAGTCTGTTTATATACAAGGCAGGATCTGTTCCTGTTAAATCTATAGGGTTCAACATCTGACCTGGTAATGATAGAGGTATTCCATAGACAAGTTCTGCTGGAGAGTATCCTAGGTCCTCTTTGATAGCTGCACGACAGCCAAGAAGGACAACAGGTACATATTCGATCCATCGCTGTTGGTCAGGATAGGCACGTAATGCGGCCTTTAATTGGCGATGAAAGCGTTCTATCATCCCGTTAGAAGCAGGGTGATAGCTCGTAGTTCGAATTCGATTGATCCCTAAAATTCTGGAAAGTTCCTGGAATAGGTGGGATTCAAATTGTCTGCCACGGTCAGTGGTAATTGTTGTAGGAACTCCGTAACGCGTTATCCAGCCTGATATAAGGGCTTGCGCTACGGATTCAGCTGAAATGTCCTTTAGGGGAATAGCTTCGGGCCACCGTGTAAAGCGATCTATACAGGTCAGGAGGTAAGTAAATCCCTGACTGACCGGCCATGGTCCAACCAGATCAATATGGATATGGCTGAACCGAGCGTCTGGGGTGCTGAATGTTCCGAGGGGTGCACGGATATGTTTGTGCACCTTTGATTTTTGGCAGGATACGCAAGAACGTGTCCAGGCAGTGATATCACGCCTCATGTTTGGCCAGAAAAATCTAGCTGCAATCAGCTTCACTGTGGCTTTGGGTCCGGGGTGTGCCAATTGGTGTAGTGTGTCAAAAACAACCCTACGATGTGTCATCGGAACAAAAGGTCGAGGTGCGTCTGTTGAGGTGTCGCAGATGATCTGCGTATCTGCAGTAGGCACTGGTAAGTATGCGAACTTGCAAGTTGCAAATTCAGGTGATGATAGATCAAAGGTGTCCAGGCGTGATTGGTCAAAGGCCATCTGTCGTAAGTCGATATCTGAAGGTGAGAACAGGGAATTAATGGGCAGGCGAGACAAGGCGTCTGCCGCAGCATTCTGTTCACCAGAGATATGTCGGATATCGTTTGTAAATTGCGAAACAAAATCCAAGTGGCGAGTTTCGCGAGGAGAATATCTGTCCGGCTTTGAGCGCAGAGCGAAAGTAAGCGGACGGTGATCGGTGTAGATCACAAATTGTCGGCCCTCTAGTGAATGCTGAAAGTGTTTCACTGCGAGGTACATTGCCAGGAGTTCACGGCCAAACGTGCTGTAACGTTGTTCTGCCGGTTTCAGCTGTCTCGAAAAATAAGCGAGAGGTTGTAGCTGTTGCTGTTGCAAAACTGCACCTACAGCTGTGCCCGATGCATCAACGACCAATGAAAACTGGGAGTCGGGTACAGGATGTGCAAGTAGCGATGTTGTCGCTAATTTCTTCTTCACTTCGTTAAAGGCTTTTAGCTGTATGTCATTCAACGAAATCTGCTCATTTTTCTTTTTCCTGTTACGTAACATGTCAGACAGAGGGGACAGGAGATCCGCACAGTGTGGGATGAAACGTCTGTAATAGTTAAGCAGACCGAGAAAGTGTCTCAGTTGGCGAAGTGAAGTGGGTGGTTGAAGGTCTTGTAGAGCCTTCACTTTTTCAGGTAAGGGAGATATCCCTTCGGGGCTTATAATGTGTCCCAAGAAAGTTAGCGACGAAGCACCGAAAACACATTTACCAGGGTTAATCCTCACCTGGTACTTTTGAAACCGTTCGAACAGTAGGCGGAGGTGAGTAACATGTTCCTCAGGTGAGGCACTTGCTACGAGGATGTCATCTATATAATTATAGACGAAGTCCAAATCACGCACTACTTCGTCCATGAAGCGTTGGAAGGTACTAGCCGCGTTTCGCAAACCAAAAGGCATAGTTAAAAATTCAAACGCTCCAAATGGAGTAGTTACTGCAGTTTTTGGTATGTCGTCTGGGTTCACTGGTATCTGATGGTAAGCCTTAACGAGGTCTAGTTTGGAGAAGGTCTTACAACCATGCAGGGATGAAGCGAAGTCTTGTATATGTGGGATTGGGTAACGATCAGGTACCGTAATGGCATTTAGTTGTCGATAGTCCCCAGTCGGACGCCAATCTCCAGAACGCTTTGGAACCATATGCAAAGGGGAAGCCCATGGACTGGACGAGGGGCGTATAATTCCCAGCTGCAGCATATGGTTAAATTCTGCCTTTGCCGCCTTTAGTTTATCAGCAGGGAGGCGGCGAGGGCGTGAGAACACCGGAGCGCCTGTGGTCTCGATGTGGTGTTTTGTAGAGTGAGTTGATTTGCTCACAACGAAATTTAAGTTAGTTAACTCTGGGTAAGAGCGTAGTAATGTTTGGTATGGGTCGTCAGTGGCGGCAATGAAAAATACCGGGCTGATAGGTGCGATATGTGCCTTAAAACCCATGACGGAAAGTTCCGTATTGCCGTCAATAAGTCGTCGCTTGCGCATATCCACTAAAAGGTTGAAGTGGTGCAGAAAGTCCGAGCCTAGAATGGGATATGGTAAATCAGCTACAGTAAAAATCCATGTAAAGTCTCTCCGTAATTCCAAGTCCAGAGAACGAGAAATTTGACCGTACGTGGGAATAGGGGAGTGATTTACCGCTTGCAGTGTGATGGGCGACAGTGGCGGCTTCTCAGTGAGGAGTTTCAGTGGCCAGATACTGCAAGCTGCTCCTGTGTCAACCAAACAACGTGCTTGGGACCTGGAGTCAGTGATAAAATAGGCACGGTTGTTACATAGATCTTGTGGAGAGTGTGCCGTGCTCAGCTCTCCAGATTTAAGTTTCCCTGGTTTGAAAAGGAGCAGGGCATTTTGCACCTCCGAGCCTTAGCGCAAAAACAACTGTGATAATAGCATAGTCCTGGCTTGCTTGATTGGCGGCGGTGGTGTGTGGGTGGCGAACGACTTTTATGTCCACGTCGAGGCGGTTGTGAATTGATTACAGTTAATTTACCTACTTCATTGGTAAGCTGCACTAAAGCTTTGAGTATCGCCACTTGTGTGGCACCTTCGCTTGTGTTCCCAACAGCAGAGAGGGTAGAGACTTCAGCCTTTGGCTGAGGAATGGACGCGGTAATAGGCCCCTTGGTGAATTCCATCACTTTATCTGCAGAGGACGCTATTACGTCTACTGAGCTCTTCTCTACCATGGGTGCCAGAATTGCCTTTACTTGAGGGGGCAATCTTGAGAAGAAAAGTTGCTTTATAATGACACTATCAGCAGGGACATCTTCATTCTGCGGAGCAATTCGCTTGGCATGCGGTCTCCCAACAGCTCGTCATTGACTAAAGTTTGGAACCGCTTTTCCGCTGATAGCGACGTCCGGAGCAGAACTTCCCGCTTAATACTGTCATAAGTAGCATTAAGGGGGGTGTTAGTTATCAAATCTTTGACAACTGGTGTCAATGACGCGGGAAATGCACTAAATAAAATAGGCAACTGCCGCTGCTCCACGACGTTGTTCGCTATAAAATATGACTCGAGTTGGACAAACCAAACTCGAACGTCGCCAGCGAAAGCAGGTAAAGTAGTCGCCATTTTCTTTTTAATATATAGCGTGACGACAGACCACCAAAAAAAATATCAAAGAAACACGTCTCAATGAGAAAGAAACGAGAGAGAAAACATTTCAAAAGACACAAGAAAATAGTGATATTCGTGTTAAACGAGAGAAAGGTGCTGCTTTAAGGTTCCTTAGTAAGGGAGATAACTGTCAGTTTCAAGGCCTGTCTTAAAAACAAAAGTTGGAATTAAAGATGGCGTCGCCCAATCACCATTTAGGCGGGAAAGTTAAATGTTAAGGGAGGAGGCGCTCTTTTAGCTTTAACTTTTGAAAAAATAAAATGTAAAAGTGTATTACTCACTTCTATTTTTCCTTTTTTTTTTTTTGTTATTACAATAAAAATATATTTTTTGTACCACGTGGTCAGTTGAAAAGAGCAGAGTAGTAAGTTTCTTCTTCTTTTTTTTTTTTTTCTGCCTTGTTGGCCAAGTCGAGGGTAATAATTTTTTTCTTTTTAAACTTTGTTTTCTTTGAACAAAATGTAATGTTCGTTATGCTTGCTTGAGTTGGTGTTTTTCTTGTGTACGGGCTGAAAAGAAGATACTTCCTCGTCGGAAAGTTTTTGGGGTTTTTGTTGTGAAGGCACGTGTTCAAAAAAATGTTATTTGAGTAAAGGGAGAATCTTTTTTTTTTTCCTATTTGACCACTTGGGAATGGGCGTCGGTATGTCTAGCAAAACGAAAGATGATATCTCTGTTTAGAAAGATTGTTTTACTGAGGGCAAAAATTTTTGCCAATGTCTTCTCAGCCGACGAATGAATTTAACGCACACGTGTGTCACAAACAAAATTCATGGGTGGTTGTATTTTTTTTTTTTTTTTTTTTTTTGGTTCTTTGAGTCAGGAAGCTTTTTCTCTCTCTCTCCTTTTAACTTTGCTTGTACTGTTGTCCGAAAGTGGAGGCCGAGTTTCGTGTTGTTATTTTTTTTTTAAATTTGTTTCGCAATCCTAAGGTGCCATTCGGGGTCACCATTTTATAGGAGGTTATGGGAAATGCTTAATTTCCCCAACACTATATTTTTTAGGCACACAAATGAATGACGAAACTTGCTTTTAGAACAACAACAAAGAATGGTTTATTATATAGTAAACGTACAAGATTGATAGTATGTAAGTGTCCATGGTGAAGCTAGCAGCAGATAGTATGTCAGTGTCCATGGTGAAGCTAGCAGCAGATAGTATGTAAGTGTCCATGGTGAAGCTAGCAGCAGATAGTATGTCAGTGTCCATGGTGAAGCTAGCAGCAGATAGTATGTCAGTGTCCATGGTGAAGCTAGCAGCAGATAGTATGTCAGTGTCCATGGTGAAGCTAGCAGCAGATAGTATGTAAGTGTCCATGGTGAAGCTAGCAGCAGCGTATGTAAGTGTCCATGGTGAAGCTAGCAGCAGATAGTATGTAAGTGTCCATGGTGAAGCTAGCAGCAGCGTCTTCCGCGAAAGCATTCCATGGGGAATCAGTGGCAGCGGTGTGAGAGAGACGTCCGTTACTCACGCTGACTCATGGCTCTCTGCTCTCCTCCGTTCTACAAACAGGACTAGGAAAAATAGTTCTAGAGAGGAATCAATGCGCCCCGCCCGTTGATTGGTCAGTGAGTGACCGAATCTCCCGTCGGGGGCATTGATTCGCTAAAGGAAATAGATCTGTGGCTGCTACAGATTTATAAATGTGCAAGAAGGGTTCTGATAGAAAAAAATTGTCTGACACGACACATAGGACCAACTTTCTTCACAGCAGAAATAGGTATGTATAGTGGAAATATATAGAACAATTTTGAACGTTTTCATCTTGGCATGTTTCACTAATGATGCAGTATAATAAGAAAAAGAATTATATTTCATGATAAAATTGGTGAGACAAACAATGGACACTTGATTTTTCCTATAACAATCATTCAGGAATTAGATTTTAACTAATTTCATTTCATCATTTTTCATGATTTACGTACCGTATATTTTCGGGCATAAGACGATCTTTAAACCCCAATAATCATCCCTAAAATTAGGAGTCGTTTTACACTACAGTTCTAAAAAAGAAACCTTAAATTCTGAATGGTGTTATTCTGAATGGTGTTTGTCGGTAGCCTTACCTCGGTCTTGGTACGAAAATCAATAACATACATGAAACGATTCATATCAAATAAACTAATAATAAAAGTAATAAAACCATTTGTACTTTATATATTATTGGGATAACTTTATAATAAATTGCCTATTTGAAGAATAATTTCATATCAATGAAATCAACTTGTATCTATGTAATCTCAGCTGAGAAAGTGTAAATATTGAGTTATGATTGGTTCACAACAATGGAATGTACTTTTATAGTACAATATTTGACTGTTATCAGCGGTATTTTGTGATCGTCGATGAAGTATATGTAAATGGCCATTAGTACACCAGGCTGTTTGTAACTGTTTAGATATAGGAAAAGATGAGGAAAAAGAAGAAGAATCAGTATTTACAATAGATTAATGTGATGAAACGTAAATAAATCAATGGTTTCCTTTTAGTAGACGTGTGTATGAAAACATGATATAAAATCGGTTTTATTTTGCTTATTTTGAATTTCTAAGGATGCAGTAACAACATTTCCAAGAACATATTTATATAATCAATATGCAGTCTTCTTATACTATATGTATAGAACAAATTCATGAATATTTGCTATATTTTTGGATCTCGTCTTATCTAAAGGCCAACTTATATGCGAAAATATACAGTATATCATGTTTGGCAAATGAATCATATTATATAAATATATCATGTCATATTTATATATAATTAAATTACTAGTAATGAAATAAAATAGTTCATTTAACATATAAGTTCTGATCAAAAAGTATCAGGACTGGTGATATAAAAAAAAAAAAAGGGTACAACACATACCAATTCGGCATTTAATTTCCTTCGAAGTAGTTCCCGTCTGAAGCTACACACTTTTTTTGGCGTCGTTTTTATTTATGGAAGCATTCCTGAAACTCTTTTTTGGGGATAGTGATCAGTTGCCGCATCGCATTCTCTTGAATTCCTTTGACATCTTGCAATTTTGTTCTTTTCAAGTGGGATTTGATTTTAGAAAAAGAAAAAGTTGCAAGGTGCGATATCTGGTGGTTGTCAGACCCGGAGGATGTTGTACTTGGCCCAAAAACTAGTGCACAGCCCATGATCACTGATGGAGCATCTGCAGTATGGTGAAACAACCACACTCTACACACTTTCCTTCCTGCATCTAATTCTCGATAAGATTTGTGTGACATCTCCCTCTATATGTGGTGAACTCTCTTATCGATTTTAACATAACAGGGTCCAATTGTTCAGTTTAGAACTGAACTGCTAGACTATCCATACAGATGACTTGATTATTGTGGTGAAGGGCTGTGTAGAACCAGTCACACTTTTTGAAAGAACTGTTGACAGAGAAATGTTGGACAGTGTGCCACGAAGCCTTGAAGCAGCTCTCCTCTGGCTTGAATTCAGACAATAGACTGATTGCTACCCAAGGTAAGCGGATTCAGTCTGTTCTGTTATTTAACCCATAGCTGGGTGGAGATGAATACATACCTTTTTAATGGGTATTAGTGTGAAGTGAATGAAACAGAATCAACTGGAATTTGAACTTGGCTTTTTTTGTGGATCCCGGGTGAGGAACCACACAAAATAATGAACACCAAAACAGATATTTGAGATAGAAAAAAAGGTTATATTAAACGTAAAGATACAACTGGAACGCAGGTTAGTAATCCAGGAATATGATTAGTAAGAAATATATATATATATATATATATATATATATATATATATATATATATATATATATATACAAGTCTTTGAAGTATATCCGTGTAATACTATTCTGGCTGAGTGGAGCTCAAAGCTACTATGACTACTGACGCGGTATTCTCTGTGTAACTTCGGTATCTCTCGGTAACTTACGGATCGGTCACTGTTCTCACTATGGCAGGAGTATATGTATACTCAAGTCGAGTCCATTATCATAGAAAAAGGGGTGATCCCACAACAGCTTTGTTATCGCATTCGTTTGGATTTCCTTCACGTCCTGAAATTTTGTTCCTTTCAGTGAGATTTGATTTTTTAAAAAGAAAAAGTCGCAAGTGGCGAGACCTGGGGAATATGGTGATTTTCAGAGTCGGAGAATGTGGCCCTTGGCCAAAAACTGGCGCACAGCTCATGATCACTGACGGAACCACTGTGGTATAGTGAGACGACTACACTCTAAACACTTTCCTTTCACGCAGAAACTGGTGCACTAATAACTTTACATTATCTATCTATCTATCTATCTATCTATCTATCTATCTATCTATCTATGTCATTCTGTTCATATCTATCTATCTATCTATCTATCTATCTATCTATCTATCTATCTATCTATCTAAGTCTTTTTAATTATCTATTTATATATCGATCTAGATATCTTATTCTGTTAATATCTATCTATCTATCTATCTATCTATCTATCTATCTATCTATCTATCTGTGAGTGTGTGTATTAGAATCCGCCAGAATGATGGGATAAAGAACAAATAGAAAATGTTTATCAATTTAACACGTTTCACTTTTATTAAAGCTCCATCAGATGTGGCGAAAAAGAAATCCTGACATTTTTATTTTTGTGCTGTTTACTTTTAATCGGTCAAGCAGGTTTTATGTGCATTTGACTTGTTAAGCAATGTTTGCGTCGTTCTGAACTCGACTAGAGGTTACACGTCCTTCTAAGCTTAAAATAATAATAATAATAACGAATTACAAACTTCACTGAAAAATTGTAAATATTGCTTTATGTGTGTAAGGGTATCATAATTCTAGTTTTTCTATGGACATGTCAATCTCTTCTTGAGTTCACAATGGCATAGCTTATACTAACGGTTTATTCTTTTTCATATCTCACATTCTCTAGTGAAGCTTTAATACAAGTTTAATATGTTAGACTGATAAATGTTTCCTATTTGTCCTTTATTATATATATATATATATATATATATATATATATATATATTTGAGGACCAACTGTTATACCATTTGGCTCTGACGAGCCGCGATAATAATATCAGGACGCGGTGAAATATGTATTATCCATTGTAATAATCTAAAATCTTTTATAAATTATATTACTCTGTTAAATTAAATAAATGAATTTAACATTGAGTTCTCTTGAGTTCGTCTCTATCAGAATTTACCTGGATTGTATACCAAGTGTGCTATGTTATATATATATATTTACTCATGTACACTTTGATCCTAAGCACAAATGTCCTGATCCGAGGCAGAAATACAGATCCATACATAATTTTGTCATTTTGGGGGAAAACCTGCTAGTGCCAATATAGTGATTTACTAAGTAAAGTTTAGATGTGGCACCAAACTGAAAGTATGAAGCACCTAGTGAGGATCGAACTCACTACTCAGTAGTAATTGACAATACTCAGTAATAATCGACAAAGCGAGACAAGCTTACTAAACCTTACGCCACATTGAAGTGCTCTTTCTAATATCAATATAATTCAAAACGTATTTCTTAATAATGAGTGGGTTAAATAATATTCCAATATTCTAATCATTTCTATATTCTTTCAGAAAATATAAAATTAAAATATTTTTATATGTGTGCGTGATGTGCAGGTGACATAACGGTTATTAATATGTAAAATGGAATCAGCTGATCAAGTCCAAAGTCTTCCCAGTACCATTTCTTTTACTTTATATCAGGGGTCGGCAAACTTCTTAGTGCAAGGGCCACATTCAAAACTTTATAATTTTGTAGGGTCGCAGAGTATATAAATTAAAATAATTAATATTTTAAATAGACAAAATAAAAGGCTTTTAAAGAAAAACAATGTAATTTTTATTAATTAATATTTTAAAGAACTGTAGAAGATTCATATGAAACACATTTGTTTGAAAGACAAACTCAGCTTACACTTTAAAAGAAAGCAATTTTTATTAATAAGTATTTTTTGTAAGAGCTTCACATGAAGTACGTTTGAAAGACATAACCTTGTTTTAAGAAAAAAAAGGAATTGTTTTTATTAAATAATATTATAAAATCGAAAAACAGTTATTTGAAAAACAAAGTAATTCTGTTTAAAAAAATATTAATTAATATTTTAAGGTGGAAACTTCAAATGAAACACATTTGTTTGAAAACAATAACTCGATTTAAATTTTCTCTTTCAAATTTACTAACATTTAGTGGGCCGCGCGAATTCTTTGTTGGCTGCATGTGACCACACCTGCTTTATACTCATGCCCTTGGAAAGAGCGTTAATCTGAACCCCCCCCACCACCAATTATGGTTAAAATAGTAAAAAATGAGCTCTTTAATCTAGAAACCAATCTAGAAAATCTTCGAATCCAAACACTCTGCCAACATGTCATATGACAATGTAAGGAACATTACTCGCCTATAAGATGTGTGGAGAGTAATGAGTTTCAGTGGACTGATCTTCAATAATAATAATAATAATAATAATAAATGAATATTCAGGCCGGTAGACGAAAATAAATAAATATACTGTTTAATAAATAAACAGAGCGTCTACTCTAATATGGGCATCAACTAAAAATAACATTTTAGTAATAAAATCTGTCGGATTAATAAATAAAAAGCAAAAACCTTCTTTAGAAATTGCTTTGTTTACGTCAGGATACGAAACTGAGTAGATATGGATGTTTCGAGAGTCTGAGAAAGATTTGCGTTTATAAGGCACTATTGAAGTTTGCTTGGTTATCGGTGCACTTAGGGGCCTAGTGGTCTAAAGCACATCGGCTCTAACGATAGTTTCCCCATGCGCACGTTCGAATTCTGCGAGAAAGCACATTCTTTCTTTAATACGATTTCTCGAATATTCAGGCCGGTAGATAAATAAATATACTGTTTAATAAAAGAAGCGTCTACTCAAATATGGCTATCCACTAAAAATAATATGTAATAAAATAATGCAAGATTTAACATTATGGTGCAGAGGATATCGGCTTCGAACGAGAATTCGGAGAGCTGAGTTCGAATTCCAGTTGAATTCGTTGTATTCGCTTAGGCACAAATGCTCTTGGGAACGGTATTAATCCATCGCTTTTTCCTCCAGCTATTGGTTAAATTGCAGGAAAAATTGGTATCTATAGCCTTGGTTGGCAACCAGTCTACCGCAGAAAGTAATGGTAACCTGCTACAAGAAAATCTTCTGCCCAGTTAGTCTCTTTGGCGATCATGTCTCGAAATAGATATGATCGCCGAAGCGTGTATCACGTATGGCACTTAACTGACTGACAGTGACATTGTCAAGGTATGTTTGTGACTGATAGGGTGGGTGTGGGATTTACCTAGGTCCTATAGTCTTGGTAGAGCCTCAAAATCTAGGTGTAGTGAGGGGAAGGCCAGCTTTGTTGTATGTCATTATAGGTCCTTCTCAGCAATTCGGAGCATCGTGAAGATCCTAGGACCTCATACTTCATGGGGGGGGGGGGCTGTCCTTCAAATTCCAGTTTTTTGTTTTGCATATTGGCTTCAATTAACTCCTCATTGAATTATTATTAATTCCTTGATGTGTGCGGATATAGGTGGGGGACAGATTGTTTGCACTTTGCTTTTTTATGGGCTTTTTTTTTAGTCAAGGCCCAAGGGGTTAACTTTTTTTCGTAGAACTACTAAGTCCTCTCCCACAAATCAGTGAGGTACTCAAACTCAACTCAAGGAATGTTACGGAAAATAGTAACTACTAATTTTTACGAAGTTTTCATTAATAATATTTTGATTACTTGTATTAATATTTGACTTTGATAATAGTAACGATAGCAGGAAAAGACACTGAAATAGTGACATAATAGTTATGTTTTTTTTTTATTCTTTTTGTTGGCGGGAGTGGTGGTTGTGAGAGAGAGAGAGAGAAACTAAAAAACAGAGCGTAGTATTGTATTATTATCTATCTTTCTGGTTATGTATGTATTTAAAACTATAAAAGCCAGATGTGAACCATTCGATTCATGACACAAGCATCAGTTGTTTGTGCAGAGGCAGCGTAAGAACAAAATCCTTTTAAATATAGTCTTACTATCGTCTGTTCAACAACATGGCGCCGGTTCTTGCCTCTTCTTGCTCTACTAACCACAAGGTTTATGTGATTGGGGTCGGAATGACAAAGGTAAAGCACATAATTTGCCTAAACACATAATTTTATGTATGTGTATATCTTTAATATTACGGTCCACACAGTAGAAAAAATAGTTGTTTATACAAACTCTAAATTCAGTCTGTTTGTCTTTTTTTTAAAAACATAATCAATTTTTGTTGTTTTTGATTTTTCAAGTGTTTCTTAGATTATATTTTTCTTTAAAAATGTTATTTCTAATAAAATAATAATAATAGAAAATATATAAAGAAAAATATAAAACTCCGAGTGAAAAGAAAATTAAATTTTTCTCTGCGATAAAAAATAAAATGCCACTAAATGGTTGTTTTCAAATTTCTTAAAAACAATTTTAAACAACAATTTTTTTCACTTGATAAATCATGTCTGATAGTTTTTAAAAGAAATAATTTTAAAAAATGAATGTTTATTTATTTTTTTTTTTGTTTATACAAATTTTCGACTAATGTCGGTTGGAGGAGGAAGATGGTTTTTTAAGTTTAAAGTTAGTAATTTTCTTATTACTTTTTTTTTTTTGAAAGATGTTTCTTACAATTTAGTAAGTGATAAAAAAAATATTCCATTGTTAAACATGTGGAGTTGATAGTTAAAATCAACAAAGCCACATTGTCGTAAACAGGTCTGTTGAAAAGATTCAGACATTTGTCAGCGATTTTCTTATTTTTCTTCTCTTTCTTTATCATTTTAAAATCTAATTCTCAAGCACTTATTTAGATATAATTTTAAAACTAATAAAAATTATTTAACATTTGTTAATGGAAGAAAATAAGTTAAATCTACTTCTTTATTTTTTTTATAGCACAGACGTTTTGTAAGTAAATGTTTAAAAAAATTTAAATAATAAAAATGAAAAACGACTAATTTACAAGAAAAATATTTGAAATACTCCTAAAAATAAAACTATTTCTATCTAGTTCCGTGTCTTTTTTAAAAATTTCAACTTCTCCTCCTTTATTTGGATCTTTTAAGAAGAATGAAAATTTGTAAACAAATAATTTAATCATCGTTAGTGGAAAAAAAAAAGTTAATTTCATTGTCTTCTGTTTTCTGACACGTTGAAATTTTTTAAAATTAAATTAAATAAAAATTAGCAAATTAAATTTCTTTGATGCCCTGAGCAAAATCATTGAAGAAAGATAACGTTAACTTAATAAAATCATTAAGAAATAATCATAATGAGTCACTCAAGAAAATTAAAAAAAAAACGTATTTTAAATTTTTATCCTGCAGTTTTAAAATTTATTTTTTACATAAATATAGAAAACGGGGGGGGGGGGATTTTTAAAACAATAAAATTATGATATCCATTTCGCTTTGTTCATGAATAATAATATAAATATTAAAAATTAGTGTTCAAGTTCAAACAAGTTGAGAATGAACAGTAACTTAACACTAACAGAAGTTGAGTATGAATATAGTAATTTTTTAGTAAATTAACAAATTTGATATAATTCTAAATGTCAATTCTTATGTAATTTTAAATTAAATCGGCGTGCCTTTTCACCAGCGGACACCTGTTCCAGTTTATGGAGATTACGTCACAATATTTATTTATTTTTTTTAAAATATGAGGTGATATTATTTTTACGCGTCTGAATAATAAAAAAATCCTCAATAATCACATAAGGCTATATATATATGCATTTTTATTTTTACCATTATTTACAACTAGAACAGAATGACCTACGTAACTGAAAAAGCGGAAGCCCAAAAAAACTGAAATCATAATAAAAAGAAAAAAAAATGTTCGCACTTATTTGTTAATTTTTGTGGAAAAAAAAACAGAAAAAATAAAATCAAATAAAGGCAGTATTGACAATAAAAGCATATACTTGTACTTTTTTTTTTTAATTTGTGGAGGAGATAAATATTCTCTGTTCAACAAAGCTTCATTATTACCGACATGGAATATGCCCAAGGAAGGTTGTAAAAGAAAGTGTAATGCACAAAAAACAAAAACAATCGGAATAATATCCATGAACTCTGAACATGATAGCTAAAGAATAGTTTCAGAAGTCCACGAAAATAGTGTTTAAGCAATTGACCTAAGAGCAACGCATAAAATTCAGCATGGCTTCTGCCCAGAATCTTTCATGACTATAAGCTAATACACAATAAAGCAAGCAAATGCAGTTGTTACTCAGCTGTTAAAGCATTGGAGTGAGGAATGAGTAGTTTGCTCACATTTTGAGAACTGGGCCGGCTTGAGAAGTTTTCAGCACCTCTGCATTTGTGTATTTAATCTCTGCCATTTAAGCTTATGTTGAGGCATCTTAAATAACAGAACTAGTTCTCACATTTTTTCTCAAGATGAGAACAATACTTTGAACTAATACAAGAATATTAACAATTACTCATCTCAGAAATAAAATAATAAATTATGAAATGCAACATCAACCTGCCATCATAACCAAATGTCAAACCCATCTGACATTTAATATAAAAGACTACAAAACACAAACTTTATGACAGTGACATAGTAGATATGAGTTGGTTATACATGCACTATTGTCATCTAATGGTCATGAGTTTAATCCTTGAATCTGATAGTGACACTGTTCATTCCTGCTGAACTATCTGTTGCCACTGGGATAAAATATCACAATAATCAACAGATATTCCATATCAGCCAATCAACAGAAAACTGATGATGACCAGAGTATACTTGATTGAAACATTATCCATAATAACATCTGTATCAAACAAGATGAGAACAATAGTTTGAAATGCAGGGTGTCTGTAAAATCTCTTTACAATTTAAATTATTACAAAACAAATGAATAGACAAATATATAGAAATTGTTACAAAATAAGGATTAGATATTGAAGTTTGTTTTTAACTAATTGAATATATTTCTATAAGGGCATGATTAGTTGCACAAAGCATATCAAGATAGTACTCGATTGATGTTTTCCTCACATGTTCTTGGTTGTTCACTTCTCCCTTTATCCAACAATGTCACTGTCTCTATAAACTTGTGCCATGCATGAATTGACGGATGTGATATTGGATCTCCTCCATACTTGGTTCTGTAGTTCCACTGAGTCTGTGTATTCAATCTTGTTTCAATAAACCATGACACATCCTGTGCCTTTTCTTGAGAAGTAGCCATTTTTTTAGGAGTTCATTTAACATTACCCCCTTTCATCAACAGGATACCTGATATACACAAATACAATGTGAATAAAAACTTTGATAACTACTGAGTCCATAGAACAAATCTAAGATATCTCATCAATTGCTTTTGTAATATACTTTTTAAATTGTAAAGAGACTTTATGGACATCCTGTAATACAAGAATGTAGTTCTCACATTTTGTGCTGTTTTTTTCCACATAATACATAGATCCTATTCAGGACGTTAGATTCAACCACTCCAAGACCTCATCACTGTTGCAAAAAAATTAAATTTTGAATGGTATAGTACATACAGTTTTTTAAAAAAAATATCTATTAGAATACTAGCAGTATAGCTCGGCATTGCTCAGGTGTAATGAAGGCTTTAAAACTAATCCATGGTCCTGGAGCTCAGACTCAGCCTAAAGAATATTTGTGTGAAGTTTGGTGAGAATCGGATAAAAATTGTGGATTTGTATAAAGGGCATACAGGCAGATAAACAGACACACACACACAACATCTTGCCTTTTATATATATATATATATATATATATATATATATATATATATATTATCGATTTTTCTGCACTATTGTAAGAACTGCAACCTTGAAACTTCTGAATATTGTTTCTTATGTCTTTGTCTATGAGTGTATCAAATTCGATTAAAATCAGACCACTCCTTCTATAACCTGATTTTTTTGATTATCAATTTTCAATATTTATCGGGGGTACCTTGACACAAAACCTAGCTAAGAACACTCACAGACACTTATAGTACAACTGTGTAAATTTTCAAGAAAATCGATTCAGCCATTTCAGAGTCTATAGGTAATGGACACATACACACACGCACACAGAGACAAAGTTCCATTTATAAATAAGTTTAGATTAACACTTTATCATTAAAACAAATATGGATTAAATTTGACAGAGTGGGATGTACAGGTGGTATAATAGATAGTGGCTTAGAATTGGAAATTGGAGAGCAAAGTTCCATTTCTAGTCAGATTTATTATCTTCACTTACAAGCAAATACCCTTGGGAAATGTAGAAAACCATCTCCTCACACCAGCTATGGGTTAAATAATACAATATATCTGAGAAAAAAAAATCATTATTTTTTTAAAAAATGTTAGTGTAATGTTCACTCACAGAAAAAAAAATGATTCTTTCAATCCCAAAATATATTTTGACTTTAAATAACCTACAAAGCTGTGAGTAAACCTGCCAGCTGAAATGTTTTTCTGGAGCACAGCAACTTGGATCCATCATATGAGAAATTTAGGAGATGCATGAGGACCAGTGATGCCTGTCCACTCAAAAGCACAGTGTGACAGACATCAAAGGTAATACAGAGCCCCCATTGACCACATATTTTACACTGGATGTCAAAGATTGAGGAGAATGTTGGACAGCTCAACACATTGGCACCCCAGTGACTCATTCTGGGGTTAAGGGCAAAAGAAGAACCCATAAAAAGTTCATAAACTGTAAAAAAACAAATTAATCAATCAAACAGAATGATTAAATAACAAATAGGAAAACATTTAGAAATTTAATGTTTCATTTTTATTTTGTTATTTAATGACTTTATCATTATCACATCCACTACTGCGGACATATCTCATGAAACTTACACTGCCTACTGTCAGTGTATATGTACATTTTCAAGACACAGTGAAATGTCAGCTTCTATCATTTGTGTTGTAAACTGACTAGCACTTAGTGATATTTTCTCTCCAGTACAAAATATAGTAGTGTGCAATATAAATCTTGTCGCATATTTTTTATTGTATTGTATTTAGCAGTCCTGGGTATGATAATAAACTACATCCACCTGGCAGCAAAGCCTCTGATCAGGAGATTGAAGGTTCTGAGGAGTATGGAGTCACTTCTTAATTGCTGTTGTTACTAGGTCCACTCTGACCCAAGGTGGTAGCACCTGTTAGGATCCCAGCTGTGAGAAAATAGTGAACACCTGAACAAAAGCAAAACACTTTAAAAACACATTTTTATGAAGATGCCAGCAATACATTTTTATATATAAAAAATTACCAACAATATATATTCATAGTAAAATGTCCAACAATACATTTTTATAGTAAAATGACCAACAATACATTTTTATAGTAAAATGTCCAACAATACATTTTTATAGTAAAATGACCAACAATACATTTTTATAGTAAAATGACCAACAATACATTTTTATAGTAAAATGACCAACAATACATTTTTATAGTAAAATGTCCAACAATACATTTTTATAGTAAAATGTCCAACAATACATTTTTATAGTAAAATGTCTAACAATACATTTTTATAGTAAAATGACCAACAATACATTTTTATAGTAAAATGACCAACAATACATTTTTATAGTAAAATGTCCAACAATACATTTTTATAGTAAAATGTCCAACAATACATTTTTATAGTAAAATGACCAACAATACATTTTTATAGTAAAATGACCAACAATACATTTTTATAGTAAAGTGTCCAACAATACATTTTTATAGTAAAATGACCAACAATACATTTTTATAGTAAAATGACCAACAATACATTTTTATAGTAAAATGACCAACAATACATTTTTATAGTAAAATGTCCAACAATACATTTTTATAGTAAAATGACCAACAATACATTTTTATAGTAAAATGACCAACAATACATTTTTATAGTAAAATGACCAACAATACATTTTATCTTTAGTTGAAGTCATAAAATTATATAAATATATATATAGTGCAGAGTATCCAATCAAAAACCAACACTTTTATGCCCATAAAAAAATCACTGTCAGTGTATTTATAGGCATTCATTTCCATTTTCCTAAAAGAGGCTAGCACAGCCAGGCAACAACACTATAACAATGCAGCTGTGAAAGTTAATAAAACTCACCATACAAGGTGCTACTCAAAATTAGGAGAGTGATTGATCATTATATGCCTTCTGAATATCTTATAGTTTTGCTCTCATTTTTCATGAGCAATGTTCTAGTAATAACTGGTTTATACAGTTGACTTTGAAATAGTACTTTAAAGAAAATAGTTGAAATTAGCTACTGTAAAAGAAATTTAGTGAGGCTTATCTAACTCAAGTTCCAGCAAGGTCATTTTTGTGCAAATACCCTTAAAAAGTTATAAAAACATCTCTTCTCCCACCCAAGAGCTGGGGGTTAATAATAGGGCAGACTGGTTTCTCTAGCTCTGATTGACAACTAGTCTGGACGAACAACTTACAAACTGGTTGGGCATGGGACAAACTACTTGACTATAAAAACTTATTTGCTACAGAATCCACTGCACATGACCAAGTGTGTTGACAGTTGTGGCACCACTCTTCTCCATGAGACTTGAATAAGAGAGAACTTTTACTCTAAAAGCTGAATATTTTATTTTTCATATATTCTTGAAAAGTAAAATTTTATTTTAAAATATATATACATGTGTGGTGTTGTAGTGCGGTGGATATTGGCTTGGAATGAGAAATTGGAGAGCCAAGTTCGAATTCCAGTCGAATTTGTTGCATTCACTTACATGCAAATACCATCGAGAAAGATATTAATCAGTCTGTTCCCTCCAGCTATGAGTTAAATAGCAGAACAGATTAGGTTCTACAGCCTTGGTTAGCAACCAGTTTACCACAGAAAGTAATGGCAACCTACTGTGGGGAAATCTTCTGCCAGTCAGTCATGTCTCTTTCAAGACATATTGTTGAGTTTGTGATGATGCTGATGAAAAAAAAATGCCCTGAGAAGTGAGGACACTACGATGTCTTCACAAAACTTTGAAGTCTGACATAACTCTGCTCAGCTAAGTGACAAAGTATTCCACCTTAATCATATATATATATATATATATATATATATATATATATATATATATATAGTTAATTTTTCATTTGTTTAAAATACAAGCAACATTCAAAAAGGCTGAATGTTGCTCGTATTGAAAAAAAAAATAACAGAAAATTAACAAAAAAGTAATATATATGATTAATGTAGAGAATATGTAGGGTAAATATACATGTATTGTACATGCACATATATAAATATTTTGAGGTGTTAATAAAACAGTGCTTGATGTAATTTAACAGCGCTATAAACCATATATTAATAAACATACATATAATCCTATGTTTATAGCATGAAATTCCGAGTTGTATTATAGAAGCTAGATGATATGTATATTTATTATTATATACTGGGGTTGAACAATAGAGGTTCCTAGTAACCTGTTGAAAATTCCCCAAATGTAAAATTTGAATTTACATATGAAATAAATAAACATCTCAGTAAATTAAATTTACATCGAGCTCTCTGTTGGATCAGTTTTAATAATTGACCTAATATTACTAAGATCTATTGGGATTATTTAACAATCTTCTTTTGGATTTATTACTGCTATTAATCATTTCAACCCAATCAAGACAAATCCATTACTATTGCACAGGGTGTTACAGTGAGAGAAAAAAAGGTAAGGGAGATGGGATTTAGGGTGGTAAGAGATGGCAATTGAAATTGCATTTAAAATCTTGGAGATTGTAGTTATCAGGGAAGCAAGTATACAGAAGAGAGTTCCACAGGCAGGAAGTGTGAAGAGAAAAATTGCGAGAGTAGAAGCAGCAGTTACATTTTACATTTTGACAGTAAAAGGGTGGGACCTAGATGCCAATCTAGTAACACAAGTAAATTCATGTGGTCGGTGCACCAGGGAAAGAAGCCCGTCAAAGCAGAAGCCATGAAAATATTTGTAGAAAAGACAGGAAAGTCATATCCCATTGATGAGAAAGTGACTGAAGTTGAGCTGCTAAATGAGGGTGAATTTTTTTATGTGAGTCAAGGAGAAAAATAGTCATGCTGTACCAAATCAAGTCTGTGCTGGTGGAAGTGGGAGAATAATTAAAGGAAATAACTTAATTGTGTTGGTACTTGTTTTTGGTATACGTACGTACAATTTTTATTTTTTTATTTTTTTTTAACACTTAACAACTTCAATTATTAGGAGTCGGAACCTGAAGGCAGAAGAAACTAACTTTGATTCTTCTTCCTCATAGTCCTTACAGAATGCTTTCAGGGAGCTTAGTGGCACCCGTTTACTCTTCAGGCTCTCAACCGACAACTGAAGAACACGGAATATGATGTGTGCCGTCCTCAGGTTTTGAATTCAAAGTTGTCCTTCTAGACTGGTTAGCATTCAAATCTATAAAATCCAGCTTGTCTTGCTATTTATCATAGCTGTGGTAGGGAGAAGGAATGGATTCATACCTTTTTTTGAATGTACAGTGTAACCCTGATATAAGAGAGTTGTCGGGACCGGATAAAAGTTATCTTATATCTGGGTTTCTCTTATATCCTGGTTTGGTCTCTTTTATATACATTACCACAGGCTCCAATTTGGGACCAGATAAACTCTCTTATATCCGGGTTATACTGTAAGTGAATGTAATGAACTTGAATAGAATTTGAAGTCGGCTCTCTGATTCTTCAATTAGAACTGCTATTCATTACTTCACCATGCCACTAGTAATGTACAAATGTAAACTTTCTTAAAATAAAAATTTGGTTTATTTTTTTTTAATTTAATGCAAACTTACATTACTTCTCTTCTCAGATCTCTGATTTACTTTTGTAATTTGTGTATGAAGTTTTAAATGCATTTATTTTAAATGCATTTCCTGTAAATAGTTATCTTGCAATTTTTGTATAACTTCTGCATTTTGTGTGAATGTTATGCAAAGGAAAAAAATCATAACCCAATTCTCATCCCATGATCCTACTTGTCTATCATAAATAACTTTTTGCAAAATTAAATCTTGATTAAGAACTGCTACCTTCTTTTTATTCCTCTCTCTGTCTTGAGTTCTGTCATTGCAAATGAGGAATGTTTATTTTTGTAATTACCAGAGAAATTGTGCCTTGACCTTATATGTAAGCTCCAAGTAAACAGAAATACTAACCACTGGTTCATTTTATAATTTGTCTTTTATAATTGCAATAAAAATGGACATTAAAAAACAACTGTAAAAATAACAAAAATGTTTATAATGACCATAAAGAGGTAAATAAAAAAAACAGAAAAAAAGCTTAACAGGAGAGGTTTTCATTCCTCTCTTCTCAGAGCTCTACCAAAGCACGAAAAAACATACACATTGAATAAAATAAAAAAACACCTAAAGGTAGGATGTTTTATACATGTATATTATGCAACAAAATTCAAAATCACTTCATATGGGGAATAGCCTATTTCCACAGATGAAGATGTCAGTCATCTGTTTTGTCAACCCCGGTATGGACTGAGTTCATGTCTGAGTTTGCTCTGTATTTAAATTCATTGAGTTCTTTTTGTGGATCAATTTTAATATTTTATATTACTAGTATCCACTTTGATTACTTACCACCAATTTATTTTCCACAGATTTATTACTATCTCTTGGACGAATGCTCTCGCAAAAACATTTCTAATTTAAATTTTAAAATCATTTGTTTCTGATGAAAGGCCAAGGATGGTCTGAAATATCAAATATAATAATAGAAATAAATAAATACTGTCAGAAAAATACATTTTTAATCTTACAACTTTTTAGTAGTTTTTCTTATATATATATTATGGACTCTCCCGTCGATTTCGACGTAAGGTCGTTCTGAATGGGCGTGCCTCTTCGTCCTACAGCACGAATGCTGGTGTCCCACAAGGCTCTATCCTGGGCCCAACGCTCTTCCTTATTTTCATCAACGACCTCCCAGATGAGATCAGGTCCCAAGTAGGCATCTACGCAGATGACACTACAATATACTCCCGCTCCAGTAAGAAACCTGTCGTGGCGGACAGACATAATCTCGCTGCTGACCTTGAGCGGGATCTACACTCTGTGGTGAACTGGGGCAAGAAGTGGCTTGTCAACTTTAATTCCTCTAAGACCAAGCTGTTGTCTGTCAACCATTACAGGCAACCTCTTCTGCCTCCCATAAGCATGGACCAGATGATTCTCCCGGAGAGTAATACACTACGCCTCCTCGGACTTACCCTGTCCTCAGACCTCAAATGGAAGCACTATATTGAATCCATAGCAAAATCTACTGCTAAGAAGATTGGGTCACTATGTCGATCCAGGATGTTTTTTCCACCTGAATCCATCCTGCATATATACAAGTCAACCATCCGTCCGTGCATGGAGTACTGCTGCCATTTATGGTCAGGTGCCCCTGCCGTTCTCCTCAGTGTTCTTGACAAGCTCCAAAGGAGAGTCTGTAATGTGATAGGTACTGATCTGGCGACTCGTCTGCAGCCACTTTCCCATCGTCGAAATGTGGCCTCCCTCTGTCTCTTCTATAAATACTTTCATGGCTTCTGCTCGGATGAGCTTAAGTCACTGATGCCTCCTCAACAGGTGTTTACCCGTTCAACCAGACTGGCAACTGGGTCCCACCCATTCACAGTCAGGTTAGCCAAACGCAGACGACAATTCTACTCCTGCAGCTTCCTCTCTCGCACTTCCCGCCTGTGGAACTCACTCCCGTATTCTTGCTTTCCTGACGGCTACGACCTCCAGAAATTTAAAAGCAAAGTTAATACTCACCTACTAACCACTGGCCTCTAGCTCTCTCTCCCCTCCCCTGTATAAGCTTCCCTTTCTCTCCGCCCATGTACCTGTCATTGCACCTGCTTTCTCAGTTTTCTATTGTTCCTTTCTAACTAGCTTGTACTCCTCACTCTTTTCTAATTAATCTTTCTACACTTATGTAACCCCCTGCACATCAGTGGCGTTTCTGCCTTGCTCGGGGTGAAATGATTAAAAAAAAAAAAAAAAAAAAAATGAGCATCTAACACAGACAACCACACAAAGAATTGTTTAAAGTGGTGAAGGCTTGTGTAGCACCATCCACACTTTTTGGGATTGCTGATAACAAACAATCGGTGCAGATGTCTACCACAGATCACATGAACAACAGACCTCAGTTATTTAACCCATAACTGGAAGGAATGGACAGATTAATACCTTTCCCAAGGGTACCAGTGCGTAAGTGAATGCAAAGTGTTCAACTGGAATTGGAACTCGGCTCACTGATTTCCTCCTGTGAGCCGACATTCACTGTACCACAACGCACATCTGTCAATAACGCTTACAGCACCTGGTCACCCATCTAAGTACTGACCAGGCTCAACATTGCTTAACTTTGGTGATCGAGCGAGAACTGGTGTATTCAACGTGATATGGCCGTAAACACACACACACACATATATATATATATATATATATAAAAAAAAAAAAAAAAATTGTGTATTAATCACTCTTGTGCAGTCCCGGTTCACACTCCACCGTCTATTGAACAGGTGAAGAGGCTCATCCCTTGTTTCCTGTTTAGGATGTATTTTCCGGCTTTCTCTTTTCCAATTTTTTCACTCTTTTTGTTTTTTTATTTTTTTCAATTGGAGTAGATAGACTAAACTATCGTCCGGTTCACACTCCACACACGTCTATTGAACAGGTGAAGAGGCTCATCCCTTGTTTCCTGGTTAGGATGTGGTTTCCGGTTTTCTCTTTTCCAATCTTTTCACTCTTTTCTTTTCAATTGGAGTAGATAGACTAAACTATCGCCTGGTTTACACTCCACCCACGTCTATTGTACAGGTGAAGAGGCTCATCCCTTGTTTCCTGGTTAAGATGTGGTTTCCAGCTTTCTCTTTTCCAATTTTTTCACTCTTACGTAGCCCCCTGCGCATCAGTGGTGTTATCGCCTTGCTTGGGGTAATATGATTAAAAAAAAAAAATCACACTTTTATACAAATTTCATTGAAAACAACTGACAACATACTGTGGTTAAGTCTTTTATTTAATTTGTCATGTGTTCTTATAATTTTCTTCTCTTCAGGACATAAGTTATATAGAAATGGTCTAAATGTTTTGTATGTCCAAGCTCTTTCAGTTATACTTTAAGTCATTTTTTTTTTTTATTAATAATGCTTCCATTATTTTTAGTGTTTTTTTTGCATGTTTTTATGCTACAAATATCCACATGTAAAAAAAAAAAAGTGGGAGGTGGGTAAAAGTATAGCCAAAAGTGCTAAGATATGCAAAATATTTGGATTTGGACAATTTCTATATAATTTGCATCTAGAAAAGAACACATGAAAAATTAAATACAAATTTAACTGCAGTCATTTTTCCTGAAACTTGTGTGTATATATATACATATATATATATATATATATATATATATATATATATATATATATATATATAAGACATTTTTTTTTATCTTCATGTGTGTGTGTTTGTGAGAAATGTCTGCGGTTGTCATATTTTGCTGTGTCTCACTGACCCACTGAGAGGCAATGACACTAGACATTTCTCAGATGAACACATTTTTAATATATAATCCTCAAAGGCTAATAACATTCAGGCCAAAACGTCACTCTTTCTGCTTCCAGAGGGCGGGCTGGAAAGACTTAATATCTTTAGATAATATATATGTATAGGACCTTTAAATGTAAATGAGTCTTCTTTAGTACTTACTGGACACACTGATGGTTTTGTAACAAATGTTCTGCTCTTTCCAGCTCAGATATACTGACACACCCATGTAAACCATCACAATATGGTACACGTTGATTTATTCTTAATTCCAATCCCTGACCCATTCTGCCTATTCACTGGTATATTACTGAACCAACACCACAAAAAAGTAGTGTATACCCACAAATTGATGCCAACATCAATTGTCAATTTTTGTTCATATCTTTTGAAAAAGGCATGAACATATACCACACTATGCACTGTTTATGATTTTGACAAAAGCTTATCACTGGCAACATTAAAAGAAAACAAGGGTAAGTCTGTGTAATGTGCAATTCTAATTTTTATGCAGATATGTGTGGGTGGTATCAGAGCTAGTTGTATGGAAAATGAAATCATCAAAAAAAGTTCAGCATATACTTTCACCAGCAATGAACAAGAGCTTACAGGTTGTACTCATAAATCTTTGCATTAGTGAATGTGATTCACTTTTTCAAGCACATTATCCACCATCTAGCTGTGTTCACATCCACTGTTTAGTCATCATAATATACAACAAGCATTGATGAATGCTGTTGGGTTGGTTGATCTTGATGTGTTAATCCTTAATGTTGAAATTAATTTTTTTTTTTCCTTTTTTTTAATATTTGCATATATAAGCAATAGGTAATATTGGTTATTCCTGTTTGTCTTTAACTTTTAACACTCTACATTATTCACATGTATTACTTTTGACTCTACCTCCTCGACTTCAATAGTTTCATTCTGAGTTTTAAGCAAGGTGATTTTAACTGTTGCTATCAGTAAGTTAAGTGCCATACGTGATACATGCTTGGGCAATCATGTCTTGAAAGAGACATGACTGACTGAACAAGATTATCCTGCAGAAGGTTGCCATTACTTTCTGCAGTAGACTGGTTGCCAGTCAGAGCTATAGAACTTAATCTGTTCTGTTATTTAACCCATAACTGGAGGGAAGAGATGGATTAATACTTTTCTCAAGGGTATTTGCATGTAAGTGAATGCAAGGAATCCAACTGGAATTTGAACTTGGCTCTCCGATTTGTTGTTCCGAGCTGATGTTTACTGCACCATAACACACATCCCCACTGTTGCTATAGCAGGACATAATGACACAATCATGGGATTTAAGTATAAAATTTCTTCAACAGATGGAGTCACCTGCAATTGTAGGACAAATATTTTGCTTTGGGAATCATGTTTAGAGTACTTTCTGAGTCGGAGTGTCTTACCCCTCTGCAGAGTAAGTAGTTGACATATTCTAGGCTTCCATCTATAAATAACAAATGTAAAGGTTACTTTCTTTTTCACTGAAACGTTTATTACAATCATAGTTAATGTTAACTACCTGATGAGACATTGTTCTTTCAATGATGAAACAGAATGTACAATCTTGTAGTAGTTTGTAATTTGCACATGTTATAATGTAATGATAATAATTACATATATATGTATAATGTAATGTATGTATGCTAGAAGCTGTTTTTCTAGGCTACTGCTCAGCTACTATCAGTAACAAGGCTAAAATAATGACTGAAGGTCCAACCTCTACTCTTATACCTTCAGCATCTGCCTATAACATGATACTGATACATGATACATATTATACATATTATTAACATGATACATGATACATATTCATGATACATGATAATGAACCAGCAATAAAACAAAGCATTACTTTTAGTGTGACCTTCATGAATTAAAAAATAAAAAATGTCTTTTTATATATTGTATTTACTTAAAAATCATTAACCAAGATAATGATCTCATGTTTTAGCAAAATAGTTTCTAAGACAATTTTTTTCTGAAAGCTGATCCACTGTTCAGTCAATCAGTCAGTTAAGCAAGGGTGGTCATGTCTCGAAAGAGCCATGACTGACTTGGCAGAAGATTTTCACACAGCAGGCTGCCATTACTTTCTGTGGTAGACTGTTTGCCAACCAAGGCTATAAAACCCAATTCATCTTGCTATTTAACCAATAGCTGGAGGAAGAAGAGATGGATTAATAGCTTTCCCAAGGGTATTTGTGTGTAAGTGAATGCAGCAAATTCAACTGGAAATTGAACATGGCTTTTCGATTTCTCATTCCAAGCTGATATCCACTGCACCACAACACACATCCACTGTCCATAAAAGCCAATTTAATCTTTATAAAAAATGAGGTACAAAATGAAGCACTTCTAAATCAGATTTTTACCTGTGTTGCATGACAATGAGTTTTCACTTGTTTAAAATCAAGCTTTTTATCTTTTTTTTTATCTGACCTTTATATTTCTTTCTCCATGCAAAGGTTATTGATAGGAATATAATCAAATGATTTTATTGTCAAAAGTTTTTCTCTCTGCTTGTGTGTGTGTATATATATATATACACACACGCATATATATATATATATCCAAATGAATAAGGAACAAAGAAAATATTAACAACGTTCAAAATATTAATTTATGAATATTTATTATAATTTAGAGAAAAAAAATAGCGTTTCTTACCTGATGAGACTTTGGCCCTGCAATGTTGAAACAAAATGTACACTTTGTAGTAGATTGTAATTTGAACATGTTCTAAATTATAATTTATAATAAATAAATAAATGAATATGTGTGTGCGTGCATCCTGGTTGGTTCTATTTTATTACTGGGGGTGGGAGGGGCTAGTCCTATGACCATAAAAGACTGACTTTATATTTTGATTATTAACATTAAACCACTGTCAATGTTCAATTTTTGAAAATGGTTTCCTTTTTATATATCCTAGAGATTATAAATAAATGCAATATTAGTTTGACCAAGTGACAACATTACAAAATTTTGACCATGCTGTATAAGATCTTCACACGTACAGCGCTGTGTCAATTGGATTTATTATGGTGAAGCTCTCACTATTCTGTGAAAGTTATCTTCTGATGACCTAATTTGACTTTTGAAGTTTGTACCATCTTTTTTTTTTCTTATCTATATGTAAATTAGAAATAATTTTTTAAAGGATATATTAAAAATAACCTTGTGTTCGGATGATGGCATAAATAATATCAATTCTTATGCACAAATGAAAAATGAATGACCAAGTTAATAATATATAGTGTTGATTTGTTCCTAAGGAAGATAACTTCAAAATATTTTACAGGAATTACATTTCTTGTGATGAATGCTATAGATAGACAGTGTTAGTGTTTAGAAAGTTACTGCGCACTTTTCTAATCATATATTTTTATTTTATATTTCAAGCCAATATGGTTTTAACAACATTGCTTAAAATTTTCATTCATATTCTCCTTCTGTATTCTATAGTAAAACATGTCTATAAATGTAAGAGCATAGTCACTTTTCAGAACACCCTGTAGTATAAAATGTCAAAAATTAATATTACAGGATTATAAGTTTTTTTTTTTTTTTAAAGTTATTTTAAATTAAGTTTGTTTGGATTAAAAAGAAAATGATTGTAAATACCTAAAATACATTAGAATTTTAATAGCAAAAGCATTAAAAAAAATAGGAGTTACTGAAAAGCTTTTTATGCAAAGATGCTTCAAATGAATTTTACCTTTGTGTTTTCAGTAGGTTCATTTTTGGAGAAAAATCTGCCCAGGTCAGCCTTATTCCTATCACTAATGTATTTACGGACTTTTAAGTTTCTTCTGATAACACTTGTTTTTTCATAACGTTGGAAATATCTGCAATTTTTAAGAAAATGCACTTGAATTTCAAATATTGATTTTCTAAGTGCAGCTTAAATGTGGCACAAGATTGAAAATATGGGGTATCCAACGTGGATTGAACTCACTACTCAGTTGTAATAGGTTCTAGCAAGACAAGCTTGCTATTACACCACATTGAGATACTCTTGAGTTTCAAATAGATGGTGTGGCTAGCACAAAAGGTGTGAATATTTTATAAATCGAGGTACTGGAATAAAGATATCCTAGGTGAATTTTTCTCCAAAAAAGAATAATTGTCTCAGCCCTTTTATTTATGAATACAATGATTTCATGGAAATTAAATTGAAAAAAATTGTTTAATATTTACGATTTGTAAAACATTTAATCATTTATTATTTTCAATAAAATGATAATAAAGATAAAATTTTCATCTTCAGTATAACATGAAGAACACTCTGGAAGTAGTTTGTCCTATTTGTTTCCATGGAAACTACACTGGATATGGGGATCCCAATAATACCATTGGAAAGAGAAAGCCTTCAGTTGCCAAACAGTTTTTTCATATAATCATAACCATTGCTGAAACACATTACCCATTTTGTGTCTGTGCTCACACCCATTGTCTGATCTCTATAAAAGGTTCAGCTTGTTCTGATGAATGTCATGGGTGAAATATTTTTGCATGGCAGAATTCAGTAACATACCTCTGTTTTGTACACACTTTCATGTCAGATGACATTTTGCCAGATTGCTATCTGCAACAAAGAAAAATAAATTATGGATTATTAGCAGGAAGGCTCAACTTCTATTGTCAGACCACCATTATCTGCCACTGATGTTATGGGCTAACAAGAGAAGATAAGAGGTGTTCATTGTATTTATCAACAACATGCACTCCAAAAGTTAAAAAAATATGAAATCTACTTCAGCTGTATACTCCTGACATTTGTCTTTTTTTAATACAACTCCATACAGTGATCCCCTACCTTGAGTGGCTCTTGGGCCTTGTATTGGGTGAACATTAGTAAAAAACAAAGTAACAAGAAAATTTTGTTAGAAACAAGGAAAAGATCAATCATCCTTTATGATGGTGAATTCTGGAGAATTTCTTCACAGATGAAAAGGAGACTTGAATTAACAGAAACAAAGAAAAGAGTGCTGAACTGCTATGTAATATCAATCATCCTATATGGCAAAGAATGCTGGACAAGTTCCTCTTGGATGAAGAGATAACTGGCAGCAGTAGAAATGTGGTTTTATAGTAGGATACTAAGAACACTGGAAACAAGGAATTTGTAAAAAAAAAGCTGAAAACAAATAAAAGCCACTGATGCTCAGAATGAAAATGTGGAAATTTCTTGGCCACCCACTAAAGGACATGGATAGTTTGAAATTTATTTTTTAATAAAGTAAATTGACATATAGAAAATAATTCAATAAAATGTAATTGTTTTTAATTATTTTTTAATAAATTAAATAAAATTTTTTTTTAACAAAATAGATTACAGTGTCATTTACATTTTTTTATTTTTAATAAAATAGGTTACAGTGTCATTTATTTTTTTAATAAAGTAAATTAACATTCTAAAATATTTTTATAAAAAATAATTTAATTTATGATTTCTTTATAAAAATGATTAAAAACAAAAACTGGTTCATATTTTACATAATGCCTTTTCAAATGCCTTATTTGAAGAGAAATATTCACTAATTAAGGTTTTAATCCTTAATAAATGACTTTTATTTGGTTATAAAAAAGTTTTTTTTTTTTCTGTTGTTGAGTTATCTCAGTTGAGTTGTCCCTTCCTTCATCTATAGGTTAAATAACAGTGTAGACTGGGCTCTCTAATTTTGGGTGGTAACCTGTCTGAGAGAAGGACAAATCTGAATTCAGAATTCGTTGGATATGGGACTAGCAACTCCACCCTGTGGAAATGTACTTGCAACACTTAGCATGGGGATGCATTGGCACTGAGGAGGTTTTTTTTTGTTTTTTTTTTTTTTTATAAATCTAGCAGCCTATCTCCTGATAGTAAATGTTATTTTTACTTATATCTGCAATGCCTAAATGATGTTATTCATTTGTCCTTTTTTTTTTTTTTTTTTTTCAGTTTGAAAAGCCAGGACGCCGTGAAAATTTTGACTACCCAGAAATGGCCTTGGAAGCAGGTATTATATGTTGGTACTCACTTGCAGGATGTGCAATTGTGGTGCAGTAGATATTAGCTTGAAAGGAGAAATCGGAGAGCCTAGTTCGAATTCCAGTTTTTTGCATTCACTTATGTGCAAATACCCTTGGGAAAGGTATTAATACATCTCTCCTCTGTCTAGCTATGGGTTAAATCACAGGACACATTAGGTTCTGTAGCCTTGGTTGGAAGCCAGTCTACTGCAGAAAATAATGGCAACCTACTGTAGGAAAATTTCTGCCCAGTTAGTCATGTGTTTTGAGACATTGTCCAAATATGTATCATGTATGGCACTTAACTGACTGACTGACTTAAATCTACCATTCATAACATTTTAAAAAAATGAAAATGCAAAGAAAATAAAATGGTCTTCATCAATCAAATCAAGTATTACTAGTTTAAAAATAATTGAAATATTTGAAAATAAAAAATGTCAACAATATCTGCACAAAATAAAAATCTGAATCATATATTTCTCACTTCTGTTTCACCAGGTCTACTGCCAGCTTGTTAACAACCATCACTGAATTTGTCTATCAAACTTTAGATAAGAATGGCAAACCTCAGGTTGTGTTTCTAGATATCTCTAAGGCAGTCAACAGGATTTGGCCTTCTACACAAGCTCTGGGCTATGGTGTCATAGGGAAAATTATTTAGCTTAATCCATTCATTCCTAACAAACCGTGTAATGAAGGTTTTGTTGAACAGATCATTTTATACTAGCACAGAGGTTCCTCAGAGCTCTGTCCTTGGACTTACACTGTTTCTAATCTTCATCAATGATCTATCTCCCTAATGTCATCATTTCCCAACTAGGTATTTATTCAGATGGCACAACCATTTTCTCCTGTCTAGTAAAACTTACAGACCTGACAAAGTAAACCTGATAACTGCTCTTGAAAAAGACCTCAATCAGTGGTTAACTGGAGCAAGAAATGGCTTGTAAATTTTAATGCCTTAAAAATAAAAATGCTTTCATTTAATCACCACATGTTTTGAGTTCAAAGTTGAAAGACAAATGGACCTCGACATGTAAAGCTAGAAATTTATTTACCTGAAGAAAGTCAAATTTGGACTCGAAACACGTGTAGTGACACAAATACCATTATGGACACTTAATGTATTATACAAAAGATAAATAATAACAATAACAATAAGTCTACACTTTAAACAAAACATTCATGGCTTCTCACACTTTTTTTTTTACCTATATATATATATATATATATATATATATATATATATATATATATATATATATATAGTTATTGTAAATGACGCGAAGACACTGAAAGGTAGAAACTGAGGTCACAAAATAACTAGTTTCCAAATAAAAAATATTCAAAATTCTACAATATAATTGTATTGAACACTTTTTAATACAACTGTGTACTGATCTAATTTTATTATGACTAAAAACTAATTAATATATATATATGTGTGTGTAATGTATGTATTTTAATCATTTCACCCAGGGGAAGGTAATAATGTCACTAGGATGCAAGGTTTTATTGGGAGTGAAAGAGGAGAAGAAAACTTTAACGAGGAGAAAAGACAATAAAAGAACTGGTTTCAGGAAGACAGAAGATGGCAATTATTGATGTTGCATTAAAATTTTTGAAGATTGTAAGTGGCAGGAAGCTAGAAATTTGAAGAACATATGGTTGCATCGAGCTAATTCAACAGTAAAACAATGAGACTTAGTTGCCAATCTAGTAGCACACTTAAATTCATGTAGTCAAGCCACCTCATCAGAACAATTGCCATGAAAATATTTGTATAAAAGACAAAGGAAAGCCACATCACTTAGAGAAAATGGCTAAAGATGCCAGGTCAGGACTGATTATATAACAGATCCTTCTTTGAATTTTGTAAAGAATATTGAGATATATAGTAGGAGCACCAGACCAGATATGGCAGCAGTATTCAATGCACAGATAAATGACATTTATAAATGTGCAAGATAGATTTTAATGAGAAATATTGTTTGGTACATCACAGTAAACCAACTTTACTATCAGAAGGCCTGGTAATTGATTCAGTATTGTCACTCCACTTCATGTGAATGGAAAACATGAGCCCAAGAAAGTGACCCTGTTTTAGGAGAGCGAGAATAAGAAACCTTAGTATTTTTGTCTGGAATTTTTTTACTTGGTCTTTACTATGCTAAATATTGTCAAAATGATTGTTTTCAGTCTTTGGTTTCTTTATTTTTTTCTCTGACTAATCTTGACTATTTTTATTCTTTATTTACATGAACATATTAAAATTATGATCTTTCTTGGATACTTGTTGTTTCTGTATAATGTAGAGATTGTTGAATAATAATAATAGAAATATGTTTTTCTTTCACTTCAAGGAACCAAAGCCTTGCAAGATGCTGGAATTCCATATTCGGAAGTACAGCAAGCAGTTGTTGGATATGTTTATGGTAAGTTTATTTTTATTTTGGATTCATGCACTCTATTTCATACGAAATGGGATACAAAGGTTACCTTTTTTTTTTCATTTGTATTGTATTTGCTTCTTACACTAAATTTAAAGCTGTAATTATCTTTTTTTTATAAGGAAAATTTTTAACCGCCAATCTCTAAAATGAAAAAAAAGATAGACATAAGTCATTATTCAATGACTAATAAATAAAAATCATGTAAAACTGCTTATTCTTGTTTAAGTTATTAAGTTAACACATGTATTATGTTATTCCGTTCTGTCAGTTAAGTGCCATACATGATACACTCTTGGGTGATCATATCTCGAAAGAAATATAACTGACTAGGTAGAAGGATTTTCTGCAGTAGGTTGCCATTACTTCCTGTGGCAGACTGGTAACTAACCAAAGCTATAGAACCCAATCTGTCCTGTTATTTAACCCATAGCTGGAGGGAAAAGATGGATTAATACTTTTCCCAAGTGTATTTGCGCATGAGTGAATACAACAAATTTGACTGACATTACCTCACATAAATAATGGATCATTACATTTTGAATATTAGGAATGATGGTAAAAAAAGATATATCATAGACACTATTTGGTTTTAGTGAGAAAAAGAAAGCACACAAAATAAGAAAGAAAGAAAAAAAGAAGGGTAACATAGAGATAATAATACTCCTGTATTTAATGTCGGCTTCACTGAAATTTTTTTATTTTGTGGGGTTTACGGCTTATAAACCCTTTCCAGGTTATTTAAAGCCAGAGTATATTTTTTTGAGTTTTTAAGAATTTTTTTGAGATAACAATGATAAAAGTCCTACTTATTAAAGCAAAGCTGGGAGGAGAAGAGGTGATATTTATACATAAGTGAGTATAATATTCCTCACTAGAATTGGAACTCAGCTTTCAGATTTTCGATTCCAAGTCCTTATCCATTACACCACCTGCACATTCAAGCTTACAACACCTGGTATTCTGAAGTGGTCACCCATTTAGGTACTAACCAGGCTTGATATTGCTGAACTTTGATGATCATATGAAAACCAGTGTTTCAACGTGATATGGAAATAATCTCAGTGATATGAAAAATCTTTTTGATCATTTAATTTGTACCCTCTTATTTCCTTGAATAACTACCTACATTCATATTTACTAAAAGTACCCGTGAAAATTTTACAGTTTTCCTCTTTGAAATTTCTGATGAATATCAATCCTTAAGTTAATGATTGAATAAACTTGCAAATTCCCCTATTACATCATTAAATATTTGAACTTAACAACTTTAACAAAATATTCTAATAACAATTATAAATATGAATGCAATCACTATTTAAAGAAATAAGAGGGTACAAATGAAAAGAATTGAAAATTGACAAAATGTTTCATTTCACTGATGTCGACATCAAACAGATGGGTGTTATCACCTCCTTTATCTTTTCTTTTTCTCTTCCTTTCCTTAAAACCAAGCTGTTCTTTTGATATATCTTTTTCCAACCGGAATAACCCGTTATTTATCTAAGGTAATGGCAGGCTGTAATGTACGTGCTGATGAAGTAAGGGTCAAGCAGAATTATAATATGATGATTGTTATCTCACTATTTTGTTGAAGATGTTAAGCTCAAATATTTAAAGATGCAATAATGGAATTTCTACAAGTATTTTATAACTCTTAAATTCACCATGAGCTTATTCAATCATTACATTAAGAATTATCATTCGTCAAAAGATTCAAATAGAAAAACTAAAATTTTCATTGTTATTGTGAGTATCCATTAATCATCTAGTGTCCATTGTTCCATTAGTGAAACAGATTTTGAAACTCTTTTAATGCCAGTTTAGCATTAATTTCTATTACTTTATCAATAATACATATTGTACTTAAATTTTTCTGTGTGTATTATCAATAAAATAATCAAAAAGAATGCTTGTCTTGTATTTAATAGTAGATAGGTTCCCCTATCGTCCGGTTCACACTCCTCCTTGGGTTTTTGAACAAGAGTAGAGGTTTATTCCTGTTTACGATTGTGTTTCTGGTTCCTTCTAAATGCTACAAATGACAAAACTCTGAAATTTATACTATTGAGTTTCCGGTTCATTCTAAAAAAATTTCTTTCTCTTTCACTTCTAGTTTCTTATTGCGTTTTAGTGGCGTTATCGCTTTGTTTGGGGGGAAACTGATTATTTTTATAAAAAGGTATAAAAAATGTTTTAAAATATGTTCCACATATACAGCAGTCACAACTTACTTTAAATCTGTAATGTTATGCAAGTTACCTCCCTTTGCTAACCAAATTCAGTCAGCAGTCAGTTAAGTGCCATATGTGATACATGCTTGGGCGATCATGTCTCGAAAGAGACATGACTGACTGGGCAGAAGATTATCCCGCAGTAGGTTGCCATTGCTTTCTGCGGTAGACTGGTTGCCGACCAAGGCTATAGAACCCAATCTGTCCTGCTATTTAACCCATAACTAGAAAGAAGGGACGGATTAATACCTTTCCCAAGAGTATTTGCGCGTAAGTGAATACAATGGATTCAAGTGGAATTCGAACTCGGCTCCCCGGTTTCTCGTTCCGCGCCGATATCCACTGTACCACAACGCACATCCAGTATTATTCACAATTTTATAATTGTAACTAACAAAAATACAGAAAGGCAAACAATGTTACTTGCTTTTTTTTTATTTTCTTATTTTTAATAGCTGTTTTATGTTTCGTAAGTATAGTCTGACACAAGGCTACAAATTTGAGACACCCAGTAAGAGCTGATCTTACTGTAATAATTTTTTGAAGTACTAAGGAGTTCTTACTTTTAAAAGGTTGTTATAAACTTATGGGTGCATGGCTGAGTGGTTAGAATGTTTGCTTTCTGACCATGAAGCCCGAGTTTGAATTTCACCATAGCTAATTTGTAAGGAAGGTGGTTTTTTGATGTTATCGGACTGGAGGAGGTGATCACTGTGTGTTTCAAAGTTTGGAAAATACCTGAATATCATACCATGGGTAGACACAAGCCTTGTGAGTGAAATTGAGTAAATGGGACCCTCTGCAAAACATTAAGGGTTGTGCTAGCACAAAGTCACAAGTCATCGTGACTGAGGGTTTGAGTGTCCTGGCCCTGTTCAGTTTTTTGTTCACACTAGATAAAGCACTCTGTCCCAGAAACTGTAACTAAGATCTGCTCAGTATAGTTGCAGTATAAACCACAGGTGGGTGTTTAACAAACACAAATTTGCCTGAGCAAGCATCTGCAACAGGGATTCACTATCCACTCTGGTAAATAGGCATCCTTGGATATAAGTGGCTAGCCATACATATACATATATATAAACTTAGATTGCTATTTCAATTTATTGAATTTCTGCTGCGTTTGTAACTTATTTGTCTATTATTGCTTTGTAAGAAAAATAATACAGTAAAGGACCCTTATTGCCTTGACACTGCAGTTATTTTAACCTTTCTTTCTCAGCAATGTTTATTGATTTAAAAATCAATGATTAAAATTTTAATAAAGCACAAACATTTGAAAGCAAATTTATACATTTTCTTTTATTCTTTAGAATTGGTAATAAAGATATTAAACAGTATTTATTTATTAGATTGAAAAAAAAACGGTTTCAGCAGTTATTTATAAAATAGTAAATAATAAATATTGCGTTGTAGTTGGTTTATATATTTCGATACTTCTGTGATTTTTATAAATTTTTGGATAAAAATATTTCTTTTCACATTTATTTCTTTACAAAATGGTAAATAATAAATCTATATAAAAGGTAAGTAACACACTGTATTTGGTTCACATATTTTTATAATCTTTGAGATAAACATTTCCGAGGTAGTCAAGTGTATACAGTAATAGCAGTGTCAAGGGAATAACCATCTTTTTTTTATGTCAGCACAAAAGTTAAACATTGCTTTGCTATTCTTCGTATTACACATACCTTATTCTTTTTCTACTTTATTATTATTCATAATTACACCTTGAGTTCTTCATATTTATTTGTTTCATGCCTGATTACCCTTGTAGGAGAAATAACATATGTGCCCCACATTAATGACTCTAAAACTCTATGATGAAATTGTCATCTGACAATCTGGCAATGTTAACTGAGGTAGTTGCATCTTCAATTATTCATCATTTCAGGTAATATTGTATCAAGGCCATTAAATCTACTCAAATATCTTGTTAGAATCATTTGCTTCATATTTTTCTGGGTTGGTCACTTTGACATGATGTAATGGTTAAGTAAGCTTGTCTTACTGGATCAATTACAACTGGATAGGGAGTTCAATACTCACTAGGTGCCTCATACTTTTGGTTTTGTACCACATCTAATCTACTCTTGGAAAAATAACTATATTTTTTTAGGCTTGTTTATTATGATGATAGGAATTAAATATTAACCTGTTCTTTAAGATAGGAGTAGATATGTTTGCCTCTCCCTCACTTCACACTCCCTCCCAATCTTTTGAACAGGAGTAGAGTTTTATCCCAAGTTTCCTGTTTATGATTGGGTTTTTGCTTCCTTTTCCTAAAGTATTTTTCATTCACTTAAAATCTTCTCATTTTCCTTAACCCTCTGTAACTCCTTACATCTTAGTGGCATTATCACCTTGCTTGAAGTGAAATGATTAAAAAAAAAGGAATTGCTATCACTATAATGGTAAATAATTTATGATTTAATATTTATGTGTTTTTTTAATTTAGGATCCCTTTATAAAATAGGCTACAGGCTCCAAACTAGTTTAATCTGATCCTGTATTTATTAATTCATTTATAAAGATACATCAGACCTAAATATCTATGGAGATGAATAGTCATTGGTAGAAACAAATATTGAATTTATTTGACTCCAAAATTACTATTAATATGTCATTGTATGGATTGACATAGATAAAGGTTTTTTTTTTTTCACTTTCACTTTTGTTGGGGAGCAAATAAAACACCCCACACCCCTGGTAACACAAAGAAACTAGGCAAGACCCCTTAAATAAAGAACTTAGATTTGTGACAGAATTCTGGGAGTTTTGATAGTGTTGTATTAGAGTACCATTGGAGTCAGTTGAGACATAATATTGTAACTGTTAGTAGCAAGTTATAACAGTGCTGATGAGGAACCGAAACTTATATAGAGTAAGAAAAAAGACCAATTTTGCTGCTGTGCTCATATATATAGCAGTGAAAATGAGAAATTAGAACCACATTGGTTTAAATTTTTTCTTTGCTGTGTGTAAATAAAAAAAAATTATATATATATTCTTAAATATGAAAGATTATTAGCCCGAAGTGATAAAAATACAACAGCACTGTTGTTGGAACTCCAGAAACAACATCGGAATTGAAATAATTCAGAAGAAACTGAAAATTCTCCAACTTCTTTCACTTCCAACACAGTGGCAAATGCCATTGCTGAATTCTCATACAATTCAGATGATGGAATTACCTTTTTCTGCTTATTTTAGAAGATGCAAGCAAATTTAAAGAGAAGAATGAAGCAACTAGGAAGACAGGATAAAAAAAAGACCTTTGAGAAAGTTAGTGCCAGTAGAACATGAAAAATACTGTAAGTCTTTTAACACTAGGAGAAATTTGTTTTGAAGACATGGTAAATATTCTAACTAAAATTTTTAGCAAGAAAATTTCATTTAATACTTGTTAGTAGTGTATGAGTCTGAGGAATAGACAACAAAAATTTTGTCACATATGCTGGAATCACTGACAAAGAGGGTGAAATATTCAAATAAAACGAGCTGACTCTAAATATGTTTAAAGGATTAATTTTTGCTGAAGGATTAACGTCAAAAAAAGACACAGAAATACATACTAGAATTCTAACAATTTATTTGCTATTGATGAAATGTCTTGCAATGTTTTATTTCATAGCAAGTATGTAAAAGCTAAGGTTAAAAAATACTACAAATTTACTTAGTACTGACTGGATTGAATTATTCAAGTTACAAGATTTGCATATAAATATTGATTAAAAAATATCAGAAAATTTACCAGTTTTAAAAAAACAATGTGAAAATTTAGAATTGAATTGAAAAAATTGAAATTGAAAAAATGTTTTCCAAATGTTCTGTTGAATGAGTTGGAGTATTCCAAAGTTAAAGCAAAATTTCAAGTGAAAAAAGGATCATCGCCAGTATTTAAACCAAGACATAGTATACCATTCACAACATTGGATCAGGTCAAGGAAGAATTAGCCTGACTTTAAAAAAAATGGGTCTAATTGAAAAAATTGACCATTCAAAATGGGAAGCACCAGACTTATCATTAGAACATTATGATACAAGAGAAATCGTATTTGCTTCAGATGCTAGTGACTATAGTATAGGAGCAGTAATTTTGCATAAAGATCACGAATAAAGTTGTTGTAACCCTAAAAGGTTACTGTGTGAGTAATCACCAAAACAGAGGTTGGGAATAATAGTATATCAATAAGTGCAAAACTCTCATGCTGCATGATGTAGATACACTGCTAGTCAGTATAATCACTCTCCTCTATTCCAGTAGTGTCCATGTATTTAAGAGGATAGGAACATCCCATTCCTGTATATAGGTAGGTATACAACAGAAGGTCATCACTCATGCTTCATGTTCACTGCTACTGGCAGAAAAAACTACAGCCAAATAAAAAAAGAGATATTAGCAACAATATTTGTATGAAAAAATTTAACAGATTTATATAAAACGAAGTTTTTGTTTACAGATAAACCACAGAATTCTATTCTCAATTTCTGGCTTGAAAAAAGGAATTCCTATGCAGACAGCAAATAGATTACAACACTGGTGTACCATCTTATTAAATTATGATTTTATCATGGAATCCAAAAAATTAGAACATACAGATGGTAAATAAAAATGAAATAGAAATGAAAAATATTTTATACAATGTAGTACATGAAATACCAGTTACTCTGGAAGAAATAAAAGTAAAAAAAAGAACAAGACATGTTTATTTTGAAAATAAAAAAAAATGACTAAAAGAAAGTAAGGCAGATAGAGGTTTTTTTAGAATGAAATCCAGACTTGAATGCTTACTCGCTATGTGATAGAGTAATAATGTTTGCACAAAAAAAAAACCTATAAAAAAAACTATCATTACTAAAGTGGACATCTGGGAATTTCAAGGATGAAATCTCTTATGAGAAGTTACGTATACTGGACCAAAATGGATTAAGACATTGAAAAATTAATAAAAACCTGCAGAAGTTGTGCTCTGGTAGCAAAATCGCTTACAATGAAATTACATCTGTGGCCAGATAGATACTCTGTGGTCAAGATTGCACATACATTTTGCAGATTCAATAAATCGATTTAATTATCTAGTGGTTGTGGATAGTTATATAAGTGATCTGAAAATTTGTAAGCGCAAAAAACGAACTTGTATGGTTACAGTGAATTTTTTTCATGAACTGTTTGCAAGATCTGACATTTTCAGATGTCATGGTCTTTGATAACAGTACACAATTCACTGCTTACAGATTTAAAATATTTAGCAAAGTGCTCTTGACTGAACATATTATTATCGCACTGTATCAACCAAGGTCTATTGAACAAGCTGAAGAAAACAAGTAATGAAAAAGTGAGTGAAGATATGCTATAAAAATTCTTGAAAGTATGCCGGATAATGCCAAATCCAAATACACCAGCAAGCACATCACTGGCAGAATTGATGTTTACAAGAAAAATGAAATCAATGTTTAACAAGTTGTTACCAGGTCAAAAAGAATAAAATCATATAACAAAAAGGACACAAAATTTATCAAAATTGGCGAAAAAGTGTTTTTCAGAGTATTTACAAATGTAGAAGAAATGAGGGAAGATGACGTAATAAGGTCATGAATTTGAAAGATCATTTATATAATGAAAGGAAAAAAATAGGAACACAAAAGACATCAGAATCAGTTAAAAAAAAGTTTACTGAAGAAAGGCCTAGAAGAACCTATGCAAGTTCTCTATGTATTTTTGATGTACCAACACCACAAGAATTTGTTGAATGTACAAGTATAAGTACCAGAAAAAAGAAATGTTTAGAAAAACTAGAAAGAAATACAAAGTTTAGCATGTGGGGTCAGTCAGTTAAGTGCCACATGTGATACACGCTTGGGTGATCATGTCCTTTTCGAGACATGACTGACTGAGCAGAAGATTTTCTCACAGTAGGTTGCCATTACTTTCTGCAGTAGACTGGTTGCCAACCAAGACTATAGAACCCAATCTGTCCTGTTATGTAACCTATAACTGGAGGGAAGAGGCGGATTAATACCTTTCCCAAGGGTATTTGTGCATAAGTGAATGCAATGAATTCAACTGGAATTCGAACTCGGCTCCCCAATTTCTCGTTCCAAGCCAATATCCATTGCACCACAACACACATCCAGTATGTGGGGAACTTGCTAAGAAGGGAGTGGGTGAATACTAAAAAATAAGATATTTAATAAAATAAAAATCTCAAAGAGTGTGTGTGTGTGTGTGTGTGTGTGTGTGTGTGTGTGGTGGGGGTTGGAGTAAATAAAACACCACTGATAACACAAATGAAATAGGCAAGATTCCTTAAATAAAGAACTCAGAGTTTAGGGAAAGTTCTGATTGTGTTCGTGAGAGTACCATTGGAGTCAGTTGAGACATAATATTATAACAACTCTTAAACCGTAATTGTACCAAAAGTTTAAAAATAGGCTAATCGCATTTATAAATTTATTTCTTAATTTATCTCTACTTTTAACACGCTTACATTTATTTCTTTGTAAGGTGATTCAACTTGTGGACAGAGAGCAGTCTATGAATTAGGCTTAACAGGAATTCCAGTTTATAATGTAAGTATCTAGAATTTATTATTACAAAGAGCAAAGTAAACATTTTAATATTGGCAGACAGTGTCTTTTCCAAATATTATAATTTGGTGTTCCATTTATATGTTAAACAGCATATTTATTTATATTCATCTACTGGCCTAAAATTTTGAGAAATCTCATTAAAGGAAAATTAGCACTCCTCTGCAGGAATTGAACCTGCATCTCACTGGAGTAGAGAAAAGCCAGCATATAGCTCAGTGCACCTATACTGGTTTAAAGAGACAGACGGTTAGGCAAAATGAACTTTGATGCTTTCAAGCAAAATTTCACACAAAGAGAATTTATTTGAATAGATTTATTTTATTAATCTGACAGATTTGTATCACTTTATATATATATATATATATATATATATATATATATATGTATATGAATAAATATAGTTTTAAGGTGTGCTATATTTATAGGATAAAGTGCTCAATGTCAGAGACAGAGAGTATGTAAATATAAAAGAGTGAACATTGAAGTCAACACTCAGAGAGGACAGACTTCAATGTTCACACACACACACACACACACACATATATATAGTCATCTACAGATATATATATATATTTAAGAAGGGAAGATCAGCCGGTTATGCTACCATAGTTTCGACCTTTTTGGTTTTGTCAGGTGATTTGTTTCCTTCCCTACCTAAATATCTAAAAGCTCTACATGTTGAAACTTAATATCCCTTCAAATATGTTTTGAGCACTTTCTAATATGATTTTTTACTGGTTTAATTTAAATCTAACCTATAATTATTTAGTATGTATGTTTATATGATACATAAACTCATTAATACGAGAAAAGATGAACTGGATCTGTTCTTTTGTGCGCAATGCTGATTAACGACCAAATCGGCTTTCATCTGTTACACTTTTTCTTCCCACTTTAAAGCATTCTACCCACTAATACACCTTTCAGGGAATCAGGGTGCATACCGCACCAACATCAAGCAATGGATTTCCACAGGTTTGGCTCTCTCTGCCCACAGAAAGTTTACTACAGTGCACTGTTCTTCAATAGTGCAATCACTTAGTGCAGCTTCCATATGTCTCACCTTGTTACTAAAGAATGAAATGCTTAGTGCTGCTAATTACCTGACATCTCATGCACGCTTGTAGTGTTATGTGCCAGCATCACCCTGATGTTTTTACCACATAATTTTAAAATTACCTTTACTTTTTGATTTACCCTTGTAAATAACTTACTTAAAATATCACAGGATGTGTGGTTTACGCTATAGTTCAGTCAGTTAAGTACCATACATGATACACGCCTGGACAAGAGACATGACTGACTGGGCAGAAGATTTTCTCGCAGTAGATTGCCATTACTTTTGCAGTAAACTGGTTGGATTGCTATAGAACCCAATTTGTCCTGCTATTTAATCTGTAGCTGGAAGGAGAGGAGATGGATTAATACCTTTCTCAAAGGTATTTGTGCATAAGTGAATGCAACAAATTCAACTGGAATTAAAACTTGACTCTCTGATTTCTCGTTCTGAGCTGATATCCACTGCACCACAACACAGATCCTCAGAAAACTGAACATGAATCATAACTAGATTAATGCTGATGCATTGACCTGGTATTAAACTAGGGTCACCCACATGGTAGGTAAGCATTCTAATGCCATTGTTAAGAAATCGGAAAGACAAATTAATGAGCTAGAGTTCAGATCCTGAATGTGTTTGTTTGGGTTATTTTCACACAAATCATAGCGTTAACTAGACTCTTGCCTTGAGGTAGCAGCTAACTAAGAGAATGAAAATTTTAAATCCCAAACCAGCCTGAAGGTGGGCTCAATCAAGTTACGTTGCCACAGATATACCACTGTTGCTGTGACTGTGGTGACCCTGTGACCTCAATGGGTTATGAGACTCATGATGTCAGAGTATCAGAAATTTACTTACATTTAATGCTTTTTTTCTTTTAAACATTTTAGGTAAATAACAACTGCTCCACAGGCTCCACAGCTCTGATGATGGCAAATCAAATTATTGAAGGAGGTGAGTGTTTTGATACATTCAAACTTTGATTAATACACTAGGTACGTAGTGTTGAATCAAATATAGAAGGAAATAATTTCTCTCTTGAAAAAATAAGAAAAATATTCATCACTATTTTAACAAGAAGAAAATAATGTAATTTTTATTTGAACTTAGCTTATTTTCATGTAAGATCACAATAGTATCTAATAAAAATGGTATTATCAATAGTGCATTTTTTATTTTGTTTTTTATAATCATTTCACCCTAAGCAAGACAAAACTGCCACTGGTGTGCAGTGGGTTACAGTGAGAGATAAAACAAGGTACTGGGGATGTTGAAGAAAAGATAAGAGATGGATGGGAATTGAGTAGATAGAAGATGGCAATTAATATTGCATTTAAATTTTTGGAGATTGTAGCTATCAGGGAAGCAAGCAAATGATAGGAAGATCCACAGATGAAAAGTGCAAGAAAAGAAACTGTTAGAGTAGAAGAGGTGATTACATTTAACTATTTTGACAGTAAAAGGGTGAGACCTAGATGCCAATCTAGTAGCACAAGTAAACATGTGTGGTCGGGGAACCAGGGAAAAAAGCTTGTCAGAGAAGTTACCATGAAAATACTTGTAGAAAAGACAGAGGGAAGCCACATCACATTGGTGAGAAAGTGACTGAAAGTGAACTGCTAAGTCCAGATTGATTATATTGCAGATCCTCCTTTGAATTTTGTCTAGAACCTCAAGATGAATAGCAAAAGCACCTGACCAGAGTGCAAAAAAACCTCTTCATATCCAGGAGGTGTAGTAACATAGGAAATTTTCAAGATAGCAGTTTGATATTTTCATATTTTTGGGGGAAAATTTTTAAAAAATTTAGTCAGATAACACAGAATCCAAGATAAAGTAATTTTTGTTTAAAGTATCTTAAAGAAAATTAACTGATTGAAAAAGAAAGACAAAAGTCTGAGAGAGGGAATAAGAAATGATTGAAAGAATAAGAATAAGAATAAGAAATGATTGAAAGAATAAGAATAAGAATAAGAAATGATTGAAAGAATAAGAATAAGAATAAGAAATGATTGAAAGAATAAGAATAAGAAATGATTGAAAGAATAAGAATAAGAAATGATTGAAAGAATAAGAATAAGAAATGATTGAAAGAATAAGAATAAGAAATGATTGAAAGAATAAGAATAAGAAATGATTGAAAGAATAAGAATAAGAAATGATTGAAAGAATAAGAATAAGAAATGATTGAAAGAATAAGAAAGAAATAACTCTAAATATAATTAAGAAAGAAGAAAAGTTTGGAAAACTAGGACTTTCATGCCTGCAAAAAAAAAAAAAAATTCAGAATGCAAGGCCTCTGATTAGGAGGTTGTGGGGAGCATGGAACAACCTCTTAATTGCTGCTGTTCCCAGGGGCACCCTGACCTGGAGTGGTAGCAGTTACTAGGGTCCTAGCTATGGGCAAATAGTTAACCCCTAAACTAGGGTCAAAACACTGAAAATATAAAAATGGACTTTTATAGAAAGTAAAGATATTACCAACAATACATTTTTGAAGAAAAAATATTAGCAATGATACATTTTTTGAAAGAAAAAAAATTTACCAGCAAAAAATTTACATTTTTGAATACAAAAATAGAAGACATCTTCAATTTTCTAAAATAAAAAAGTTTTTATCAAAATATGACTAAATCAACCTTCTCACTATAACCGAACATTAAAAAAATACCTTTAAAAAACCCACCTATTTGGCATTAAATAACCCACAGAGGTTGATATGTCATTAAACAAAACTCAAACTCTACTACTTTGTTGTCAATTTTAGGTTTTATTTGATCAGAATTAGCAAATAAATTTTGTCCACTTGTTATTATAGATGTATTATGTTTTTAAGGCAATAAAGTTAGCTTTTCCAATACTTGATTCTCTTTTTTGTACTCCAATTTACTTATTTATTGAATAGGACATTGTTATAGGCAGTCTAATTTGTCTTTTCATCAATACAGAGGGACTTTGCATTTTACCAGCATGTGGAATAGTTCTGTAACTCAGTAATTGTCTTGGTAGGTAACTATCTATGGTGTCTCTGGATAGGAAAAATGCTTTCAACCCCATTTCCACTGTCTGTGCCATTCTTTCTGCAATTCCTTTCAACTGAAGATAGTTAAATTTGTTTTAAGCATGAACACAGTTTCATCACAAAATGCTGGTGCATTGTCAGAGACTAACATTTTTGAAAAGTATTATGATATTTGCTTTCTCATGTCTGCCTCTCTTGCCTGAACTCTAACCACTTCAAGCCATTCAGAGAATTAATTTTATCAACATTAAAAATAGACCTATGCTTTTAACATGTGCATGATCCATATAAATGTGGGCCCATGGCTCTTTATCTTTAGGCAATGAATGTATCTTTGTTTAGCGATAGTTTTTTATTTCCCTACATTTGGGGCATTTTTGTATGTGCATTTCTGCATTATGCACCACATTTTCAGTTTTAATCATTTCTGTGGTGTTGTTAATCCACAGTGATCATCATCTTATACACAATATATTATGTCTTTTCTTAATCTCTTTGGAGGTATTCAAATATTTCCATTGCATATAAGAACCTTCTCTATCATTAACCTTTATAGGGTCTCTCTACCCTAGAATAATTTTTATTCTACATGTAACCTTGGTTAATACCAGATCCTGTAAAGTTTCAAATGCAAGGCGCCCTATGAGTAATACATCTGCTTCAATCCAGTGCATTATTTTATCTTCTGAATTGTCTCATCTTTCTAATAGTTCATTGTTCAACTTTAGTCTTGATTGAGCATCTATGTGTGAAATAGTGCTTCCTTTCATATATTTGATGTCAAAGTCATGATAAATTTTGTAATTGGTAACAGAATGCAATGATTTTATTTTATTTTTTTTTAATTTATCTATTTATTTTTTAAGGTCTTGCCGAGTGTGTTCTTGCACTAGGGTTTGAAAAAATGGCGTCAGGCTCACTTAAGCAAGCAGTAAGTCATATATTTTTATTTTGTAACTTTTTTTTTCAGATCTTTAACATTCTTCACTACATAATAATTATAATCACTCCATAATTATTTAAAATCCTTAGATCAAAAAGGGTGCTTTGTTATATAACATCTTGTGCTTGAACATCATAGAAAGAATTTTATTTTCCATTTTTAAACAATATGAGTTTCAATGTTCACCCAATACAGAGCATAAGGGCTACTCAAGATAGAGGGTTACTTTGTCGAGTTATACTAGTGTAGAGAAGAACAAGCATTAGGAGTACTGAGCTAAAGTAGACCTTAGTTAGAAGGAGCCAGAAACTCCATCTTAATTAGGAAACAAGTGGGAAATCTCTACTCCTGTTTAAAAGACTGGGAAGAATAGTGAACCAGATGACAAGGTGAACCCATCTACTCCAATTGGTCACTATTGTAATACTGTATACCTACTTTTATTAACCCCCGCCCATACTTGCATACATTATATGTTAATTTATACTTTTTAAGATGTCTGATTTTAAAGTTATAATAAATCCCTCTCTACAATATTTTTTATAGAAAGTTTAATTTTAATTAAGTTTAAGTAAAAGTGCTCAATTATAATAGATTTAATTCTGTTAAAAAGGTAATTTTTATCAATTTATTTAAATTGGTTTTTGAAAATTTAGTTTTTCAGTCAGTCTTTCTTTTTGTTCACCTCTCTGTTTAGTTTCATGATCGGACCAACCCGCTGGACAAACATGTTGCCACTATGTTGAACCTCTATGAACTGGAGCCATCCCCCATCACAGCTCAAATGTTTGGTAATGCTGGAAAGGAACATATGAAAAAATATGGTAAGGATGCACTTAAGGTTAAACTTAAAGTCTGACAAAATAGTCATACTGCCATCACTCAAAAGGATGAAAGCTCCAAAGTCTTAGAATTCTATCCAATACAATGGTGACTTTATTAATATAAATGTCTATTTTATCTAAAAATATTTTGATAAACGTCTTCAGTTTGTAGTATTTTTTATGGCAGATATTTTGTAGCAAATAATTCAGTTCATTCATATATTTGATTATTTTCAAGATAACAGGTTGATATTTTTATATTTTTGGGGAAAATGTCTACAAAATTTAGTCAGATAACACAGAATCCAAGATAAAGTAATTTTTGTTTAAAGTATCTTAAAGAAAATTAAATGATTGAAAAAGAAAGATAAATGTCTAAGAGAGGGAATAACAAATGATTGAAAGAATAAGAATAAGAATAACAAATGATTGAAAGAATAAGAATAAGAAATGATTGAAAGAATAAAAATAAGAATAACAAATGATTGAAAGAATAAAAATAAGAATAACAAATGATTGAAAGAATAAAAATAAGAATAACAAATGATTGAAAGAATAAAAATAAGAATAACAAATGATTGAAAGAATAAAAATAACAAATGATTGAAAGAATAAGAATAACAAATGATTGAAAGAATAAGAATAACAAATGATTGAAAGAATAAGAATAACAAATGATTGAAAGAATAAGAAAGAACTAACTCTAAATATAATTAAGAAAGAAAAGTTTAGAAAACTAGGACTTCCATGCCTGAAAAAAAAAAAAAGTCAGAAGGACAGTTTTATCCATTGACATTACTATTATTTTAACTACCTCCACTCCTTTTTAATGTTCATTGCTTTAAAAGGCAATCATTAGAACTGTAATATAACCTAAACATATAAAAGTGAGTTTATACATTTTCTTTGTCCTTGATAATTGAAAACAAAAAAATAATAAATACTATTTACTAGACGATTTATTTACACTATTTATTATATTGTTTATTGAAATGGTTGGCAAAATATTAAGTTAATTGCTAATCAATTTAAACCTTATAAAATGGTAAGTGGTAATTATTTTTTTAATGTTGGTTCGTATATTTTAATAATTTAGTCAATGTTTGTAAATTTATGAATAAAAATTGTTTTCATATTTATTTCTTTATACATTGGTAAATGATAAACATTGCATTGGATGATTCACATTTTTAGTATCCACATTTTTGGAATGTTGAAAATATAAACCTATTGCAAATAAATCAATCAATTAGTTGCAAGTCTGATATTTAATTCCTACCTTATATGTCAGGTAATAATTATTTGTGTTAAAAACAGGGAAAGACTATGAAAGCATGATAACTCTTTGTCAGCATCATAGTAAAAACTGCCAACCGTGAGATAACTTATGGTTGGCAGTCACTGTGTTAATGTGAAGTAAATACACATTGACACAGAGTTTGAACTCAGTTTGCTAGTTTGAGGCATTTCATTTTTTTAAGAGAGTCTCTATTACTTTTCTTACCACTATTTAAGAAAGGTCATGGTTTGGTGGATGTGCATTGTAGTACAATGGATATCAACTCAGAATGACAAATTGGGGAGCTGAGTTTAAATTCCAATTGAATTTCTTGCATTCACTTACACACAAATACCCTTGGAAAGGGTATTAATCCATTTCTTCTTTCCAGTTATGGGTTAAATAATAGGACAGATTGGGTTGTATAGTCTACTGCAGAAAGCAATGGCAACCTACTGCAAGATAATCTTCTGCCCAGCCAGTCATGTCTCTTTCGAGACATGATCACCCAAAGCATGTATCATGTATGACACTTAACTGACTGACATGGGTTGATGAATGCAGCATTAAAAAATTTATTAGTAAATCTGTTCAAGTTTATGTGGATCCTGTTAATTTCTATTTAATTGAACAAATATTGTTAATTTTTTGTTTTTTTTATTTTTATTTCAGGAACAAGGAAAGAACATTTTGCTAAAATAGCTTGGAAAAATCACAAACATTCCATTAATAATCCGTAAGTAGTAATTTTAATTTCAAAATTTGATTTTTTTATTTCTAATGTTGAATTTTATTTTATAGCCAGGGCTATAGATTTAAGATAAATGAATTTGTATACTGCTTGCTGCAATTGATTCATTTTCTATAGCTTACCAACTCTTTGCAGGTTATTTAAAGCCAGAAAATATGTTTTAGATTTTAACATTTTATTTTATTTTATTATACATGACTTACTAATTAACCCCTAGCTGTGGGAGAAGAAGTGAATTCCAAAAGATACTTGCACCTAACTGAATATGAGCCTAACATGTACCTAACTTTTTGATTAACAATTTTGAGCCATTATTCATTATTCCACCTGCACATCCAAGCTTACAGCACCTGGTATTTCCAAGTGGTCACCCATCTAGGTACTGATCAGGTTTCATGTTGTTTAACTTTGGTGATTGTATAGGATCCGGGATGTAAGCCAACTTGCTACAAGTCAAAATAATTTTTTTCTGGATGGAACACACAAAAATAATCAAAATGCTGTAACTAAGGTTAAGGAATCTATTTAGCAATTTTTATATGAAGAATTGTAAAAGTTTTTAAAAATTACTAAGAGAACAAAAAACAGGAAGTAGTGGAGAACATGATTGCTCACATCCTGAAATGTCTTAGCCCATAAAAGTAATCAAATATGTGTATAATGCAATCTCTAAGATATATTCATTTTTTTGGTATACAAAAGTATACCAAAAAAATGAATATATCTTATTTCAGTCTATAATGTTATAGCAGGAGAAAGATATAGAAGAATGGTTTATTCTACCATTTGTATTTCCCACATTATGGGAATTATTATATCCATGATATAATAACACCATATTTTATGGATGGAACGAGATGGCTGAAAAGAAAATAATGACAAACATGTTTTGTTCTTAAAGAGACTTTTATACCACATATACAAAACATATATATATATATATATATATATATATATATATATATCCGAGTGAATACAGAACGAAGAAAGAATTCTTACAACGTCCAAAACATTAATTTAAAACAGTGCTCAATATATAATATATAGAGCTGTGAATATTTATTATAAATTATATTTTAGAACATATATACACAACAAAGGTACGTTTGTTTCGTTTGTTTCGACATTGAATCTTCAGTGTCTCATCAGGTGGTATGTAAGTTAATGGAAAGTCTCTTACATTTGATCAGTTTAGTTAGAGGTGTTGGTGGAGGTAAGTGATAGGGGAGTGTGTCTCTGACCATTGGAATTTTGGAGAGGGTTTAGTTAAAGTGGTTGATTAATGAGAGTCTTTGACCTCTAGACAGATTTAGGTTGTAAGTTTTATATCGTTTGGATTTCTTAGAGTAGTCGGTCGTGGGGGATGGGTTTGGAACCAGATACTTTTATTTAATCAGAGTCTTTATAATTAATGTAAATTAGTGTATTTAATCTTAACTTTGGATTTAGGAAATATATTTTTTCTATTAAATTTTAATTTTTAATTATTAATTAAATCATAGATTGGAGACTGTTTTTACTATTAAATTTTAAATTTTAAATTTCTATTCTTACATTTACTCACTTGTGTTTCTATTCTTACATTTACTCACTAGTGTATGTGGTTGGGGTGTGTTTTTTTTTTGTTTTTTTTTTTCAATAACAAAGAAAAACAAAACATGATTATTGTATTGTTGACTAAAATCTGTCTGATAATCCTTCCTCATACACACAGTAAAAAGAACCTTCAGATATTGGAGGCCGTCTACATTAAATCCAAACAACCCACACTTAATAAAATCACGTTTAAATCTGGTCATAGCACATTACATTGCATTTGACTACATGGTTCTGTTGTCATTCCGCACTATCACACAGTATGATGTCATAGAACTGCATTGCAAATTTGCAAACTGCGTTTGTTATTTTTGGTAACTATTGCCGTTGCCTAGCGGAGTTTTATGTCAACACAAAATAAAATCATTGGTGATGGTGGATGTTATTGTGTTACCGTCTTAATAACCTCTCTGAAGATGGCTCATGTGAGCCGAAAGCTTAGAACCAAATTAATAAAAAATTATCCAAATGTTGGAGAATTTTTGTCTTTATTTTCAACTGAAATTAAAGCCAAAATACGACGTTTAGAACGGCTCATGATTAAACATAATAGACATTCATTGTCTCTTATATTTAACAGTATATGTTTAGAAAATTATCTGCTGCCTCGATACGCTATATATATATATATATATATATATATTTTGCGTATTTAGGGAACAATCTCTTTTATGCAAGTTTAGTTAAAAATGACAAGCAAGATGCTGTGGATAAGTTTTTTAATATAATTTTTCATTTCAGAACATAAATTATATAAAAAATATCCACATTATCCACATGGGAAAAAAGGTGAAAAATAATTGAAGTATTATTAATAAAAAAGAAAAAGCCAGCATTCAACAATATCAACTATGAACATAACCACAATGTGCTCATCATGTTTGGAATATATGACATTCTTATCACTTTATATGGATGTAGAAAGTAATCTATATATTCAGTTAAAAGTAAAATGAAATTTATCCTTAATGGCTAAAATATAGATGAAAGCACTTGGATAAATAAAACATTCAATTTTTTTTATAATTTATGTTCTAAAAAGAAAAAAAAATTATAAGATTGCAAGAAAAACCATATAAAAAACTTAACCATAGTACCTTGTTTGTCATTTTAAACAAAACTTGCATATATATATATATATATATATATATATATATATATATTGTCATCTGCAGACAGATCTGTTTCACTGTATCACAGCTCATCAGTACGGTTAGACTCCGATTGATACATAACCCAGGCTCGAAACCCGACCGAATTGGCGTTAGTCGGTGACTCTACCCTTGGGCCATGGGGCATTCGGTGGAAGAAGGCAGTCTTTTTTTTTTTTTAACGCATATCATATTACGCACCCAATAGCTATAGTGCTCAAATTCATTTTTACTGAATGAGCGATGCGTACACGCTAGAGTGGCTACTGCTTTTCAAAGTCCACCTTTCTTCTAGAGTGCTCAATCAAGGTGTGAGAGCGTAATTATTGTCATCCGCAGACAGATCTGTTTCACTGTATCACAGCTCATCAGTACGGTTAGACTCCTATTGCTACATAACCCAGAATCGAAACCCTGTCTGAATTGGCGTTAGTCGGCGACTCTACCCCTGGGCCACGGGGCATTCGGTGGAAGAAGGCAGTCCCCCCTCCCCTTTTTTTTTTTTTTTTTTTTTTTTTTAGCGCATATCATATTGTGCGTCCAATAGCTATAGTGCCCAAATTCATTCTTACTGAATGATAGCTTTATTTTTAATCCAATATTTCAAACTTCAGACATTATTTTTAGTTGATTATCATATTTGAAATAATTGCCATTTTTATTTTAAGCTGTGTGTATTTCATCTATTGGCCTGAGTGCTTGAGGCATCTTAATAGAGAAAATATGTTCTCTGGCAGGGTTTGAATCTGTATCCCCCTTTGAAGATTTAAATAGTGGTCCCCTGCTAAGTGGAATGCCGGTTCAAACCTTGCTAGTGAGCATGTTTTTTTTTTCTATTAAGATTCCTCGGGTATACAAAGCAGACTGATAGAAGAAATGTACACTGTTTAAGGCACCTATTTGAAATACAGGCATCAAATAAAAATAATCATTGAAGAAATAGAAGAAATTTTTTGACAGATGGAACATGTGGTTGAGCCATATTTATGTATATATCATTAAAACTTTGACTTCATGAATTTAAGCAAATTTTATATACATTTAATATATTTCTTTAAAATGTGTTTTATTAAAAAGAATATACATTTTATATCTATCATTTATGGGAGGAGTGGGGAAAAAATTAAGTTTATTTTAAACAGAAGATTGTATCCCTATTTTTTGGAATGTTAAAGTCAATAATCCAATGAGGAATCATGTAAACAAATGTTTTGACTACACCATATAAATTTTGTTCAAGCAAAAGTCACATTTGCAAAGTATATTTGCATATTAAAAAAATAATCAACAAGTTCATCTGACATAAAATGTCTATAATTTTTAATCAAAAACATACAAACTTGTTCATTTTTATCAGTATAGTATGCATAATGCTTTCTACATTTCCCCAAATATATTGGCTCTACTATTACTAGTTACCTTATTACCTACAGATCTGTTAATGATTCTGTTGGAATAGAAATCTGCCACTCAGTGTTAATAAATAAGGCACGTGGCGAAGAACTTAATGTATTTACTGTATCCAGTATTTAACCACAGACATTTTTTCTTTCTCATAAAAAGGGAAATGCAAAATCATCTTTTTAAATATAAAAAATAACGGTGTACTTTGTGTCAAGATTGCAAAATCACAAATGTATAATCCCTACAAAAACTTAATATTTTATATTTATTTTAAAAATATATTAACAATCTTGTGTTATATGAAATTTCCATAAGTATCACAATTCTTATTTAATTATGTTTGTATTTTTTATTTTAGATATGCTCAATTTCAAAAGGAATATAGTCTTGATGAAATTCTTAGTGCCCAACCAATCCATGAACCACTGACCAAACTTCAATGCTGGTAAGTTACTAATTGATAAACAAACAAGTACTTATAGATGCCTAATATGCAGCGGGACTTAATAATAGGAGGTGCCAACATTTTTCTCAATATAAAATAATCTGATTGGCAGTTTCTTAATAAATAGGCGTTAGAAAATCATTTAATAGTTAAAAAAAAAAAAGCAAAATTAATAAACAGAGTGGTCTTGATAAATTTGGGGAAAGTCAGAAAATTTCCTCAAAAAATAAATAACCCCTCCCCACTGTTAGGCACCTAAGTATATTTTTGTCATTTTTTTCTATACAATGTGAAATATTTGATGGAAATTTTTTAAAAAGTCAAAAATAATTCTGATCAAGACTTCAAACTACACACACATTACCGATTGTAAATATGCCAGCAGCACAACTCTTTCTGAATATATATGAGAAATGAAAAACAAAATACACCATAAATATCATGTAAAATAAGGTAAATAGCATTAGCCTACAAAAATCAATCCAAAAATTATAAATTCTGTCTGGAAGAGAAAATAGCTATAGTCACTTTGAAGACCAATACAAATTACTAAATTCAGAACTTTTTTCAAAATGCAGACACAAAAAATCTAAAGCTTGAAAACTAAAAATGAATACAAAAAAAATTAAGATAAAATGAAAATAAATCTTGTGTTTCTTTATTATTTTTGTTATGTTCTTGGTTCAAGTGTAGTTGATTTTTACTGTTTTTGTTGAATATCTTGTGGAAAGTGCTTGATGATGGGGAAATGTTTGTGTATGAATTTAATTAATCTTTTTCCTACATTTGTTTTTATGTTGGGTTGAGTTATATATTTCTTTTTCTCTTGACTTTGTGGTGTGTATGTGAGTGTTAGTCAAAATCCGCCATCATTTAGGGCTGTTTCATAATCTTTCTTGGCTTTGTTGGTTTCACTGGAAGAATTGTCAGATAACCTGTGGTTAACTGATTGTAAAATCTGCTTGATTATTGCTAGCTGATGGTTGGAAGATGTGTGTATGTAATGTGGTTTGTCATTGAGTTTTTTTATATGGTTGATATGTACCTTTTCTTAGGCTAAATATAACATATAGGAAATCTACTTTTTCTTTTAGGTTATTTTTTATGCCGAGGTTGAATCTAATTTTTTTGAAGATTTTTATGGTTATTTTTCTGACATCTAAAGAAGACTGAATGGCACAGAAGCTGAGAAATTGTGATATTAGTTTGATTATAAATAACTCCACAGCCTAAAAATTCAAACAGGTTATGTTCAGTTTTCCTTGACTCATATGTGCTTAATGCATCAATATTATTTGTAAATTTAAACAAAAAGTGATTAATTCAAATAATTACATTAAAACAAAAACAACCTAAAACTTATGAATCATTTATTAATTTCACCTTTTATTGGAATGACAAGACAGTAATGTATTGACATGTTGCTTGCCTCTAGGTCAGATGTTCTAATCAGAATAAGGCTTACTTTTATAGATCTGTTTGCACAAAAAAACTCAACTAATAACAGACCAAAAAAAAGTTATATTGGTTTAACCTTTAGCACTTTCCATTATTAATATTACTTTCCTTACCATTCTTTTTCAAGGCCCCTCACTTGCAGTAACCTTATTGTTAATTTCACTCAAAGGTGTTTTCTGTTACCATAGCAGGATATGACAACACAACTATGAAATTCAAATTCAGGGATCAGAAGACAAAGATAAACATTTTGCATAGCAAATAAATTCATATACAGAATGATAAGTTTAAAAAACAAAAAAATATCAGTTTTTTTAACAATATTAGCAAATATTTGTAATGATTTAAATCTTTTGAGATGTATAATCCAAATATGAGTGACAAATCAGGAAAATTATTGGCCTAATTGTGATTTTTATTTTTAGTCCAACCTCTGATGGAAGTGCTGCTGTGGTACTGGCCAATGAAGACTTTGTCAACAAATACAATCTCAAGTCACAAGCAGTGCAGATTCTTGGAATGGAAATGGCAACAGACTTACCATCAACTTTTCAAGACAACAGCTGCATAAAACTTGTAAGTTCTCAGTCTGATAGTTCAGAAATGTTTTGAAATATTTCACATTCAGAATCTTTTAACAATCTTCCTAACACACATTTAGCAATTTCCCAGGGCACCAGGAGTAGGATTTGAAATTTACTAAAATTTGCTGACAAAATTCAGAAATAATCTCATTGGTGTGGTCTGCAATTGTCATTGTTCTTGAAATTCTAGAATAGAATTTCCAGAACATTGACTTTATTGGGATAGTTTGAAGTGTTGCTCATTATATTGGGTGACCAATATTTTCATTTGATTTATTAATTTAAAAAAAAGTCAAACCATTTTTTCTATTTTTGTCATTAGCTAAACAGCTAAGCATACTAAACAGCATAGTTTTCTTTCACTATAATAGCCTCTTTCAGCTTATGGCCATATCACATTGAAACACTGGTTCTCATCCAATCACTGAAGTTAAGCAACATTGAGCTTGGTCAGTACCTGACCTCTTGTAAATACCAGGTGCTGTAAGCTTATGTGTGTGAGTGGTGTAATAGATAATGAATTTTTTTTTTTTTTTTAATCATATCACCCCAAGCAAGGCGGTAACGCCACTGATGCACAGGGGGCTACGTAAGGGTAAAAAGAATGGAAAAGAGAAAGCCGGAAACCACATCCTAAACAGGAAACAAGGGATGAGCCTCTTCACCTGTTAAAAAATCAGAGAGCTGAGATCCAAGATTAATACATTTTTTTTTTTTTTTTTTTTTTTTTTTTTTTAATCGTATCACCCCGAGCAAGGTGGTAACACCACTGATGTGCAGGGGGCTATGTAATAGTGAAAAGATTGAAAAAAGAGAAAGCTGGAAACCACATCCTAAACAGGGAACAAGGGATGAGCCTCTTAACCTGTTCAATAGATGTGGGTGGAGTGTGAACCAGGCGATAGATAGATCTATCTACTCCAATTTCAATTAGAAAATGTTTTATCACATGTAGGACAGCATGGTGGTGGTTCTTGTTTCAGTAAGAATGAATGCCTAATTTTCGTGTGATTTATTCATAGTCATTTTTATAGTGACCTCCTCCCTTTGGTATATTTCCATGATGACAGCATTTTTTTCTCCTGAGGGTTGGTAAGATTGTATTTAGTTTATTTGGCGTTTATCTGCTTCATTGATCTTGCCATTGATTTTGCATCTGTTCCTTAATTAATGGTTTGTTGTATCACCAAGGTGAATATGATACACAGAGGAAGTGTACTGTGGCATTATTCAACACAATTAATATCCGGTGCTAAATGAATATACATAGAACAGTACAATAGTTACTATGGCAGGCAAGACAGAACTTACAACACAGGAGGGGGTTTTGCTTACAATAGTCGCCTAAGTAATCAGTCTAAATATTAACCAAATGACATTCAAGTATTATGTCTCAAATGCTACTATTTTTTACTTAAATAGACCATTTCAGGCCATGGGCCATTCTATCACTGAAAGTCCTGCAGGGGTGTCAGCCACTCTACAATATGGTTTTAGGCTAGTCTATGGGATTTGCTAGTTTCCAGGAATTCGTCTTTTTAGTACTTTTTGTCTGCTCTATCATTGCTCTTAATTCTTACATGGCTAGAAATCCAGGATGTGCAGATAGTGTAATTATTATTTGCATGGAAAGTATAATTGGCAAGCCAAGTTCAAATTCAAGGTTAGTCTGTTATGATTGCTTTTGGACAGATGTTCTTCTCACCCACCCCGACTTCCAACTTGAGTTTAAATAGTCTGGGTTCTCTTACCTTGGCTGGCAGTAAGTCTAAGAAAAGGATAACTCTGAATTTATTTATTTATGCTATTTACATTGTTCAGACTGTTATCTTCATCTTTGTTGTCTTATTCAAAACATTTTGGCCATTGCTGTGGCCTTTTTCAGGTGATTGAAATTTCAAAATAAAGGTTTCAGTTCAAAATTCCAATCACTTGAAAAAGGCCAGAGCATACAACAGTTGAAACGTCATGAATATGCTAACAAATATGAGGACAACAGTCTGAACAATGTAAATAGTGTAACTAATTACAATCAGTCAATCAGTTAAGTGGCATGCGTGATACACTCTTGGGTGATCAGGTCTCGAAAGAGACACAACTGACTGAACAGAAGATTATCCCGCAGTAGGTTGCCATTACTTTCTGCGGCAGACTTGTTGCCAGCCAAGGCTATAGAATCCAATCTGTCCTGTTATTTAACCCATAACTGAAGGGAAGAGATGGATTAATACCTTTCCCAAGGGTATTTGTGTGTAAATGAATGCAAGGAATTCAACTGGAATTTGAACTTGGCTCCCCGATTTCTTGTTTCAACCTGATAACCACTGCACTACAATGCACAGCCCTAATTACAATACCTCACCTCACCTCATAAATATAGACAAATATCCTGAATTCAATATCATGGAGAAATCAACATGAAACCATTCCACTAACTTTTTTCAAGAAATCATGGCAATTCACAAATAATACAGAAAATGGAAGGTGTGGATAGCTGTAAATACCTATGACCTGAACAGGCAGAGCATAAAAAAAATTGATTGTTTCAATCTGAGAAAAAAATGTAAAATAGGCAATCTGATTGGTTTGTTTGTTTTTAACAACATAACAACACCTCAATCGGTTATTTAATGAGATTAACGAGAAATAAAATTAATCATTGCAAATTGTTTTATTTTAATTGAAAAAAAATTATTTTTATTTTATATTTTTTTTACAATATATACCAGGTTTTCAATTTTACTATAATATGTATTGATTTTCATTTGCTATAAAAATGTATTGTTAGTAATTTTTACTGTAAAATGTATTGCTAGTATTTTTGCCATATAACTTACTTTTTTACTTTTTTAGTGCTTTGGTTTTTGTTTAGGGGTCATAGTGGACCTAGAAACAACAGCAGTTAAGAGTTGGTTTCATGCTCCTTAAAACTTTCAATCTTCCAATTAGAGGCCATGCTGCCAGATGTAGTTTATTATCATAGCCAGAAGATCTGAGAAGAAAAAGCATTTTTTTTAAAATTTATAATTACAGTTACTTATCATTATGTTTTGTTTGTTTTTATTTTCTAGTTTTATAGTTGAAAGAAAATTATTTTTGTAAATAATCAATCTAATAAATAAATAGTTTTACATATTTGTTATTAGTTCTTGAGAAAAGAAATGTATAAATTCAGTTTCATATTTAAAATGATAAAAGTTACCAAGGGAGAATACAATAAAAGCAGAAAAATTGTCCTTTTGGCCCACTATTATTATTATTATTATTATTTTTTTTTTTTTGGTGGTGTTTTGTTAAATAATGAGTTTAATGTTGCTTTAAGCAACAAGGGACAGGAAGTTGTTGAGTGATGGTGTGAAGAGACATGACATTTTAAAGACTATATGACAGCTATCACAATAAAATAAAGCCATATTTGTAAATAAATTTAAAACTAAATGTTCCTAAGATAACTCAATGACAAAGTCAGAAGTAACTTTTTAGGCTATCCAATATTAGTTTTGAGTGTGACATGTATGAAGAGAAGAGAAATCACCTTTGTACTGTTTTGGTTTCACCCACTTCTGAACTCATCTCTCTTCTTCTTCTCTAACTCAGATATATTTTTTTCAATTCGTGTTATATTCAGTGAATGATTTGGTCAACAACTAATATTAGTTTTCATGCAATGTCAGTGATTTGAATATTTATAAAATATTTGCTGTCAGTTTATTAAATAAGTTATTTACTGTCAGTTTATTTGTGCAATTTTAGGTGTGACATGTATGAAGAGAAGAGAAATCGCCTTTGTACTGTTTTGGTTTCACCCATTTTTGAACCCATCTCTCTTCCTCCCTAACTCAGATATGTTATTTTCAATTAATGATTTGGTCAACATACAGAACTTTGAATCAATTTTCATAAAAAAAAAAAAAAAATGAATTTAGTAAAAACTTGAAAAAGAATCATACTAATATTTTTTACCAAGTTGAAATAGTCTCTAGTTTTGTCTATGAAATATTGAATCCCTTGCTCAGTCAGCTGCTAAGAAACCTGTTTCACTGTGTCATGCCAGACAGTTTTTCTCTCCATAATCTATCTTACATATCTATAAGTTTCCCATTCATCCATATTTAGAATATTTCTGTCACATATGGTCCAGTGCCCCTGCTATTTACCATGAGCTCCTTGATAAGATCCAAAGAAGAATCAGCAATATTATTGGTTCTGATCTAACAGCTCAGCTTCAGTAACTTCCAACTTAAAAATATACAACCCCATGTTTCTGAAGCTAAAAACAGGGAATAAATTAAATAGTAAATAATACAACCCCATAGTACTGCGAGGCCTATGACCTTTTTTTTTTAAGTTGTACCATTTTTTTTAAGTTTATCCATTAAAATTTCAATGTCATACAAATATTTCACTACAATATTTAATTTTTCATGATACTAAAAAGTAAAAATGGACTCAATGTTTAACCATTGAATGTTTATTCTCCCAATTTCTGTTGCAAAATTTAATTTTGAAGGTGCTAAAGAGTTATACTTGGTAATACATTTTAAGGTGTAAATTACTCTATCATACTTTTCTGTTTGATAGGAATTTATTATATTTCTGTATATTAAAAAAATATGAAAATAAAAAAGTCTTTCATTGAAGAGAGAAAACTATAAGAAAGTAAAAACAAAATGTGTGTGCAAAACTTTGCAGTCTTGCTATTTTAAATAAGAGTTTTTTTAAGTGGAGTAAAAATTTCTGAAAACATCTTACATAATATGACACTCCATCTTTTTGCCCTTAATTTTTGTTCAATAATTCTTTGTATTATGCCCCAAAAATATGAATAATATGCAAAAAATATCATACAAACATAAACAAATTACCAGATACCAAATGGTATCCAGTACACATATATACAAATGGTAAACATTCTTCTTCTTCTTCTCTGTGCCTTGTCCTTTCAGGGCGTAGGCGATCATGGCCTTCCATGACTCCCTATCCCTGGGGTCTCTTAGTACGCTTTCTCCTGTTACACCATGCAACCCCCATTCTACCATCCACCTGCTCAGGCCCGTCAAGTATGTTACACACTGTTTTCCCCTGTCTCTCCTTCCCTCTATCTAGCCTGTTAGTATCAGATTCTCCAAGCCTTCTTTCCTCATTGTCCAAGGAACTTTAGTTGTCTCTTCCTAATGCTCAGTATAAACTTTCATAAAAATTAAATTCAGCAAAATAATTTTTTGTTTATTTTAAAAACCACCTGTTATTTCTAAAACAAGCTTTTCTTAAGACTCAATTTGCTTTTATTTAGTTATTTTAATGAAAACAAATAATATTTAAAAAAGGTACAACATTTTCATAATTGCATTAAGAACAAACATATTAAATTTTTAAAAAGTTCATAAAAGTATAATAAAAAGTATCTAGTTGAAGATGGATGTAAATCAAGAAAGAAAAAAACGCACTTTTTTCATTCCTTTCTCATCAGAACTCCTCTATCAAAAACTAAAAACTTTGCATTGCAAATTAAATAGTAAACACCAAAGACATTATGTTAATATATATTAAATATATAATCATCAATGACTGGTAAAATTCTAGCCTAGAAACTGCTTACAGAAGGAATGCTGGAAAGACATCATATATATAGTGTCTATGACAAATGAAAATCGACATGAGCCTGCTTCAGTGCCAAGAACATGGACTTTTCAAATCTGTGGATCTTATAGTTGGGTATGAAAACTCTTGCCTGACATTTAGCTTGTACTTTACGAATAATTAACCTTTTATTCTTAAATAGCTGATACTTTAAAAATACCTATATTTTTTTAAAATATTTTTTATTAGTTTCCACTCAGAATGTATTTCTCTCTCTTCTTGTCTAGGTTGGTTTTGATATGACAAAAAGGGCCTGTGAAAATCTCTACCAAAAAACTGGTGTGTATATCCATTCTCTGATTTTGTTGATAGATGTTTTTTATCTCTTTTTGTACAGCAGACTTTCTGATATGTATAGATTTTTATATTCATGAAGATATATCACTCTCTTTTCTTAGACTAGATAAGTTTGGCACACAATCACAGAGGAGAATCTATTTAGGAATATACTTGCTAACAAGGTTAGTCTGTGAACAGCTCTATGGCAAGTTTGTGTCAGTTTTTTTATTATTAATCTGTTGAATGCTTGCTTCAAGACATCTGAAATGACTTCAGTCACTTTTTTCCTGAGAGCTACATATTAAGCAAATTTCTTCAATAGAAATTTTGGGAAAGATGTAAATGACTTTTAACACTTTCATTGCTGCATTACTATAGCATTGTTGCATGGCTGGGGGCAAAACAGGAAATGGCTATTTACTAAAAAAATAATGAACACTAATTCTCATTGGCACTGCCATTTTTGTTTTAATCAAATACTCTAGAGTACAAACTAAGCTAGTCAACACTTCTAGCACACAATAAACTATATGTCTATGCCATCTGGAATTAGTACTAAGTATTAGTTATAACACAAATATTAAGGATTGACATTTCAGTGTCTTGAAAACATATCAATATGTATGTATATATCTTAGAAACATGTATACGCATGACGGCATTAAGATGTTCATCTAATGACAAAATTAGTCAGATTTTGATTCCAACTTGAAGCTATACTGATAATCTAGCTACACTGAGGAGCTGTGATATAGCGAAACAGTCTTGTCTGCAGATGATTATATATATATATATATATATACACACACACACAGTCAAAACATGAGCATAAAATAGCAACAGCAAAAGCATGTTGCTATTTTATGGCCAAAAATGGCCAGAGAAGTGGCTGAAAGTGCTTGGGAAAGAAAGTATGCAACATTTTTACATTTTATTTCCAACAAAAAAGAAGACATGTTAGAATGCTGGAAAAATTAAATAAAAATTGTTGGTCATCTTTCATGAAACATGCTTAAAAGAAAGGTTGCTGCTCAAATATATATATATATATATATATATATATATATATATTAATGTTGATAAAAGGCAATGTAAGTTTTTGTAAAGATGTATAAAAGTAAAAGAGTTAAAGAAGTAATGTGTTTAAACAATAAATTTAATGAAAAAAAACATTCTGGTGTGTTTTGTCTTTTCTGAATTAAATATTGCTCATATAATATTTCTTTTATTTATTTAATCCTAAAACATAGTTTTTGCAGAGATTTTGCTAATATTAACAATATAACTTTTGGTTTTTTCTTTTTTGTAAAATCAAAAATATGATACTAACCATCACAAGGAAGTCCCCAATTAGCATTCAGTTGGCAGATCAAGGGAGATCAGGCTGTACTTGAGTATGAAGTCTGTCTTCAGTTACAACCTGATCTCCCTTTGTCTGCCAACTGGACACTAGTTGGGGATTTCCTTGCAAGGCTGAGTATCATATTATTGCAATTTGGACAGACTTGTCAGCACAGTTATATAATTGAATGTTGGTCTGAGAAGTTGGCATATCTGTCAATTTTGTGAATACTACCCAATTCAAAATTTCCTGAATTGTTGGGCTGGGGGAGGGGAGTCATTTCAAAGTAGAGCTGGGAAAGCTTGGCTGCCAGTGCTTTAGCAGGGATTGTTTGAGTAGAGAGTTCCTTAGCTTGTTTAAGGATAGACAGGGCTTCTCCCATTGCTGTGATTCCCAACTCCTTTAACATAGCCATATCTAAGTTTTGTAAGTTAGCTTTCATCAGCTTTTCACTTGCAAATGTTGCAGCATAAATTTTGGCTGAGTTGGGAGAGATTCTCACTTTAATAAGGTAGTTTTCCCAATCTTCAGGTTCCATCCTGTTCACAGTGCCATGTAGGATTTAGACGGTCATAGCAGACTCAACTTGCAATACAGTAGAGTACTGGTATGTTTGTCCAACTAAATCCTACAAAAAGGTTTACTGTCATTTCACACGACTCGAATGATTTAAAAATTTTGAAAGATATTGTTTTCATTTTTGGAAACAATATCCTGATACTTAGAGACAGTTGACATTTCTGGGACACATGAGAAAACAAGGCTTGGAAAATGTAAACCTCACAAGGCAAGATTATTATACTTCTATGCTATCTTCTTTTCATGTGCTACAATACATGGGTTCATGGTTCTCCACAACTTTCTGCCATTTTAAAATGCTGAAAATATCTTTATACAAGATTTAAATTGGCCTTCTCTATCTCTAGTTTTCCCCTTTTTCTCTCTTTTTTCTTTTCCATAGCTTAGCATAGTTATTAGCTGAATTTGAATCTGAAATTTTCACTGTATAATTTTCAGCTCATGTGATTAATAGGAAAGCACTTGGTTAAGAAAAATTATGTTGAAAAATAAATGCCTCATGTTGTGAGTACACCTTCAAATAAAGAATAATCTCCTTTTCAAATTTCACAGGTATTAATCCTCAGGACATTGATGTGATAGAACTTCATGATTGTTTTTCTGCCAATGAACTCATCACCTATGAAGCCCTTGGACTTTGTGAACCAGGTATGCAAAAAAGAATTTCTTAAAATTATTTAACTTGTCTTTGCCGGTGGTGTTTCACTCAAATCTGCAATCAAGATCCTTTCCTTCTGCTTTGTTGGAATGTCTAAGAATTCAATATTGATGCTTTCTTGATTTGGTCAACCATCTTCTTGGAGTTAGACTATTTTCCAAAGGATTTTTCTGTTTTGTAAATTTCCTTCAGATTATAAAATGTTTATTCTTATTGGTTTTATTGCTGGTTACCTGTTTCCTACTTGGTGTTTGTTCAGGTTTATCTTATTTCTAAATCAAGTGTCCCCAAACATTTTAGACCATCAACTCCCTTCATGGAATTCTTGATCCCTCATCAATACCCAGACATGTACAAAAAGAAAAAATAATTGATAATTATTTTTTGTTTAAGGATAAAAGTTCTTCAACCTTTTTCTTCATTATTGTTTGTTGATAAGATTCATTTTAGCATTACGTTTTGTTATTTCTTTTTTGATTTCTCTGCCAATGCCAGACATGTTTTTTTTTATAATAATGTTCATGAAAATCTTAATAAATAATATGTTTAATAATAAATGCTCTTTTTATTAATTAAGTCAGTTAAGTATCATACATGATACACATTTGGGTGATCATGTCTCAAAAGAGACATGACTGAATCAGCAAAATGTTTTCCCACAGTAGATTACCATAACTTTCTGCAGTAACCTTGTTGCCAACCAAGGTTATAGAACCCAATCTGTCCTGCTATTTAACCCATAGCTGGAGAGAAAAGAAATGGATTAATATCTTTCCCAAGAGTATCTGTACGTAAGTGAATACAATGAATTTAACTGGAATTCGAACTTGGCTCTGATTTCTCGTTCTGAGGTGATATCCACTACACTACAACTCACATCTGGGTTTATTTAGATAGCAATCCCTATTGAAATAAGTTATGGCACTTTATGCTTTAGTAGACAGCAGGAGTCCCCAAATGTTTCAGACAAGCAATGCTTTCATGGACTCCTTTGCCCCTCATCAACTGACAGGCATGTACTAAAATTATCAATAATAATTGAGGCATTTGGAATTAGAAGATACCTTCTGCTGCAAAATAAAGAAGAAAATTGTTTATTGACTTTTGAAACATCATAACTTTTGATCTATTTGAGATAAACCACTCAGTTTTTTTAAAGGAAGCTAAAAGTGTCTACTTTAAAATACAAACCCTTACAATGGAAAAGCTGTGTGACATTTTGAAGCAAAAAACTTTTATACACATATAATGCAAAACGAGTGCCACCATAGTGCTCAACAAAATAGTGACAATACAGGCAATAATAAACACATTAAAAATAAATTGATATCATTAGGGTGTGATTGTAGATTCACTATGCATCTGAACACCTGAACAGTTCCCTCCATATTTTTCAGTTGCGTGTCAGTCTCATAATCTCTGTGAATGATCTTCCATTCTACTCAGTGATGTTGTCAGTCTATTTTTTCATCTCTCTACCTCTTTTTTTTGACTGTGATGTTACCTTATAGGATGGCATTGTTGTCTTTTTTGGCATACCATTTCAACATTTTCTTCTTGATTGTGGTTATGAGTCTTCCAATTGGCTTGTTTCTCATCATTGAATTGAATGACATCATTAATTTGAAGGATGTGTTTGATGAGCATTAGCAAGGTAATTGGAAATTGGTGAGATTTAGTTGTAAGTCAAGCAATTCATTTATCAATACCTTTTTGAACCCCAAAGCATTAACAACCTTCAGTGATCAATATTGAACACTTTGGAACCCCTTGTAATATAACATCATTTATCACAATTGTGCCAACCTCATGTAAAAAGCTGCCTGAATATCCACATAGAAATATTAATGTTGGAAAATGTTTGTATTTTCAATTGACATTAAGGCAAATTACAAAGACTATTTACACTGTATAATAATTATTGTTGAATTCATAAATTAAATTGAATGATATCGTTAATTGGAAGGATTTGTTTGATGGGCAATTGCAAGGCCATTGATTTTTGGTTAAAAATTATTGAAATTTAGTCACAAGAATTGCATTTGTGTAGTTAAAACTAGCTTCCTCCATGTATAAACTTTAGAATACTGTTAAAAATGTCTCAACTGCAGCACTAAATAGTAGTATTTACATTACTTTTGAACAATGAATTCATGATCCACACATGTATCAATGAGTTTATCTTGTAAGTAAACTTCAGATTCTGCATTTCTTAATTAATATCCACTAAACTAATGTCAGTTTTTATTAAAAACAAAGAAAAATGTTTAATCATTTAAGCATTTATTAACCTCTACTAATCTCCATAGGAATTTATTGAACCCTCTGATCCCCAAAAGTATTTATCAACTTCCTCTGAGCCCACCTCGACCTTTATTGACTTCTACTGTTCATCTCCACCCAACATTTATCAACTTATGCCTCTTCACTGAATGAGCTGTTGACCTCCTGCTGATCCTTCCCAATGGAGAGTTATCTGACTCCACTGCTCCTCCCCATCCAACTTTTATCGCTTCACTTTGCCTCTTCTGAGACAGTTATTGACCTCTGCTGATCCTTCCCAATGGAGAGTTATCCAAACTCCACTGCTCCTCCCATCCAACTTTTATCAACTTCCACTTTACCTCTTCATGAGACAGGTTATTGACCTCTGCTGATCCTTCCCAATGGAGAGTTATCCAAACTCCACTGCTCCTCCCCATCAACTTTGTCAACTTCCCTTTTACCTCTTCATGAGACAGTTATTAGCCTCTGCTGATCCTTCCCAATGGAGAGTTATCAACTCCACTGCTCCTCCCCATCCAACTTTTATCAACTTCCACTTTACCTCTTCCATGGTGTAATTTATTGACCTCTGCTGATCCTTCCCCAATGGAGAGTTATCAAACTCACTGCTCCTCCCCATCCAACTTTATCAACTTCCACTTTACCTCTTCTTGAGACAGTTATTGACCTCTGCTGATCCTTCCCAATGGAGAGTTATCCAAACTCACTGCTCCTCCCCATCCAAAGCATCTCAGCTTCCACTTTACCTCTTCATGAGACAGTTATTGACCTCTGCTGGTAGAGTCCTTCCCAATGGAGAGTTATCAAACTCACTGTCCTCCCCATCCAACTTTTATCAACTACTTTACCTCTTCATGAGACAGTTATTGACCTCTGCTGATCCTTCCCCAATGGAGGGATTCCTCCAAACTCCACTGTACTCCCATCAACTTTATCAGCTACTTTACATCTTCATAGACAGTTGTTGGCCCCTCCTGCTGATCCTTCCCAATGGAGAGTTATCCAAACTCCACTGCTCACTCTTATTCCAACTTTTATCAACTTCCACTTTACCTCTTCATGAGACAGTTATTGACCTCACTGTAGTCTATTTATTGGAGGGTGTAAACTCCTGCTCTCCCCATCCAGCTTTTATCCAACTTCCACTTTACCTCCTCTTCATGAGACAGTTATTGACCTCTGCTGATCCTTCCCAATGAGTTGTCCTGGCCTCCACTGCTCCTCCCATCCAACTTTTGTCATTTCCACTTTACCTCTTCATGAGACAGTTATTAGCCTCTGCTGATCCTTCCAATGGAGAGTTATCAAACTCCACTGCTCCTCCCCATCCAACACCATCAACTTCCACTTTACCTCTTCATGAGACAGTTATTGACCTCTGCTGATCCTTTAAATGAAGTTATCAAACTCCTGGCCTCCTCCCCATCCAACTTTTATCAACTTCCTTTACCTCTTCATGAGACAGTTATTGACCTCTGCTGATCCTTCGTGAAGTTATCAAGCTCACTGCTCCTCCCCATCCAACTTTTATCACTTCCCTTTACCTCTTCATGAGACAGTTATTGACCTCTGCTGATCCTTCCCAATGGAGAGTTATCAAGCCTCCTGCTCCTCCCCATCCAGCTTTTATCAACCTTCACTGCACTTCTCCCCACCCGACATTTATCCACTGCTCCTCTCTACCAGAGGTTTAGCAACTTCTGCTGCTCCTCCCCAAATGACATTTATTAACCTTCACTGCTCCTCCTCCTCTGACATTTATTGACCTCCGCTACTCCACCCCAAACTCTATTCACCATACGCTGTTGTAGATGATTTCTAAAGTTTTCGATCACCTGGAAGTTTCAGGTGGCTTTCTTCTAAGCACTGAATCTGTGTCTTTGAAATTGATTTTCTATCCAGAACAGCAACATTCTGATGAAATGAGCATGAAAAGCTCCCTGTGTGAACCCCAACTGGTTCTTCGTATCAACGCCCAAATTCTTCATGGCCGATTGATAGTTGATCACTTTGTTTCACACTCAGCTCTGTCCCATGTTGTGTTTAATTGATCACAACGCTGGTTGGAATTGAAAGTTGCCGAAATTTGCTGCACCGATGATCCAGACAGAGCTGAGAGCCACAACTGAATTTAACAATAAGGTGTTTATATATTTAGTGTATCAAGGCAGCAGATAATTTTCTAAACATATACTGTTAAATATGGATGTGCGTTTTGGTGCAGTGGATATCCACTCGGAACGACAACTAGGGGAGCTGAGTTCAAATTCCAGTTGAATTCGTTGCATTCACATACACGCAAATACCCTTGATAAAAGTATTAATCAGTCTATTCTTCCCAGTTATGGGTTAAATAACAGGATAGATTGGGTTCTATAGCCTTGGCTGGCAACCAGTCTACCGCAGAAAGCAATGGCAACCTACTGCAGGATAATTTTCTGCATAGTCAGTCATGTCTCTTTTGAGACATGATCACCCAAGCATGTATCATGTATGGCATTTAACTGACTGTTAAATATAAGAGACAATGAATCTCTATTATGTTTAATCATGAGCCATTCTAAACGTTATATATTGTCTTTAATTTCAGGCGAATATAAAGACAAAAATTGTCCAACATTTGGATATTATTTTATTATGCTGGTTCTAAACTTTTGTCTCTCATGAGCCATCTTCAGAGAGGTTACAAGGACATTAACATAAAGACATCCACCATCAAAAATGATTTTTATCTTTTGTTGACATAAAACATTGCTGTGCAATGATAACAGTCACTGAATATGTGTTCTGTTCGGTACAGTCTTTGGTTAGAGTTTATCACTCTTGCTTGCAGACAGTCATAATTCCAACCCATGGCTTCTATAGAATGTAACACTTTATCTAAGTTAATTGGTTTGGCACAATGCTAAAGTTTAAGGTTCTTCTAAGGCAGGCAGTTATGTAACAACATGTCTCTCATGTGAACTTACTCCCAAACTAACTGTTGAACCAACTCAGCTGTCTGAAAACCCACTGACTCTTTCTTATATTGAGCTTTGCATCCAGTAGGGGTGGTTGTGATTCACTCTGGGTATGCTTAGCATTTCCAAATGAGCAATCAAGGATCCTCCTTTTGGTCACCTGATCAACCTTGTCTCATTCTCTCTTGTGTGAGTGCCTCTTACTACTGCCCGAGGAGAGTGGTACATTTCTCCGACTTCCCCAAAATTCCACTGGGGCCTTCCTCCTTATTGATTATTTGATCAACTCCATCTCCTTCTCTCCTGTGTGAGTGCCTCTTACCACTGCCTGAGGAGCAAGGTTCAGCTCAAACAGCCAAATTTTAATTATTGATCCACAATTTCTTTCCTATCAAACCTTTGGTGTATGGTTGTTTTTTTTTTCACATCTGTTTTATCATTTCAACTTCTTGACCTGAGACATTATTAATTATCTAAGCTGTCTCATTTTGCACACAACTGTTGCAAAAAATTATCTAAATTCAGTCAAAAAGAAAAACCATATGTTTCTCTTTTTAATTATCAGCATCATAAAATTCCCTAGAAAACAAAGAAAATTTTTTTTCTGAGAATTCCATCTCTCTTTCTGACCAGTGGGTGGCTTATCACTAAGGGTCATAAAATTCTTCCAACAATTTTCATGCAAGGGAAATGTCTGTTTCAAATCAAATCTTTAGACAGATGTCATTTTATCAATGGTTTTTACAATAACTGAGACTCATTTTTTTCCAAATTTTGTGACAAGAATTTTTTATCCTTCTAACCGAATTTGTAGCCAACACTCAAGAGTCATAAAAAAAACTTTATCTCAAGTGGTTATTTGTTTTTGGTGGCCATAATTTTTTACCTGTTTTTCTTGGATGGTCTTTTTAGAATATCCTTCTAGTGAATGAAGAAGAAAGAGAAAAAAATATTTAATTATTCTCTCTTTCTCGGCACCCAAAATAGTGTTAGACTTGTGTTGAATTACAGATTCACAAGTCTTAAAATGTTTCAAAAACAAATTTTTTTTTTTTAATCATATCACCCCAAGCAAGGCGAAAATGCCACTGATGCGCAGGGGGCTACGTAAGAGTGAAAAGATTGGAAAAGAGAAAAACCGGAAACCACAACCTAAGCAGGAAACAAGGGATGAGCATCTTCACCTGTTCAATAGACGTGGGTGGAGTGTGAACCGGGCGATTCTACTCCAATTGAAAAAAAAAAAAAAGAGAGTGAAAAGTTTGAAGAGAAGAACCGGAAACAACAACCTAAACAGGAAACAAGGGCTAAGCCTCTTCACCTATGGTCAAAGCCATGGCACAACATTGCTTAGGTTAAAACTGGTGAAAAAAGCAGATGTTGCAAAAGGCTTTATTTAGGTATAAATGGAGGCATTCAAAAGCTATATTTGTGGTGGGTGAAGAAATCGTGTAACATGTCTGTCAGAATTGAGTTGTTGGTTTGGGTAAAACTGTTGGTGTATCTTGTATGTTGCAATAGGGAAGGGTAACAAGGTATTAATGTGTCCTTTGCCTTCATTTATGGGTTAAATAACAGGAGAGATTGGGTTCTATAGCCTTGGCTGCAACCAGTCGACCGTAGAAAGTAATGGCAACCTACTGCAGGATAATATTCTGCCCAGTCAGTCATGTCTCAAAAGAGACATGATTGCCCAAGCATTTATCACATATGGCACTTAACTGACTGACTGAACAAGTATGCATTCTTCTAACAACTTGTCTGGATATATGAAGGGTTATAGTGTCATTTGAGGATGAGACTAGTGATGATAACAAATGATGTTGATAAGGGTTATAGTGCCATCTGAGAATGAGACTAGTGATGATAACAAATGATGTTGATAAGGGTTATAGTGCCATCTGAGGATGAGACTGGTGATGATAACACATGATGATGATAAGGGTTATAGTGTCATCTGAGGATGAGACTGGTGATGATAACAAATGATGATGATAAGGGTTATACTGCCATCTGAGGATGAGACTAGTGATGATAACAAATGATGATGATAAGGGTTATAGTGTCATCTGAGGATGAGACTAGTGATGATAACACATGATGATGATAAGGGTTATAGTGTCATCTGAGGATGAGACTGGTGATGATAACACATGATGATGATAAGGGTTATACTGCCATCTGAGGATGAGACTAGTGATGATAACACATGATGATGATAAGGGTTATAGTGCCATCTGAGGATGAGACTAGTGATGATAACAAATGATGATGATAAGGGTTATAGTGCCATCTGAGGATGAGACTGGTGATGATAACAAATGATGTTGATAAGGGTTATAGTGCCATCTGAGGATGAGACTAGTGATGATAACAAATGATGATGATAAGGGTTATAGTGTCATCTGAGGATAAGACTGGTGATGATAACAAATGATGATGATAAGGGTTATAGTGCCATCTGAGGATGAGACTAGTGATGATAACAAATGATGATGATAAGGGTTATAGTGTCTTCTCAGGATGAGACTGGTGATGATAACAAATGATGTTGATAAGGGTTATAGTGTCTTCTCAGGATGAGACTGGTGATGATAACAAATGATGATGATAAGGGTTATAGTGCCATCTGAGGATGAGACTAGTGATGATAACAAATGATGATGATAAGGGTTATAGTGCCATCTGAGGATGAGACTAGTGATGATAACAAATGATGATGATAAGGGTTATAGTGTCTTCTCAGGATGAGACTGGTGATGATAACAAATGATGTTGATAAGGGTTATAGTGTCATCTGAGAATGAGGCTCGTGATGATAACAAATGATGATGATGATAAGGGTTATAGTGTCATCTGAGGATAAGACTGGTGATGATAACAAATGATGATGATAAGGGTTATAGTGCCATCTGAGGATGAGACTAGTGATGATAACAAATGATGATGATAAGGGTTATAGTGTCATCTGAGGATGAGAATAGTGATGATAACACATGATGATGATAAGGGTTATAGTGCCATCTGAGAATGAGGCTCGTGATGATAACAAATGATGATGATGATAAGGGTTATAGTACCATCTGAGAATGAGACTAGTGATGATAACAAATGATGATGATGACAAGGGTTATAGTGCCATCTGAGAATGAGGCTCGTGATGATAACAAATGATGATGATGATAAGGGTTATAGTGTCATCTGAGGATGAGACTGGTGATGATAACAAATGATGATGATAAGGGTTATAGTGCCATCTGAGAATGAGACTAGTGATGATAAATGATGATGATGACAAGGGTTATAGTACCATCTGAGAATGAGAGTAGTGATGATAACAAATGATGATGATAAGGGTTATAGTGCCATCTGAGGATGAGACTGGTGATGATAACAAATGATGATGATAAGGGTTATAGGGCCATCTGAGAATGAGACTAGTGATGATAACAAATGATGATGATAACGCTTATAGTACCATCTGAGAATGAGACTAGTGATGATAACAAATGATGTTGATAAGGGTTATAGTGTCATCTGAGGATGAGACTAGTGATGATAACACATGATGATGATAAGGGTTATAGTGTCATCTGAGGATAAGACTGGTGATGATAACAAATGATGATGATAAGGGTTATAGTGCCATCTGAGGATGAGACTAGTGATGATAACAAATGATGATGATAAGGGTTATAGTGCCATTTGAGGATAAGATTGGTGATGATAACAAATGATGATGATAAGGGTTATAGTGCCATCAGAGAATGAGACTAGTGATGATAACAAATGATGATGATGGTAAGGGTTATAGTGCCATCTGAGAATGAGACTAGTGATGATAACAAATGATGATGATTATAAGGGTTATAGTGCCATCTGAGAATGAGACTAGTGATGATAACAAATGATGATGATGATAAGGGTTATAGTGCCATCTGAGAATGAGACTAGTGATGATAACACATGATGATGATAAGGGTTATAGTGCCATCTGAGGATGAGACTAGTGATGATAACAAATGATGATGATAAGGGTTATAGTGCCATCTGAGAATGAGACTAGTGATGATAACAAATGATGTTGATAAGGGTTATAATGCCATCTGAGGATGAGACTGGTGATGATAACAAATGATGATGATAAGGGTTATAGTACCATCTGAGAATGAGACTAGTGATGATAACAAATGATGATGATGGTAAGGGTTATAGTGCCATCTGTGGTTGAGACTGGTGATGATAACAAATGATGATGATGATAAGGGTTATAGTGCCATCTGAGAATGAGACTAGTGATGATAACAAATGATGATGATGATAAGGGTTATAGTGCCATCTGAGAATGAGACTAGTGATGATAAGGGTTATAGTGTCATCTGAGGATGAGACTAGTGATGAAAAAAAATGATGATGATAAGGGTTATAGTGTCATCTGAGGATGAGAATAGTGATGATAACACATGATGATGATAAGGGTTATAGTGCCATCTGAGAATGAGGCTCGTGATGATAACAAATGATGATGATGATAAGGGTTATAGTGCCATCTGAGAATGAGACGTGATGATAACACATGATGATGATAAGGGTTATAGTGCCATCTGAGAATGAGACTAGTGATGATAACAAATGATGATGATAAGGGTTATAGTGCCATCTGAGAATGAGACTAGTGATGATAACAAATGATGATGATGATAAGGGTTATAGTGCCATCTGAGAATGAGACTAGTGATGATAACAAATGATGATGATTATAAGGGTTATAGTGCCATCTGAGAATGAGACTAGTGATGATAACAAATGATGATGATGATAAGGGTTATAGTGCCATCTGAGAATGAGACTAGTGATGATAACACATGATGATGATAAGGGTTATAGTGCCATCTGAGGATGAGACTAGTGATGATAACAAATGATGATGATAAGGGTTATAGTGCCATCTGAGAATGAGACTAGTGATGATAACAAATGATGTTGATAAGGGTTATAATGCCATCTGAGGATGAGACTGGTGATGATAACAAATGATGATGATAAGGGTTATAGTACCATCTGAGAATGAGACTAGTGATGATAACAAATGATGATGATGGTAAGGGTTATAGTGCCATCTGTGGATGAGACTGGTGATGATAACAAATGATGATGATGATAAGGGTTATAGTGCCATCTGAGAATGAGACTAGTGATGATAACACATGATGATGATAAGGGTTATAGTGCCATCTGAGAATGAGACTAGTGATGATAACAAATGATGATGATGATAAGGGTTATAGTGCCATCTGAGAATGAGACTAGTGATGATAACAAATGATGATGATGATAAGGGTTATAGTGCCATCTGAGAATGAGACTAGTGATGATAAGGGTTATAGTGTCATCTGAGGATGAGACTAGTGATGAAAAAAAATGATGATGATAAGGGTTATAGTGTCATCTGAGGATGAGAATAGTGATGATAACACATGATGATGATAAGGGTTATAGTGCCATCTGAGAATGAGGCTCGTGATGATAACAAATGATGATGATGATAAGGGTTATAGTGCCATCTGAGAATGAGACTAGTGATGATAAGGGTTTTAGTGCCATCTGAGAATGAGACTAGTGATGAAAAAAAATGATGATGATAAGGGTTATAGTGTCAACTGAGGATGAGACTAGTGATGATAACACATGATGATGATAAGGGTTATAGTGCCATCTGAGGAGGAGACTGGTGATGATAACAAATGATGATAAGGGTTATAGTGCCATCTGAGAATGAGACTAGTGATGATAAGGGTTATAGTGCCATCTGAGGATGAGACTAGTGATGAAAAAAATGATGATGATAAGGGTTATAGTGTCAACTGAGGATGAGACTAGTGATGATAACAAATGATGATGATAAAGGTTATAGTGCCATCTGAGGATGAGACTAGTGATGATAACACATCATGATGATAAGGGTTATAGTGTCATCTGAGGATGAGACTGGTGATGATAACACATGATGATGATAAGGGTTATAGTGCCATCTGAGGATGAGACTAGTGATGAAAACAAATGATGATAAGGGTTATAGTGCCATCTGAGAATGAGACTAGTGATGATAAGGGTTATAGTGCCATCTGAGGATGAGATTAGTGATGATAAGGGTTATAGTGCCATCTGAGGATGAGACTAGTGATGAAAACAAATGATGATGATGATAAGGGTTATAGTGTCAACTGAGGATGAGACTAGTGATGATAACACGATGATGATAAGGGTTATAGTGCCATCTGAGGATGAGACTAGTGATGATAAGGGTTATAGTGCCATCTGAGGATGAGACTAGTGATGAAAAAAAATGATGATGATAAGGGTTATAGTGTCAACTGAGGATGAGACTAGTGATGATAACACATGATGATGATAAGGGTTATAGTGTCATCTGAGGATAAGACTGGTGATGATAACAAATTATGATAAGGGTTAGGGTTATAGTGTCAACTGAGGATGAGACTAGTGATGATAACACATGATGATGATAAGGGTTATAGTGCCATCTGAGGATGAGACTAGTGATGATAAGGGTTATAGTGCCATCTGAGGATGAGATTAGTGATGATAAGGGTTATAGTGCCATCTGAGGATGAGACTAGTGATGAAAACAAATGATGATGATGATAAGGGTTATAGTGTCAACTGAGAATGAGACTAGTGATGACAGAGAATATAATGTTCAGCTAGCAATGCTATGAAGGTCACAGAGAGCAAAGTCTACCTTTCTGAATGCATGATGATAAAATGGCATTTGGGTGAAATCAATGTCAAAATATTTGTATTACTCTTAATTTTGTTTTGTTTTTGTTGGCTTAGCATTGATTAAAGTGATCTTTAAGGCCAGTTGAGCTTGTGAAATGATTAGTGAATGTGGCACTCAAATAGGTGGGGAAAAAGGTAGGGTGAAAGGGAAAAGGTCAAAAATAAAGAATATAAGCTGATGTGGACAGAAAGTTGCTCTGATTTTTCTTTTATTGGGTGTTGTGGAGTCAGATTAATGGCATCTTTGTGTAAAGGAATCACTACATTCAAGTTGAGGGTAAGTAAATTATTTTTACTCTATTTGTGGGTGCTTGATATACTTGTCAGGTTTCTAGAGAAGATAAGAGATATTTTTCTTTTCCATTTTTTTTAAACTTTTAAACTAAATAAAACTTCCGCTATTTTAAAAGACTGAAAGAGTAAAGGTGAAATAAAATTAATGATAGCAAGCCTGCCTCTCTCTCTCTCTCTCTCTCTCCAATTTATTTTCCTTTAATCCACAGAATTTTTTATTTGTTAAAAAAATCTACAAAAAAAGAAATAGTCCAAACAAAAGTTTTTATAAATTAGTATTGAAATAATTGGATGTGCATTGCAGTGTAATGCTCAGAATAAGAAATAAGAGAGATATGCAAATACTCTTGAGAAAAGTACGAATATCTCTTCTTGCTGTAGTTATGGTTGGGATAGAGGGACAGACTTAGTCATATAGCCTTGGTTAGCAACCAGTATACCACAGAAAGCAACAGCAACCTACTGTGAGAAAATCTTCTGCCTAGTCGGTCATGAATTGAAAGAGACATGATCACCTAAGCATGTATCACATATGGCACTTAACTGACTTACTGAAATAATGTGGGATATGGACATCTAAAATGATAAGTAAAAATAATATTTGAGTTAAAATTAGCTAAAATATCATTTCTATAATGATGCAGTAAAGTAGAAGTCACGCATTCAGGTGCTTAATTTCATTTCTATAATGAGGCAGTAAAGTAGAAGTCATGCATTCAGGTGCTTAATTTCATTTCTATAATGAGGCAGTAAAGTAGAAGTCATGCATTCAGGTGCTTAATTTCATTTCTATAATGATGCAGTAAAGTAGAAATCAAGCATTCACATGCTAAATTTCATTTCTATAATGATGCAGTAAAGTAGAAGTCAAGCATTCAGGTGCTTAATTTCATTTCTATAATGATGCAGTAAAGTAGAAGTCATGCATTCAGGTGCTTAATTTCATTTCTATAATGAGGCAGTAAAGTAGAAATCAAGCATTCAGGTGCTTAATTTAATTTCTATAATGATGCAGTAAAGTAGAAGTCATGCATTCAGGTGCTTAATTTCATTTCTATAATAAGGCAGTAAAGTAGAAGTCATGCATTCAGGTGCTTAATTTCATTTCTATAATGATGCAGTAAAGTAGAAGTCACGCATTCAGGTGCTTAATTTCATTTCTATAATGAGGCAGTAAAGTAGAAATCAAGCATTCAGGTGCTTAATTTCATTTCTATAATGATGCAGTAAAGTAGAAGTCACGCATTCAGGTGCTTAATTTCATTTCTATAATGAGGCAGTAAAGTAGAAGTCACACATTCAGGTGCTTAATTTCATTTCTATAATGATGCAGTAAAGTAGAAGTCACACATTCAGGTGCTTAATTTCATTTCTATAATGATGCAGTAAAGTAGAAGTCACACATTCAGGTGCTTAATTTCATTTCTATAATGATGCAGTAAAGTAGGAGTCACACATTCAGGTGCTTAATTTCATTTCTATAATGATGCAGTAAAGTAGGAGTCAAGCATTCAGCTGCTTAATAAGAATCACATTTTGCCTTGTTAATGTAGTTTTTGTTGAAATTAAAAAAAAAATTAATGATGCTGGCTCATCAGTGAAACTTGTTAAAACAGAAGTATGTTTGTAAGTTATATAATATTGATGCGTGTATAATGTAGTGCTTATCAGCATAGAAAATAGAATAGACATGCCAAGTTCAAATTCTTGCCATAATTGTTGTGTTCACTTTTGCACAATTAAATTTGACAAAAAGCATGACTCCAACTCTTCTTCTCTAAGCTATGGATAAGATAGCAGGCTGGGTTCTCTAACTTTGACTGGCAACCATGTTTGAAGAAGAAAAACTCTGAATTCAGATATGAAGAGAGTTGTTTGATGTTTTTTGGCACACATTACCATTTTTCAATTATCAGTTTTTCCCAGGCAAACTAAGGAGTATGTGATTAAAGACCTTCAGAAGAAAAAATGCATTAGGTAAGATAAATTTCCATTTTTGTCTTTATATATAAAGGTAAATCATTTCCACCACAGTTATTGGACATTGCCTATGACGAGATAAAAGCTTGAAATCTCAAAATAGAAACTTCTGCGTCACAACGTAAATTTAATTTTAAATAAAAAAAAACAAATTTCATGATATATACACAATACAAAAATCTAGAATTGAGCCACCACCTACCGTGGTTTCACATGAACCGTTCTTCAGGGCGAGAGGCCTCTCGTCCTGAAGAACCGTTCGTGTGAAACTGCAGTAGGTCGTGGTTCAATTCTAGATTTTTGTATTGTATTCTACTCTACTTTCGTACTTTCATATCGAGCACTTTGCTGTTAAGGTTTCGTCTTGGGGTTTTTTTTCTTTCAAACGAGCACTAGACATATTGTTCTTGTGTGCTGTTTGTTTCTCCTCCCCCTTTATTTAACCCATAAGGTAGTTGACAGTTTATATTACTGTTAGTTAGCATTTATTTCGGATATTTAGTCTAGTATTATTAGTGTTGACTTACTGTGATTAAGTTTATTATATATATATATATATATATATATATATATATAATAGTGTGTGTGTGTGTGTATATAATAATATTCTGATTCTGAGCAGAAGTGCTAATCCATATATAAACAATTCTGTAATTTCTGACAAGTGTTATATTGAATGTGTTTGTAATGTAACATCAGCACCATAAAAAAGTCAGTAGACCAAATCATGGTTCCAATCTAGTTTCTGGCATTTCACTCTAATGACATTGCAAAGAGCATAAATACAAAACTTCTTTTCTTCAGCTATAAGTTGAATAACAGGGTAGACTGAACTCTCTAGCTTTGGGTGAAAACCATTCTTGGAGAAGAACTATTCTGAAATAGAAAAAGTCAACAGAAAACTGCTCCACAATCTTTCCCAAGAAGTTAAGGCAATTTGCAGATAATAATAAGAGGAATCTGTGGAGAGCCATAATCTACATCATGAAGAGATATGGCATTAAGAAAATTAAGTTATTAAAATACTAAAATTAAAATTAAATAAAGTATACTTTAAATAAAATTAGAAATATATTAGCCTGATAATTTTTTTTAAAATATGGCCACAAATGAAAAAAATATATTATTGAGTATTCTTTTATCAAGTCTGCTTCTTTTTCATTTTTACTTTCATTAGTTAATGTTTTAATTTATGTCATTAATTAATAACTGATTTTTAATTGATATGTATAATATTTAAAAGTAATTCTAAATCATGATGACACAGAAGTACAAATCATCTGATGGTGCAAATATGAATTTTATTTTTTAGGCTCGGCTGAACATAATTTCAATTTAGTGAAACAAAATAAAAGAAATAAATATATAAAAACTAAATGTAAAACTTGACCTTTAAACAAAAAGTAGAATTTTCCAATTGAACTTTAATATGGGTTATATGTTTTAAGTCATTCCATGTCCCAAAATTTGACATAAGATTACAAACTCAGTCTAAGCCCATAATATTTAAAGTTTAAAATCATTAAGTGTGTACAAGTGTCGATAATAGTAGTTTTCATGTCCTCCCTGTTTTTATCTAACAAAGTCCTGATGTTTAAATAGGTCATCTTGTTTCTAGCTTTGTTGTCCTACTGACTATAGGAAGTGTGACATCAGGAGGCTTTTACTACCTCAGTCTAGTGAAATAATAAGTGTTTGGTGAGTTTATAGTTATTCTTTCTTTCTTACCTTGACATGTTCTAAAATTGACTAATTGCAAATTTGGAGTAGTTCTTGTCTTTTATTTTTCTTTAGGATGTGAAAACTTTGTTGTAAATAAGGGAAGTCAGTGTATAAAACTTCCATAAAACTTCGCTATTTATCTCAGATATATTATACGGTGTATTTTATTGTCTGTATATTGTGCTAAAGCAAATATTCTGAGATTTTATTCAAAATAAAATAATATTATGTAAATAAATTATGTTTTTAGAGTGATAAATTCTATTATTGAAGTTAATATATTTATAATAAAATCATCATTATGCAATTAATATCAGTAAAATATACTTAAAGGATATAGCAATATATTGGGTGAATTTAAGCTCATAATATCTATCTTTAATAAAATAAATTGATATCATTTTTAATTCTTGTATGGAGGCAGGTAGGTTTTATTATACAAAGGGCTGCAGAAATTTTTTTATTTTTGAAGAAATCCAAAAGATGCCAACCACAGAAATATATAAAAAAACACAAAATCACAAATATCCAAATAAATTATTAATTTATATGTTACTATGTGCTCCTTGATATTATATAACCTTCATTAGTCTTTCAACCACTGATTTCTATTAACTCTTCTACTATTTTAATGTACACCAGTTTTCATTGCTTGTTTGTTTTGCAGCATATTAACCTCAATGGATTATTTAATGCCATCAAAATTTTTAGGATAGGTTCTTATAATTAGAATATGTATTTTTTGTAAATCAGTTTGTAGGTCAGGTTTCCTTGACATATGTTTATAAAAATGGTTTTTGTCAAGAGACAAATGTATTGCTGGTGATATTTTTTTTTTTCAGAATTGTATTGATTAACATTTTTTTTTATTTTGCTTTTCACACACAAAAAACATTACACCTTTTCATTGTCATCTAATTCAATTTTTTGCAATTCCCAATGTTGTATTTGTATCGTTCAATAACTTTACAATAACTTGTTTCTCTTTTGAAATTATATCTTTTTTTACGACCAATAGCAATCTTTATCTGAATTTCTGGGATGAGGAGTTAACATTATTTACACTATCTGTATTTGGACTATTGTTCTTATCTGTGTTGTTTTTATCACAGTATTACAGCTGTTGTGCACTTCAGCCTTCCCCAGGTGTATATCAATCTGGATAAACTACTAGTAATTCTGAAGTAAACCCTTTATTTAATCTATGGGGTTAGACTGTTCTTATTCTACTGCTCATGTCTAATAATATCATCTAGTTCTACAAGACAATGGCCTAGTGGATAAATGTGTTGGTTTGTGAATTTGGTGATATAGGGGTTGTGAGTTTGGTCACTGGTTTGGACAGTGTGTACATGCTCTCTGTTGAAATGGGTGTGCAATAATTGAACAATGCTAAATATAATAAGAACTAGATGATATCCCAAGTCATGAGCAGTGGAAACAATCTACCCCTACAGATTAAATAAAACGTTTATTTCAGAATTCCTTGTAGCTTACCCAAATCAAGATAAACCTGAGAAAGGCCAGAAAGTACTCTGTGTGTGTACAAAAAAATCAGATCTAACTACAATTTATCTGTAAATTTATCTTAGCTAAAATAAGATATCCTTTTGTCTTTATTCACAAACACTCACACACACATATATAAGCATTTCATATCGGGTATATCTGTAAAAGTACAATATAAATAAAGGCAAAAGAAAAACTTAGGATTTTTTCCAATATCTTCATTCTTAAAAGAATTACTACTTCCTCTTCTGCTGTAATTTCCACTTTGAGGCTGGAACCACCCTTACTGTCTATGAGTGTCTGATTGTACCAACAATTAGGTAGCGCTATATATTTCAATAAACAGCATTAGCATGATCAACTGGAAGCACTGGAAATATACAACTATATATATATATATATATATATATATATATATATATATGGCATCTTGGCGTGGTATAATGGTTAGCAAGCTCATCTCGCTAGAATCATTATAACTGAGTAGTGAGTTCGATTCTCACTGGGTACCCCCTACTTTCAGCCGTGTGTCACATCTAAGCTACACTTAGAAAATCACCTTCCTCCGGGTATGGGGGGGGGGGTGCAGGGCTAACAATCCTGCCCCATAAAAAAAACAGTTTGTTACGGAAACAACAAAAAAACTGCTCTACACACCATTGAGTGTAACAGAAAAGTTTTTATTTATATATATATATATATATATATATATATATATATATACACAACTCTACAAGTTGTAGATTTTATGTTCAAGCATTACTGTTTCATGTAATGATGCTTACCAGTTGGGAAAGGGAGTATATTTAGTGATAGGATGTATATTTATATGAGAGAGATATTATAGTGATAGTACTGTGAACACATGGGAGAATTTATATGCAGAATGCTAAAGATTAAACCAAGTTCTCAGCCTGAGCAAGAAAGGCTTCCAAAAAAAATTCTGCATGTATAAATTGATTGACCAAGGATATAATACATATGGTAGAAAATTTGTCATCAATCCAAGTGGTGGACTAATTTCAAACAGACACCCATACATGACAATAAAAATTTTAAAAAATTAAAAGATATTTAAAATGTATAACAAATAAATTAATACAAATTGAAATAATTTAATTACTTGTTTGCATTAAAAAAAATTAAAAGTACTCACAATTTGGCTATACTTCTAAGATGAGGTAGTATTTACATTATTAACTGTTCGAACTGTTGTCTTCATATTTATTGCTATGTTTAGGACATTCTTCAGGTACTAGGAATTTTGAACCAAACTCTTCATTTCTATCCCTGGGGTATATCATTCTTGTTCTATGTGCGATGCCACTTCTGGATGTCATGTAGTTATCTCTCTTTAATACAACTCTCTAAGTTATTTGTTTACCACTGCTGTAGCCTGATATTGAACTCACAACTCTGGGCGAAGTCACTGGAACTAACCAATACTTATATCCACTGAGCCATATGCCCAACAAGTTTATAGTCGGATAAGTTTTCCTTTTGTCTATATATATATGTGTGTGTGTGTGTGTGTGTGTGTGTGTGTGTGCGTGTGCAAGTACATGCATACATAAAAATATTTTTCTGGTGTCAATAAAACAGTGGTCAATGTAATATAACATAGCTGCAAAGTATATTTTATGAATTGTTCATAATGAATACATAATGCATGAAATTCTGAGTCGTGCTATAGATGTAGGATAATATATATATATATATATATATATATAAGTATGCGGTGTATATATAGAAGAATCTAAAGGAGTATCTTATACATACAGTGGTAGGATAACTCTAAGAGAGCTCTAAATATATATGTATATAAATACATATAGAGCAAATATAAGAAAATATTTAGGCAGACATGTTATTTCATGGTAAATCAGAAGTATAGGCCTATTTCAGGCGAACCATAATCAGCTTCTGTCTTTATGATGGTTCACCTGAAATAGGCCTATACTTCCAATTTACCATGAAATAATGTGTCTGACTAAATTTTTTCTAATATATATATATATACACTCCAGCAGTTTCTTTTCTCGCACTTCCTGCATGTGGGACTCCCTTCTGTGTACTTGCTTTCCTGATGGCTACAACCTCCAGGAATAAATGCAATGTCAATTCCCATCTCTTATTCACTTGACTCCAGTTCTTTTCTACATCACTTCGTATATCTTGTTCTTTTCCTTTCTCTCTACCTTTGCAACTGTCTTCACTCTTGTGTTCCTATATTTTTCTTGCTTTTTCTCTGACACCCCTTGTAACTGGTTTGTCTTTTTCTTCACTCTTCTCCTACCTAAACTTTTACTCTCTTATGTAGCCCCCTGTGCATCAGTGGCGGTACCACCTTGCTTGGAGCGAAACAAAAAAAAAAAAAAATTAAAAAATATATATACATGTTGGTTTCTGTGTAACTGTTTTTGGTTAATTCTGGTGTTCTCTTGTTTACTGGAACCAATTTCAAGGATGTTTGGATGCATATTGACATGTTCTGTCTAATCTTTTAACTTTTTCAAATTTCTGAATTAGCTATTTTATATAATCAGTAAATTTACCAAAATTCATTTTATTTTTGTTTGCAAAAATTTTTTTAACTTCATTTACATTTATATTTGCAAAAAAATTTTTCTTATAAAAATACTTCTTATACTTTTACATTTATTTATATAAGAATGTATGCACATAAATGTACAAACAAAGTACTGATTTTAATAAAGTTATGCAAAGTCTTAACTTTTACACTTTGGAGAGATTACTGAAAAGTTCTTAGCCTGACCAAGAAAGGCTTCCAAAACAATTCTGATAGTTGGTCATTTGGACAAATTTTTAGAAATGGGTTGAGCCCCAAATTTTCCTGTACCCTTTTACATGCATAAAGACAACCAGTTGAGAATCATGCTAAAATTATTGTAGGAAGGGTGGTAATTTGGCGCCAGATCCATGATATCTACTGGTACAATATCGTCCTAGTCTGGAGGCAAATTTTCTATTTGATATTTTAGCAATAAAATATAATCATAAACTAGTCAAAAAGACTATAGTCATGTGTTTGTGTGTAAGAGATAAATATACCTTGTTATTACCATTGTTTCCTGAATGTCCTAATTAATTTAATTATCTTTAATGATAACTTTAATTAGGTAAAGCTGGAGAATTGATTGACCAAGGAGATAATACATACGGTGGAAAATTTGTAATCAATCCAAGTGGTGGACTCATTTCCAAGGGACACCCTTTAGGTGCCACAGGTATGTTTTCGTTTAACTTAAAATTTACTTTCTAATTCCTTATCAGTTGATAACTTGAATGGAACTATAGTTATTACTTGACAACTTTGTTTTTATACACAAGCTACATGAACAACTTTACCTGGATTGACATTATCTGATTAAAGATAACTTCCTATATTTTAGCCAATATTCTCAATAAATATATCAATATTCTCAATAAATATATCAATATTCTCAATAAATATATCACTAAATCAGGCACTGGAAGTCATTTGTGCCAGCTTGATTATGTTAGTTGCTTTGATGTGTGACTTATGGCTGAAACCACCCTTACTGTCTAGGAGTGTCTGATTGCACCCACAATCAGGTAGCACTATATATTTCATTAAACAGCATTAGAATCATCATATGATCAACTGGAAGCACTGGAAATATACAACTGTGTAAAAGTTGTAGATTTTACATCAAAGCATTACTGTTTCATGTAGTGATGATTACCAGTGGTGAAAGGGAGTATATTTAGTGATATGCTGTATATTTATATGAGAGATATATCATAGTAATGTAATGAATATACATACACCTTGGTTCCCTCTTACAGTAATGTGATTGGCTGGTGTCGGCCAGACGAAGGCGAGGACGCTGAGAGGTCCATCGCTAGAGGTCTACGTCCATACGACTAGAGGTCTACATTCATAGGTCAACTGCAAGAGGTCTATTGTTCTACGACTATTGGTCTATGTCTATTGACTACGCCCACATCTCAGGATACTGCATACAGCGAGTACCGTCCGTTACGTCTACGTACTAGATTGTCCTACCCGGTTACATTTGCCTAAACTGCTTAACTACCTCGAATGAGATATATATCCTTTTCCAGGACATGTCATATAGCGATAGTATTGTGAACACATGGGAGTTTTCTTAAACAGGAAATAAGATTTAAATTATAAGCAATATTGACAATTAACATGTTTTGCTATAAAAACTAAATAGGAAGAATATGAAGAGGTAAATGGAAGTGTGTGCATATAGAGATATTCTTATTCAGGTAACCAATTTCAATCTCAACCTGTGGTTGGATTTTCTTGCACTTTTCAGAGCTGCTATGTGTTGGGATCATCACCTCCACATATCAGTAACATCAGGAAGTCACCTCCCTAACAAATTGACCCTTGGTGAGATTTTAAACCAGTCAGAAAGTAGACATTCTAACCTGTTAGCCAAGGTACCTTAGTAGTGAATTCTGTCATAAAAAGTGATGTAGGATATCTGTTTATTATTGTATTTTGTCCCTATAATTCCAGTTCTGGTCTGTTCTACTGATTTAGCAAGAACAAACAAAAATTGGCATTATGTGGATAAAATAACAGTAGCTGAGAAATATCTCATATCAGCCAAATAATTGTCTTCAGCTATATTGTGTTGAATACACCGGTTCTTGTTCAATCACCGAAGTTAAGCAACATCAAGCCTGGTCAGTACTTAGATGGGTGATCATTTGGGAATACCAGGTGCTGTAAACGTAAGGACCAAGAATGGTCCACCGGTCCTCCAGGTTTGGGGGGTTGGGCACAAGGCTAACAACCCTGCCCCATAAAAAACAAGTTTGTTACTGAAACAGTAACAAAAAGTTGCTGCCCTACACACCAGTGGGTGCAACGGATGATCGATCGATCAAGCCAAATAAGTGACACCTGAGAATGGCCAGAGGGTACTTAATTGAAACATTGATAATCATGATGATGAAACATTGATAATCATAATCATTGTTCAAATAAATATAATAAAAAATATTTAAAAATTTTGCCAAGATATTGCTGAAAACATTTACATCAGCCTAGTACATTATTTTTTATTTATCATATCCTTATAACTTATTTATCATATCCTTATAACTTTGAGTTGTTTCAACATTGAGGTTAGCAAGTCTAGTCTGGTTGATCATTACATGTATATGTGTGTAAAGTTCTATTAAAATGTGTTCAGACTTACATTGGAGGCGAATTCCTTGTTGGTTTTGTAAGTTTATCAGCTTAATGCCGTTGTGTTGTGTACAATGTGATATTGTTTGTTGGGAACTAAGAAATTCCCTAAAAAGGATATAAGTTTATCAGCTTAATACCGTTGTGTTGTGTACAATGTGATATTGTTTGTTGGGAACTAAGAAATTCCCTAAAAAGGATATAAGTTTATCAGCTTAATACCATTGTGTTGTGTCCAATGTGATATTGTTTGTTGGGAACTAAGAAATTCCCTAAAAAGGATATAAGTTTATCAGCTTAATACCGTTGTGTTGTGTCCAATGTGATATTGTTTGTTGGGAACTAAGAAATTCCCTAAAAAGGATATAAGACACAAAGGGATTTCTTTTTAAGATTACACACATTCAGCAATGCATTTTAATTTTTTAAGACTACAAGAAATGATTTAAATCCTACCATTGATCATGTACCTATAGTATTTTCACTATTTTTTCAGTCATGTGTGGCAGCATGTGCGCATATTTGTGTTCTTATGGTTTGTACAAGCACTTGTTGTTTTCTTTTCAGGCCTTGCTCAGTGTACTGAATTGTGCTGGCAACTTCGAGGTATGGCTGATAAGCGACAAGTACCAAATGCACATTTAGCTCTTCAGCATAACATTGGATTAGGTGGGGCAGTTGTTGTTGCTGCTTACAAACATGGATTCCCATCTGTGCAAAGGTAAGAACAACATTTCTTTCACAAATTCTTTGAACATAATCAACCATAGTTTCATTTTCAGATAGAATTAAAAAAACATATATATATAAAGATTATAAGCAGATTTTATTAGTGAAAGCAATCAAGTAACAAAACCACCCTGGTGACTCTAGGAAAAGGATTTTTTCTTTTTTAGTTTTTTAGTGTTTGGCCTATGAATAAATGAATCCAAAAATGGTATCGCTTTTTCACTTCTGTTAAGCTTTATCTATTAAACATTCCTGACCCAACTAAAATAAAGGTATGAATTAATGTAGCATGATTGATTTTATGTCAACTCTTGACAGGTTATTTAATGTTGAATTTTTTATTTGACACCTAGTGAGGATCAAACTCACTACTCAGTAATAATGGTTAGATTGTTTGATTTTACATGTCAACTCTTGATAGGTTATTTAATGTTGAATTTTTTATTTGGTACCTAGTGAGGATCAAACTTGCTACTCAGTAATAATGGTTAGATTGTTTGATTTTACATGTCAACTCTTGATAGGTTATTTAATGTTGAATTTTTTATTTGGCACCTAGTGAGGATCAAACTCGCTACTCAGTAATAATGGTTAGATTGTTTGATTTTAAAATATGCCAACTCTTGTTGCGTTATTTAATGTTGATTTTTGAATGTTTGATTTTCTGACCTGTCAATCATTATTGGGCTATTTGATATTGAATTTTATATGGGACACCCAGTAAAGATCAAACTCATTATTCAGCAGTAATGATCAACCAGACTAGACTTGTTAACCATTACCCCAATGCTGAAGCAACTCAAAGTTGTGTGAGTATGATAAACAAAAATGTATTAGGTTGATAGAAACTTTTCCAGCAATATCTTGACAAAATCTTTTATATTCTCAATTTCACTCTCATTGATTGGGTCAACCTGTGATATAATTTTCAGTCATTTTCCAAAGGTGCTGTGTGCTAGGATCATCTCTTCAGGCTGATAATATCAAGAAGTTACCTCTCTAACAAAATGACCATGTTGAGATTTGAACCAGAATGTAGATGTATCTTGTCATAGTAAGTGACAGAATTCACAATTAAGTACCTTAGTTGTGAATTCTGTCATAAAAGAACAGTGCTAATTAGGATGAATTCTTCAAACTTTTTGGAACCATGGACCAGACAAAGAATCTTATCTGAAGTAAAACAAAGTTTGTAAATGATAGGTGTGAATAAAGTTCAAGAATTTCCTGTTCTGTGATTATTTGCTGCATCAAATATGAAGCGTTTATGTTAAGACATCGTAGCCACTGTTTTCTTTATTATTGTATTCTTATAATAAGATCCATTTTTGTTGACAGTGATTATCATGTTAGAAAATGGCATTTTTGTATTTTAAGCAAGCTCAGAAAGTAAAAAATTTAAATGAATAGTGATGTTTCTCTCCAAAATGTTACATGGAATTCACTTTCCTAGCTTGTGAAATTTTCTGAAGGTTTTTAACTAACTTATTACTATTGACTGATTATCATAACATTAAAGATTTCTCTTATATTGTGTAAAAAGACATTTGTGTATCAACCTGTATATTACAAGAGATTGAAAATAAATAACTACAAGAAAGCTTTAGGGTAAACATGGTAGAGGACATATTGAGGATAAGCACAGTAGTAGGAAGATTGAGGGCAAGCAGGGTAGAAGAGAGATTGGGGGCAAGCAGGGTAGAAGAGAGAATGGGGGCAAGCAGGGTAGAAGAGAGATTAGGGGCAAGCAGGGTAGAAGAGAGAATGGGGGCAAGCAGGGTAGAAGAGAGAATGGGGGCAAGCAGGGTAGAAGAGAGAATGGGGGCAAGCAGGGTAGAAGAGAGATTGGGGGCAAGCAGGGTAGAAGAGAGATTGGGGGCAAGCAGGGTAGAAGAGAGATTGGGGGCAAGCAGGGTAGAAGAGAGATTGGGGGCAAGCAGGGTAGAAGAGAGATTGGAGATAAGTATAATTATGATTAGAAAAACTAGTTTTGCTGTTTTTGTATATAAAAAAAGTAACCAAGGAGTTTTTTCCTGATCCTTTTAACTCCTATAATTCCAGTCACACACTGCAAGTGGCTAATGTGAGTTCACCAACAGAGAAAGACTTCCAGTCATATCCAGTTTTCGAGTTAATTAAAGAACAGTTGAAAAAAGTAAGTATTTTTTTTCTTTTTATAATTAAACAAGACCTCTGATAGCAGACAATACTGAGATCATCTGTTTTTCTTTTCTTATGATCAGCTACACACAACTTAATGGGTGTTTTGATCATCTTCACTGATAAGAGACTTATCTGGATCTAAAAATACACAATATTAGTTTTGGAAGTTTAATTGGCAGAGAGAGACCAAGCTAATGAAAGAAGTGACTTGCTGTTTGTTAATTTTATTTGATTGCATACACTTTGAGTTTAACTTGAAATATCTCTTGATATCTCCTTTCTCCTCCTCCTCATCATCATCATCCAGTTCTATGGTTGGATTGGGGTTTTCTTGATGGCTACATAATTGAACCATCATGAAATATTGGAGTGTATTTTACAGCTTTATGCCCTTACTAACACCAACCAGTTTAGAAGACTGGAAACTGTGTTTTTATTGAGACAGCATCTCTAGGAAGATTGCTACTGAGGTTAAAGAATTCAGCTCACCCTATTCTACACAGAGTAGGTGTAAAGGTTTTTATTTCAGAGATTTCCTTCTCTTAGACAAATTGCTATCCAAAGCTAAAAACTCTTACTCAGCATTAATTTTTCTTTTTCTTTTAAATGACCCCAGTTTGGGGGTTAACTATTTGCCCAAAGCTGAGACCCTAACAGATGCTACCACTCCAGGTCAGGGTGGACCTGGGAACAACAGCAATTAAGAGGTGGTTCCATGCTCCCCAATCAAAGGCTTTGCTGTCAGATGTAGTTTATCATCATACCCAGTTCTTGTAATAACCATATACATATATATGTTTAATTTTCTCTGTATAACTCCACTCTGTTAATAATTCAAATGTTCTATGTTCACTGTATATTAAATATTCATCCTTTGATAATGGCTTATGTAAGCCGAAAGCTCAGACGTGATAAAAGAATCAACAATTATTGCGATTTCTTGTCGTCTTTTCATGACAACACTATCAAGCTAATCAGATCATACAAAAGGATTTTACATAAAATAAATAGACAGAACTTGTCTATATTATTCAATGAAACCTGTATTAATGAAAAAATGCTGCCAAAATACACACAATATATATATATGTGTGTGTGTATGTATATATATATATATATATATATATATATATATATATATATATAGTACCTCTCCCATTTATGTTAATATTGACAATATAATAGTCAGGCTGGATACAAGTAGTGATTTTCTATGTAGTAAATATTAATGATCCTGTTGCCTTTGGAGTGCTTAAAAATAACCCTTTTGAACATTTGCGCAGAAAATTGTATTAAATTTAATCAGAGTGTAAGATATTGTCTTTTCAAATTATAAAGAAAATTGTTTTGCATTATTAAATCCTTTTCAGAAGTCGTGTTTATTTATTTTTATTATTAGAAAATAATTACTAAATATGTTTCAGGATGGGCCAAATCTAGTGAAGAAATTGCAAGGAGTATTTGGTTTTGTCATCAAAGATGGACCTGGTGGCATCATTGGCAAATGGATTGTGGATGCTAAAACTGGATCCGGAGAAGTGCTCTATGATTCAAACAGTAAGTTCTCTGACAGTCATGTGAATTCTTTCTCTCAAAAATAAAATGATTTCTAATTATTTATACCTTTAGTTTGACTTGGAATAGAAAATAATCTTTAAAACTCTGTATTATTAATATTGGTTGGTAACCAGTCTACTGCAGATAATAATGGCAACCTACTGTTGGAAAAAGCTTCTGCCCAATCAGTCATGTTTCTTTCAAGACATGATCGCCTAAGCGTGTACCTCATATGGCACTTAACTGATTGATTATTAATATTATTTCCCTTTTCACTGCATTCTTGTTCAAGGCCTATCAATTGCAGTATCCTTATTCTTAATTTCACATAAAATTGTTTCTGTTGCCATAGCAGGATATGACAATACAACTATGAAATACAAACACTATTATTCAGAGATCAGTCACCTACAGTGGCAGGATAAACATTTTGTACAGCAAATGAAGTCAGATGCAAAGTGATAAATAATTTTTTTGTTTTTCAGTTGCTGAAGTGAAATCTGACTTAACATCGGATTTACATTTAGTGTTTTGATTAGATAATTGCTAACTCTGTGGATATATTGTAATATAAAATAGGATAAGGAACAAACAAGAAATGTTTATAAATCTAAAAAATATCACTTTCTTTAAAGATTCCTCAGAGACAAAAATATGGAGGAGAAAAAGAAAATTCTATTTTTAATTTTTGTGTTTGTTTTTCATTTGTGAATCAGACCTCACATGCATCTGTCTTGTCAAGGAGTGTTTATGTGGATAATTCATGTATTTATGGTTATCATAATTATAGTTTGTGTATGTAGGATTCAGATAATAATGTATATTTGTTTGTGTGTGTCTATTAGATATTTTTTAAAGAAAATGCTGTTATGTTTAATTTTTTCATTGGTTAAACATGCATCATGTGCATCAAACTTATCAAGCAGTGTTCGAGGAAGTTTTATAAACTCATGTCAAACACACTTTATTATATTACCAACTTTTATAAAATTCATACTTAAAGAATGTAGGATATGTCTTCCTAGTACTATAATCGGTGTAATTTTTTAAAAATTTCTGCTCACATCAGCAAACATGGATAAAAATGCACACTAGACGTACGTGCACACACACACACACACACAAATGAATATGTATTATCATCCAAATCCTGCATAAACAAACAAGAATTACGATGCACATACACAAATGAATTATACATACAAATACTGCTTGAAAGGACAGATGCACGTGAGGTCTGCTTAACCAATTAAAAGCAAACAAGGCAAAAAAAATAGCAGAATTTTCAGTCTTTTTCTTCTCCATATTTCATTTGCTGAGAAAGTTGTTGTTTTTTTTTGTTAAAATCTGTCTGATGGATCAATAAATTTAACTTTTTTTATTTTTTATTTTATTATTATTTTCATTTATTTATTTATCTCCAAATCTGTTTCCAACTGTGAATGTTTCCTGATTGGATGTTGTAAAGACTGTTATCTTAGATTTCAGTAATTCATATAACAAGCCCTGGTCTTTACATTAAGTTTGAGAAGAGATGACATTCCCTTAACTTTAGAGATTGCAATGTCACTTGTAGTAAAAACTCTATTTAGTTCTATTCTCTCTCACCCCTAGTAACCAGAAAAATTATCACATCCTATGGAAACAAATCAAGAGTTATTTTAAATTAACATTACTCTTACTATAGTTATGAAAATTAATCTGCTGCTTTATTTACACTTTAATAAAAGCAAAAAACTATAGAGCAAATGTTTGACCAGTTTGATAAAAGGACTGGCATATTATTCTTTTTATTATAATAAAGATCATTGTGTATTTATTTATATTTCCCTCTTGTCACGCTCATGGAGAGAGAGAGAGACAATAGCGAGGCATAGGCTCAATTCATTCTCTTTACATTTTAAATGTATAAATGCTTCTTATTTGTTCCTTATTCTATCATTTTGTCGGATTCCATTTCATATTTGATCCCAATTCAATATATGCAGACAAAATATTGCTTTTTTTTCTTTTATTTTTAAAGAGGTAACCAAATCATTTCCAAGACTCAAATAATGTTTCGTTTTTATTTTTTATCATTTTTATAGAAAAGGCTGACTGCACGATAACAATGTCTGATAAAGACTTCCCACTTTTGATGACTGGAAAATTAAATCCTCAACAGGTCAGAGTTTTCTTTCTCTCTCTCATTTCACATTAAATATGCATCCAAATAAAAAGAATATAAACTGAATTTTTGTAAAAATACAACGTAACATTCACCCAAGCAAACGGTTACCCCACATTGCATTTAGATCCTCAATCTCATTGGTGTGCAAACAATAAAATCTACCTTTTTTTTTTTTTACACTAACAATGGTAAAACATTACTTTTTCACATCCAAAACAGTAAAATACCACATTTTTACACTCTAAATGATAAAAATCAGCCTTTTAATACCAAAAAGAACAATATCCCAAATTTTTATGCCCAAAACAGTAAAATTCTCCTTTTTATGCCCAAAACGGCCATATCCCAAATTTTTACACCCAAAATATGTACCAAATATTTGGCATTAATAACTCATAGCAGTTGATATGCTGCTAAACTAAAATAACGAATCCAAACCATGAACAATTGAATAACAAACAAGCAGAACTGTTGTTGGCAAATTTAGTGCAGTGTAAAGAATTATGAAATCAACAATCTCAAAAACAAAGTTAATGAATCAAAAAGCTGAGTGAGTGAAACTTTCTTCATACATTTAGAACATGGAGGAAATGAGGGTGCTTCAACTTTGTGGAAATCCTAGCCATAAAAAGTCTTCTTCTATGTGCTTTATACGTTTTTCAGGACGTAGGCGATCATGGTTTTCCATGTCTCCCTATCCCTGGTGGCTCTTAGCATGCTTTCTCCTGTTACACCATGCAACCCCCGTTCTGTCATCCACCTGCTCATGCCCTTCAAATATGTAAAAGTCTGGTGGATCTAAAAGAATGACGCTTATATGAACATTTGCCTTTGAAAATTATGGTAAAATAGCAATTCTGGCCTGGTGCTCCTGCTATACGTATTTAGAAATTCTTGATAAAATCCAAAGAATCTGCAATGTTATTGATCCTGACCTGTCTTCTCATCTGGAATTTTCCACAACTATAACGTTTGCTTCCCTGTACCTTTTCTAAAAATACTTTCATGGCTTCATAGTAATTGTTTCAATAAACATTCCTCTATGGTATCTATGCTTTATGAATTTATGTGAAGTACTAGATTGGTGGCAAGGTCTCATCATTTTACAGTTAAAATGGTTAAATGTAACTATAAGTTCTATGTTAACAGCATCTTCTATCACACTTTTTGCTTGTGGAAGTCTTTTCTGGTTTCTTGCTTTAAATTTTCAAAATTGAAATGCAATGTCCTTTGTTATCTACTGTCTTCTTAATTCTTGTTCCTTTAACTGTTCTAGCTCCCTAATTATATTTATTTTTATCATATTCTCCAACACTCAGTAATTCCTTGCATCTCAGTGGCTTTATTTCCTTGCTTGGAATGAAATGATAAAAAAATAGACTTGTAGAGTGGTTATAGCATGACCAATGAAGTTAAACATTAGTAATTTGTGTTATTCTTATAACCTAGAAAATTGCCAAAAACAAATTATAAAGAGCAATATTATTGATAATGATCTTTTTTTTTTCTGAGTTTATTTATTTATTCTTTCATTTCAGGCATTCATGGCTGGTAAATTAAAGGTCTCTGGCAAGATGGCACTAGCCATGAAACTACAAAATCTTAAACCCAAAGCTCCATCCTCAAAACTATGATTTTTTTTTCTGCTTTTTTTAAAAGAATTTTTTACTAATTCTAATTCTTGTTGAAAACTGCTAAATTTATTTAAATCAGAAAAATATGCTTTTGAATATTGTCATGATTTTTTTTTTTTTGTTGAAATCTGTCTGATGGATCAATAAATTTAACTTTTTTTATTTTTTATTTTATTATTATTTTCATTTATTTATTTGTCTCCAAATCTGTCTCCAACTGTGAATGTTTCCTGATTGGATGTTGTAAAGACTGTTATCTTGGATTTCAGTAATTTGTTTTCCAGTAATTCATATAACAAGCCCTGGTCTGTACATTAAGTTTGAGAAGAGATGACATTCCCTTAACTTTAGAGATTACAATGTCACTTGTAGTAAAAACTCTATTTAGTTCTATCCTCTCTCACTCCTAGTAACCAGAAAAATTATCACATCCTATGGAAACAAATCAAGAGTTATTTTAAATTAACATTACTCTTACTATAATTATGAAAATTAATCTGCTGCTTTATTTACACTTTAATAAAAGCAAAAAACTATAGAGCAAATGTTTGACCAGTTTGATAAAAGGACTGGCATATTATTCTTTTTATTATAATAAAGATCATTGTGTATTTATTTATATTTCCCTCTTGTCACGCTCATGGAGAGAGAGAGACAATAGTGAGGCAGCATAGGCTCAATTCATTCTCTTTACTACCAGTTATGAAATCTCTTGCCATGTGATCGCTCTTTAACAGTGCCTTATTATTTTATTTTTTTGCAGTAATTATGTCATTAAGTAGTAAATAATATATATATTCTCTCTATTATAAAAAAAAAAGACAATTGTGTATTTGTTTGTGTGTGCATATATATATATATATGTTATAATATCACTACAAAAGTAGCTATTTTTTTCTTTTGACACTACTTGTATCATATCAAGTGATCACTTGAGAAGACAGTGTTGAAACAAAATGGCTACTTTTGTAGTGATATTATAACATTTATATTATAAATTCTAAAAAAAATATTATATGCTCTACTTTGTACTGAGCACATTTTTTTATATAGAATTTTATTCCATTCATACCTACTTGTATATATATATATATATTTCCCTCACACTCAGGAGTTTGGATTATTTTGTTTTTCTTTTCTTATGCCTTTATGTAAGATAATCAATAGTAGGTACATCAATATATATGTTGTTGTCATTTTTGACAGCATGGGCCCACTTGTATTGAATAATGGCCATCTTTTTTATGTCTTATGATCATTATGAAAATCCAATAGTATTTTGAGGCATCATTCTAAGAACTAAAAAAATCCATCCAATTTATGATCAGTCTTTTTAAAATGGATATTATTCCCATGATATGAACAGGAATGTGAAAATCAGGGCTTCATACTTATTCTACCATTTGCTCCTTATATTAACTCCTCTTCCCATTGACAAAGCTGATCTGAATTTTAGCTCAATGTTTGGAGCTCGAAGCTAGTAGCCCAAAGATTTAACACTGTTTCCTTTGTATTTGTCTATACTTTTAAGATGAAGTAGTATTTACATTATTCAGACTATTGACCTCATCTTTATTGCCATGCTTATGATGTTTTGGTCGTTGTACACTCTGGCCTTCTTCAGGTGCTAGGAACTTCATTCCATGTGCAATGCTGTTTTCGGTATCCATGTAGTTATCTCCCTTTAACTTAACTCTGTTTTGTCCATCACTACAGTTGCATTGCCTTTGTTTGAGAACATCATCATTCTACCAGCTGACAAAGGCAATGCAACTGTAGTGATAGAATACACCAAGAAACTGGAAGCCTTCATTAGAAGTGGTAGAAGGGTACATGACAAGGTAAAAAAAGACCCTACATTAAAAACAGAATGACAGCTGTTCCAGATCCTAATTAAGAACAAAGATCACTTCCAGCCTAAGATATATAGACAAGTGTCTCAATGCTACAGCAAGCTACCTCACATGTATGGTTTACTTAAGACTAGCAGTATAGCCTGGCGTTGCTCGGGTGTAATGAAAGCTTTAAAACTAATCCATAGTCCTGGAGCTCAGACTCTTTGGACATTGGCATGAAAGACTAAAAAGCAATAGTTATTTCCAGTTAAAGCGAAACCACAGACTGAAAGAAAAATGAATGGATGTAAGTCAAATTTTGATTTCCTGGTATCGATATCAAATAAGTTTCTTTTGTCGTAAACTGAATTATGAAGGCTAATAAGACCTCTGAGTAAATTGTATCATGGCTGAGATTAAGAACTACAATTATACCTACTTGAAGCAAAAACTAAAATAAAAGGGCTGAAAAAAATACAGACATACAGGCAGATAAACAGACACACACACAAACATCTTGTTTTATATATATATATATATATATATTATCGATTTTCTGCACTATTATAAGAACTGCAACCTTGAAACTTCTGAATATCGTTTCTTATGTCTTTGTCTATGAGTGTATCAAATTTGATTAAAATTGGACCAATCCTTCTACATGGCCTAGATATGTAATCTAGGCCATGTAGTTGACTTTAGTGCTATGGATTGGGTGTTGATGTTTGTTATTAGTAGAAAATTATGTGGGAGCTCTTTTCAAGTAAAACCTAAAATAGTTGTATGGTATAAACATAAGCTTATAAGATGTCAAGTTGAATGCTACCTAATAATTATGGTTCAATATCCACTTATGCACGATACACTGAAGGTATTGATAAATGCAATTTGCAAATTGGAGGTGGAGAAAGCAAACTGGCAAGATCTTGAAAATACTCTGTGAATCAGAGGAAGTGGGTAAACAATCTAATATTCAAAATCCTTGAGGCCATTTACATTTTGGTATTACAATTTTTTTAATTTTCAGCAATTCAAAAAATATCGCAGCAAAAACATATGAATCATCACAACACAAAGGATTAAAAAATGACTACAAATATTATTACAGTTTATTTATAGAGTAATATACTGATAAATGAAATAGAGCCATAATTAAGACCATAGTTCAGGGGTGGGCAAACTTTTCAGTACAAGGGCTACATTCAAAATTTCATAATTTTATAGGGCCACATAGTATATTAACCAAAATAATTAATATTTAAAATAGACAAAATAAAAGGCTTTTAAAGAAAAAAATACATTTAATTCTTATTAATATTTTAGAGAACTGTAGAAAATTCCTATGAAATGCATTTATTTGAAAGACAAAGTAATACAGTTTAAACTTTAAAGAAGAACAATTTTATAAGTATTTTTAAGTAGGAACTTCACATGGAAAACATTTGAAAGACAAAAACACTTTGTTTTAAGAAAAGTTAATTATTTATTAATTAATATTATAAAGTAGAAAAACATAATTATTTGAAAAACAAAGTAACTCTGTTTAAAGAAATAAAAAAAACAATTTTTATGAATTAATATTTTAAAGTGGAAAATTCACATGAAACACATTTGTTTGAAAACAAAATAACTCAATTTAAAGAAGAAAAAATAATTTCTCTTTAAAAATTTACTAAAATTTGGCAGGCCACATGAATTACTTTGGCAGGTTGTAGTTTGCTCGCACCTGCCATAGGTAATAAATATTTTTTTTTTATTTTGAACTAAAAATATATTGTATAGCTTAAAAAATGACTGTGTCAAATGATAAACTAAAAGTATATGTTGCACTTTCATAGACACTCTGCTACTCACTAAAATACACATACAGTGCCAGTCTCTTACTTACGCAATATTGTCACTTACTCAATAGTAGTGACCCAGAGACATATGAACAAGAAATGGTTGGTATATGTAGTAACAACTATCAAGGGTACATGACAACAGCTCCAATGACTGTCAAAAGGAGGTGGCATGAGGATAACAACTCTCAGAAAACAGCCTCGGTCTACCTACCCTATGTGAAGGGGTTATCAGTGAAAATACAAAGGATGGATGTTATACTCATCTTCTCAGAAGAGTACTTGATCTTTCATGGTGAAACCACCCAACTCTAGAAATGATATATGGAGACCTACCAAGAGTATCAACCTTAGTTCAAAAGAGACGTGTCCAGTTTGCTGGGCATTGCGCATGTGCCACAGATGAATTTGTTTCATCGTTTGTATTATGGAGGCACCCATCATCTCACAGTCGATCTTGTAAATTAACCTTTCCAGACAGGATACACAGAGATACATCTATCACTAAGGAAGACCTTACAGGAGCTATGACAAATAGGGAATACTGGAAGGATGTAGTGAGTTCTATCTCGGCCGAGGCTGCGGAATGATGATGATGTGGTACATATAACAATAGGATGACCTTCAAATGGGGTTCTACACTTTGCAGATACATCTCCCAAATAAGACCTTCAATAGAGGAGAACATGACTAAGGACTATGTTTACGCCAATCCAAGTAGCTATGGAAAGAAATATAAATGAGAAACAGGCCACCCTCTTAAGGCTGTAAGAACATTGCAAGGCCATAAAACTAAGGGAGAAAAAAAAATTAGGTGTAACTGACCACATAGGGAAGGAGAAAGGAGATCGCCGTCCCCTATGGGAATGAAATTGAAATAATAGATAGAGAACACCACTGGAAACTATATAAACTTAAGGAGTCAGCACATATGCTAGGCTACAAAAATCTCTTATGCTAGCCAAGTAAAGAAATTAATACAATATGGGAACCAGTAATACAGAGTGCTAAAGAAAATCATTAGCATCAAAGATTGCAATATGAGCTCTTGTAAAAAAAAAAATAATTTCCAGAAATTCATACACTGATGTCCTCAACGACACATGGCCCAGTGGATTTAGGCATTGGTTAGTTCCAGTGTCTTCAGTACCAGATAACTTAGAGACTTAAGTTAAAGTTTTCAAAGAGTGGGGTAAATAAAAACTATAGACAGTAGGTATTGTAGTTTATTTTGTCGTATCTAATGTTTTCCTCTTCTTCATTTATTTGCAGTCATCACTTTCACTGTCAAATTTAAGTAACTTGTCTTTCTGTTTCTTTAAATCATACGCAATGGTTGTTCTGATGCCATATTGCTGAGTGAGATGCTTCACAGGAATGCCATGATATATCTTCTACAAAAGATTTACTTTTTGTGTTATTAATAACGGGAGATATTATCTTTTTATCATTGTTACCTATAAGGGCATTTGCAGTTCTTTTTTATATTTTCACTGTATAAAATCACAAAAATTGAGAGAAAGAAAGTCAGCAAACAGTACACTCACGTCTACCCAATACAAGCAGTTGACAGCAACTGACGTTTGGCAAGGTTAGGTTGCTCAGCCAGGCTGGAGGTGTGGTGGTTAGAGTCAGGTTGATTGTGACACCTGTGGCTATGTCATACTCAAGTAGGTATGTTTTTAGTGTGCCAAACTCCACTCTAAAAAATATTTGTTTTTCAAATGTTCAGAAATGGGAATGTCACCCTGTATTATGCATTTCTACAAACTTGATGTTTTTTTTTTTTTAAGAGGATTCCGTTATGATAATAACTTAGAAGATTTTACTGGTTATATATTATGATGTTACTGGTTGATGAAACACAAAGGTATCATTATCAGAACTATAACTGGACAAAGGAAAATGACTGGCAATTTCATCTGTGCGCATGTGGGTAAAGAATTTGTAGGAAAAATAAGAAGAGGTATCATGATTAAATCACTTAAGGAGTATAGTAACAGTAACACAATAGATAAGATCAAAGATGACATTATGATCATAATGCATTATGGCCATGTCTCATTCGAACATTGGTTAGCATACAATCATCAAAGTTAAGCAATGTCAAGAATGGTTGGTAACTAGATGAGTGACTGCTTGGGAATATCAGGTGCTGTAAGCTTGGATGTATGGGTGATGTAATAGATAATGGCTCAGAATTGTTAATCTGAAACAAGTTCCAATTTCAGTTGGGTTTCTTATATTTACTTACATGCAAATACTCTTGGAAAAGGCATGCATCCATCTCTTCTCCCCCAGCTATGGGTTAATTAGTAAAATTGGCATCAGTAATCATTATCTCGAAAAGAAAAAATTCTTATAATCTAAAAATATGGTTTAAATGACCTGCAAAGAGTTGATAAACTGTAAAAAATGAATCAATCAAAACATGAACATAATATTGGATCCAATGATGAAATGTCTGATTCCTTTCCAAGTAATGAGAACTTTGTAGGTTTTAAACCAAACTAAATAACAGTGAAAATGTTTTTTACTTATAGTATTCTCTTATTATGAGTTATTTTGTGTTTATTTTTTTTTTTTTAATCATTTCACCCCGAGCAAGGCGGAAACGCCACTGATGTGCAGGCAGTTACATAAATGTAAAAAGATTAATTAGAAAAGAGTGAGGAGTACAAACTAGTTAGAAAGGAACAATAGAAAGCAGGTGCGATGACAGATACATAGGTGGAGAGAAAGGGAAGGTTATACAGGGGAGGGGGAGAGAGCTAGAGGCCAGTGGTTAGTAGATGAGTATTGACTTTGCATTTAAATTTCTGGAGGTTGTAGCCATCAGGAAAGCAAGAATACGGGAGCGAAATTTCTTGTTAGCAGTACAGAATTTAATTATGGCATAAAAATGGAGATATTTAAAATGTCATGCTAAACTGCAACAAAAAGTACAAATTTTTTTTAAATACTTGGATTTGACTGGTTTTGCTCCTCTCTTATCTTGATCGAGTTTTGATAAGAGAGGAGTCGAACCAGTCAGCTTAAAAAAATTATTTTGTGCTTATTTTTTCTCTTTGTTTAACTTAATATTTAAAGATTTTCACACCATAATTTTTTTAAAAGTATCACAAGTATTTTGTTAAAATGACTAAGGGAAGTAACCATATATTGATTCACTACTAGAAGCTGATTTACCTCCCCCCCCTTTTTTTTAACACAGGAATAAATATTTCACACTTCTATAAGAAATGATTTGACCTTTTAAATCTGTCTTGCATGCCAAGTTTAGTCGAAATCCATCCAATAGTCTCTGAGTCTGTAGTGGCCAAGCAAATACTTAACAATTTTTGTGTAGATCAGGAGTTTCCAACATTTTAGAGTGGAGTTTGGCACACAAAAAGCATACCTACTTGATGCACATGACTTAGCAACAGGTAACCTGATTGGCCCGACTCTTTCCACCACTCCCCCTACCTGGCTGAGCAACCTGACCTCGTCCAACATCAGTTGTTGTAAAAGCACTTGTATTTACATAAAAAAATTTTAAAATAGCCCATCTGTAGAATAAATATTCAAAAGTGTACCAAAATTGTTTTGAAAACCCTATCATAGATTAATCCTGTTATTGCAGCTAATGTGGCAGTCACTTTTTTTTAAATCTAATTTTAAATGACATGAATAAAAAAAAAAAGGCAGGGGGGGGGGTGAATGGTTTAGAAGGAAATTAAAAAAAGAAGTATTAAGATATTTATTTAGACAAATTTACTTTTGTATGGTATTTTATTTTTAGAATGATTTCAGCACTTCGAATGAATTTAGAAATCTCTAAACATTATCTGTATTGGTTTCCTTTTTATTTTAACACCCAAAATACTAATAAAAAAATCTTTTCAATAAGTGACCACTCTATATATAAAGTACTTAGATATCGAAAATAAGTAGAGGTGCCTACACTAAGTTTTAAATTGAATTTTTAAAAATAAAAAAGTTTTCTTGAAGCTTTAAATTTAACTTTACTTGAAAGCTAAATGATTAAATTTACTATTTACAGTAAGAAAAATACTCTGGTGCATTTCAAATAAAAATTATATTGATCAGAATCTCAACTTTTTGAGAGTTTTCAAAAGTTATCATTTTTTTTTTCGATTTTCACAGTTTGACATGTTTGTAAATAAAAGTAAATTCTCAGTTTTAAAAATTTTGCAAAAATAAAATATAAATCTGTGACACATAATTTTTTGAAAATTAACAAATTTAAAGTAAAGTTAATCTAATTTGAAACAAGTACTACTTGTTTATAGGATGAAATTTAGAATAAAACTATTTCATAATCACAGAGGTTTGAAGTGATTGATGTGTAAAGTGAGTGATGACAGCCAGGTGGTGATAAACCAAGTATGGTTGACCAAAATTGACATAATTGTCCAAATTTTTTCAGTAAAGGAAAGAAACTATGAAACACATGACCTTTTAACATAACACTTAAAGTACCATACTTAAAAAAAGCAACTTCATTTACACAAAAAAAAAATACAAATTATTTTTTAAATCTTTTGGGTCAATGATTTGTATTAAACATTTCAATTTTTAATTAGTAAATATAGTCATAACTTAAAAACCTAACCATGGCAAAGCTTTGGAGAATTTTAAAAATATTTTTGAAACTTTATAAATTATTATATTCTTGTTGTTGTTCTTCTTCTTCTATGTGCCTTGTCCTTTCAGGATGTAGGCAATAATGGCTTTCCACGTCTCCCTATCCCTGGTGGATCTTATCAAAATTTCTGCTGTAATACCACGCAACCCCCGTTCTGTCATCCACCTTCTCAGGCCCTTCAAATATGTTATCCGCTGCTTTCCTCTGTCTGTTTTCCCTCTATCTGGCCTGTTAGTATCAGGTTCTCCAAGCCTTCCTTCCTCATTGCATGTCCCAGGAACTTCAGTTGTCTCTTCCTGATGCTTAATATTAATTTCTTTTTCGTTTCCATTCTCTCCAAAACCTCATCATTGCTCACATGCTCAGCCCATGATGTTCGCAACATCCTTCTGTAGAACCACATTTCAGTTGCTTCAAGGTTTTCCTTCATCTTTAATGATACTGACCAGCATTCTCTGCCATATTGAAGAACTGACATCACATAGCAATCTAGTATGCTCTTCTTTGTTTCTAGTGAAAGTTTCTTGTCTCTTAATATTTTACTCAGCTTCTGGAACATGTCCTTCACTATGCCAATTCACCTTCGGATCTCTGTGTTGCACTTTCCGTCTTCTGTTAGAACATTTCTCAGGTATTTAAATTTTTGTACCTGCTTGATGTTAGTATCCCGTACCTGTATTTGGCATTTTGGTCTGGTCTTTTTGCTGATGACCATGCATTTGGTTTTCTTGCAGTTTATTTGTAGTCCTTTTTTGTCACTCTGTATGAAGGTCTTGTGGTTTCCTTTCCATGTCTGCAATCAGTACTGTATCATTTGCGTACCTTATGTTGTTCAAATTGTGGCCTCTGATGACAAATCCTGGCATAACATCTTTGGTTCTCAAAATAAAAATTGATTATTCATCAAAAATTTTTTGTTTAGACTATAATGTTCTTAATATATATATATATATATATATATATATATATATATTATCTCAAAAGTAGTTAAAGCTTATCTAATTAAATAATGTCATAGTTTTACTGCATTTTTTATTTTACTGTTTGGAGCAGATTTTTAGAAAAACAGCCAACTGTTTAAAAAAAAAATGATTTACATTCCCCAATGAGCCATGCATTTAACTCATAAAACAAATTTGATAAAAAATTTAATTTTTTGAAATTTCAGGAAATTACATGGAGGTGGACAGGCAGTAACTGATGTAAAAAAAAGAAATATTTTTACCAAGATTTTATAAAAATAATGATTTCAAAATGACTTTTATTTATTTGTATATAAGTCCTGAAAGTTTCTTTAAAATCCAACAATTATTTGATTTTTTTTCAAAAATTTCTAAATTAATGTCTTTTTCACTGGAAAAAAAAATGAATTGTATAATATTAAATTATCCATAATAAACTCTGGTAACAATTTGGTTACCCACTGAGGAAAAGAAAAGCAAGATTTTTTACCAAGATTTTTAATGTGTTAAAGGATAAATTTTTTTTTTAAAATAATGAAAAACTACTTTGATCTTTCCTCTTAATAATAGCATAACAAAGTTTTTTCATCAAAACGTTTTTATTAAATTAAGGGCCATTTTTCTTCATTTTCTTTCTGCAGTAGACTGGTTGCCAACAAAGGCTACAGAACCCAATCTGTCCAGTTATTCAACCCATTGCTTGAGGGAGAAGAGATGGATTAATACCTTTCGCAAGGGCATTTGCACGTAAGTGAATGCAATGAATTCAACTGGAATTTAGACTCAGCTCTCCAATTTCTCATACTCAGCCAATATTTGTTGCACTACAATGCATCCTCGGTTTTTTGCATAAGTAGTAAGTAAGTAAGGATGTGCGTTGTGGTGCATTGGATATCAGCTCGGAAGGAGAAATCGGGGAGCCGAGTTCAAATTCCAGCTGAATTCATTGCATTCACTTACGCACAAATACCCTTGGGAAAGGTATTAATCCACCTATTCCTTCCAGTTATGGGTTAAATAACAGAACAGATTGGGTTCTATAGCCTTGGTCAGCAACCAGTCTACCGCAGAAAGCAATGGCAACCTACGGCGGAATAATCTTCTGCCCAGTCAGTCATGTCTCTTTCGAGACATGATCACCCAAGCATGTATCACGAATGGCACTTAACTGACTAAGTAATAGTCAGGATGTGCATTATGGTGCAGTGGGTATCAGTTCGGAAGAAGACATCGGAGAGCCGAGTTCGAATTCCAGTTGAATTCATTGCATTCACTTAAGTGCAAATAGTTTTAGAAATGATATTAATCCATCTCTTCCCTCCAGCTATGGGTCAAATAACAGGACAGATTGATTTCTTTTTAACACTGTAAGTTTTCCATATGCATCCATGTTAAAATAGTATTGATGGACCACAGATTCGAACCCTGACATAGATGATTGAAGAATGACTTGATGTGTGAACATTTTTTTTTCCTTGGGAAGAACTAGAAAAAAGAAAGAGGGACAGGTGCTGGAGGTGGGGTGGCTGGCAGAGAGAGAAGCAAGACACAAGGCACTCATGAAATGACATTGATTTATATGACAGCAAATGAACACAAACCAGGTGCAAAAGGGTGAGAACTCTTTCTCTTTCTTTCTTGTTTGTTTTTCTTTTCTCACTCTGTTATTTTTTTTTTTTTGATACCACTGAAAGAGCCCTTGATTTTTCATATTACATATGGTAACCTTAAAATGTCAGATAGTTCAACACTATCTGATTAATCCTAAATCTTATGAAGGTTTGCATACAAATGAGAGGTGTGAGAAAAGAAACTGTTAGAGTAGAAAAGACGATTATGTTTAACTATTTTGACAGCAAAAGGGTAGGTCCTTGATGCCAATCTAGTAGCACAAGTAAATGCATGTGGCTGGAGTACCAGGGAAAAAGCTTGTCAGAGCAGTTGCCATGAGAATACTTGTAGAAAAGATAAAGGGAAGCCACATCACATTGGTGAGAAATTAGACTGCCTAGTCAAGACTGATTATATTGCAGATCCTCCTTTGAATTTTGCTGAAAAGCTCAAGATGAATAGCAGGAGTACTTGACAATATATGGCAACAGTATTCAATACATGGATGAATGGTAGATTTATAAATATGCAAGATGGATTCTGACAAGAAACACTTCCTGGCCTGACAAAGTGAAACAACCTTCCTAGTAGTAGATACAGCTATGGATTCAGTCTAGTCATACCATTTAAGGTCATTCAATTTATAAACTAAGGAATTCAAATTAAATAATAGTGCAATCAAATTAAAACAAGACATTCAATTTAAAGAATGAATTTACAAATCATTAATTCTGATTTAATTATGCAATTATTATATTAATACCACATAGTTTGATAGTACCTGTTTGCCTTTCTTGGTGTTCATTTGAACTCCTCTTTTCTTTGTCAATTGTAAATTTAATTTAGACAATGAATTTGATACCATTTTATTTCAATAACAAAAAATATTGCAGTGTTTTAGATTAAATGGCTTATAATCTAATTTGAATGCCTTAGTTTTTAAACTGAATAGCAAATGGTGTAGTAAGGACTTGTTGATGTTATTGAGTGTTCTCAAGTGAGGTGGTTTTTGTTATTTGGTACAGTCCCTTGTAATTCTATAGTGCTATGAGATCCAACAAAGAACTGTCCTCTTCAAGACCCACAGATTTCATTCACTGGCATCAGTTTACAATTAATGTGGGAGCTGGAATTATAAGTAATTCTATGATATCTCCATATGTTCCCATACCAAGTCTTACATGAGCTGTCTACAGTGTCTTTATTTTAAACACACTTCCAGACCTGTTAGATGTACTCCTGCTAATATGAAGCATGCATGATGAGGTTCCAATATATTCTAGTAATATTGTTCATGACGCACTGGCTGACATTTACTATGAAAGATGGATAGGTAGAGCGAACTGGTACCATGACCTGCAGGTTCCCCCAAACTAATCCTTTGGATTTTTATGTGGGGCCACCTAAAACGATTTATACAGCAGACATTAATAATGCAGAGATGCTTCATGAACATGCCATGGGGGCCAGCAAAATCATTTGACACTGTATGAGAGTATCTGAAAGGGTCTGACAGTCAATGAACTGATGGTTGTATGCGCATGTAGAAGCAAGCAAAGGACACTTTGAACATTTGAGTTGCTCTGTTGAGGTACAACAATGGCCTTTTGAACATATGTTTATATGGATTTTTTCCTTGTTTTTGAGAGTGGAACCATTTCTATAAATACTTTCATGACAATTGTTTGGATGAGCTCTTTGCTATGGTACCTAGACTTTATAAATTTAAGTGCAGTACTAGATGTGAATTGTGGTGTAGTGGATATCAGCTTGGAACGAGAATTTGGAGAGCCGAGTTCAAATTCCAGTTGAATTTGTTACATTCACATATGCACAAATACCCTTGGGAAAGGTATGAATCTGTCTCTTCTCTCTCCAGCTATGGGTTAAATAGAAGGACAGATTGGGTTCTATAGCTATGGTTGGTAACCAGTCTACTGCAGAAAATAATGGCAACATACTGCAGGAAAATCTTCTGCCCAGTCAGTCATGTCTCTTTTGAGACATAATTGCCCAAGTGTGTATCACCTATGACTAGATTAGAAACAAGCTCTCATCAATTTATAGTTGAATTGGCTAGATGTAGCCATAAGTTCTATAGTAATGGTTTCTTTTCTCACACTTCTGGAATTCACTTCTGGCTTTTTGCTTTCAAGTGAAGTTTGATCAACGCAACATCAATCATTATCAACTGTCTTCCTGATTACTCTTCTATTAATCTCGCTCCTCAATAATACGTTTTCTCATTTTTCACACCCACTAGCCCCTTGTATCTTAGTGGCTTTACTGCCTTGCTTAGGGTGATTTGACTGAAAAAATATTTTGGCAAAAAAAAAAACAAAAAAAAACCAAACAATTAACAGAACAGTAATGATTTTTCAAAATCACAGTAAGTAATGGTAAATTTGCTTTTTGATTTTCATGCCTTTCATTTTTAATAAACTGTCTACAAGTCTATCAACAAAACAGATTTATGGTAACACGGTTAAAAAGTAGTAGTATATGCGTTCTTCTTCTTCTATGTTCCATGTTCCTTCAGAACATAGGGAAATGTGGAAGGCCATGATTGCCTGTCCTTGGTAGTTCTTAACACGCTTTCTCCTGTTACCCCACCCAAACCCCACTCCACCATCCACCTGCTCAAGCCTGTCAAATACATTATCTGCTGCTTTCCCCTGTCTCTCTTTCCCTCTATCTGATCTGTGAGTATCAGATTCTCCAATCTTTCCTTCCTCATCACATGTCCCAAAAACTTCAGCTGTCTTTTCCTGATACTGAGTATTAATTTCCTTTTCGTTTCCATCTTTTCCAAAACCTCATTGCTCACATGTTCGATCCATGATATCCGCAGCATCCTTCTGTAGAACCAGATTTCAGTTGCTTCAAGTTTTTTTTTTCATTTTTGAGGATATTGTCCAGCATTCCCTGCCATATTGAAGAACAGACATCACATAGCAATCCAGTACTCTCTTCTTTGTTTCTGGCAATGTTTTCTTGTTTCTTATACATTACGCACCATAAAAATTTTATAAAGTAAACTTGATTTCTTCTGAAATAGTACTCTTGATAGTGATAAGCTTAGAAGACAAGGAAGACATTTTCATTAGAGATATTCTTTCAAATGCAGTAAGTTAATGTTTTTCAAGGCCTTTTTGCAATATGATATTAACTGAACACTGATCAAAACTGAAAATCTTATTACAGGGTTCATGCAAATATAAAACATGCTTGATATACAAAAAAGCCAGAATATTCTTGACAATAATATTTATATAATATTTACATCTTGTAATAAAGTGTCAAAGAGACAGGCATAGATAAACAGGTAGAAAAAAATGATAATAAAAAAGATGTTATTTTCCCATATCTGCAGTTTGAATTTCATTTTTTGGCAGAGTAATTCTAAACCCAATGAGATCTTTTGATTTCAAGTCGTGTTTTGCATGCAAAAATAAAATTAATACAATTTTTACGAATTCAAAAAATGCATAGTTGTGTAAGCTGTAGAGAACTCTCTCCCCAGCAGACAATACAATTATTTGGGGCGGAGTGGGGCGTAGTGAGGTGCTGGGGCAGATGATCTTTTTTTTATAAATCCAGGCAAATTTAGGTGTTGAAATACTTCGGAAAGATGGAGCTTTATGCATTAGCAACCTCACCCACTTTATGTAATAGGCAGGGTACAGGGAAACTTGAGGTTCTTGCCTTCTCCAAAAATAACACTAGAAAACAACATGGAAAGCAGATGATCAGAATTGTTACAAGGCTGTTCTATTCATTGTCTACATAGACACTGAATTAAAAAAAAAAAGAAAAAAGAAATTGAGATGATTAACAAAAAATACACTAACTCCAATAAAAAAATTATATTACACTAAAGAATTTAATCAAAGTTAATGCTCCCTATGAATTTATTTTATTTTATTTCTATTTTATGTTAGTTACTGTTGACCATAGAATGACAGAGAGTTGCAATAACAAGGAACAGAAAATGAAATACTAGATGAGAAATTAATAAGTTTATATATGTTTAAATTCATATCATATTAATTCAGTTTGAAGCAAGTTCAGTTTGGGTGTTTGAGTCAAAGGACCTTCATACAAAACAATACAAAAGTAGAAGGACTTTGAATTTAGCCTCACAAAAACCCTAACCAGCAGATCAGAAATTATCCACTTGTAAATAAATCTATTGATCCTGACTTGACATCTTGACTTCAGTCACTTTCTCACTGATGTGACATGGCTTCCCTGTCTTTTCTAACAAATATTACCATGTCAACTGCTCTGATGAGCTTCTTTCCCTTACTACATGAATTTAAGAATACTACTAGATTGGCATGAAGGTCCCACTCTATCAGCACTGAAATAGTTAAATGTAATCATCACTTCTACTTCAACAGTTTATTTTCTCACACTTTCCACCTGTGGAACTCCCTGCCATTAATTTGCTTCCATGATAGCGACAATCTTCAAAAATTTAAATGCAATCTTGATTTTCATCTTGAATCCCATTCATCTTTTATCCTTTCTTCCATATCCCCTGTACCCAGTCTTTTCTCTCACTGTAACTCCCTGTGCACTAGTGGTGGTCCACCTTGATTTGGGTGAAATACTTGAAAATATATATATATATATATATGTCATCCACATACAAGCCTGTTTCGCTGTATCACAGCTCATCAGTGTGGCTAGACATATCCACTTGCTTCTGGCCGATTTGGTGTCAGTCGGAGTCTCTACTCCCTAAGCCATTGGCGCATGGCATCAGAGAAGGGAAATTTTAACGTCTTGTATATAAACAGTGTATACAGACGCCAGTTACTGAGAGAACTCAAAAATATATATATATATATATATATATATATATATATATAAAGTGATCTTATAAAAAATGATTTTTTTCTTGATTTAATTTTACAACTGAGTTTAATACACCAACAGGAAAGTAAAAGTGAAAGTAGAATAGATTAAACCAAATGCTCTCCAGTAGAAAATGTATAAAAGTGAGTTACAAGCATGTGACTGTAAAGTAAAGACAGTCTGTAATAATTATAGTGGGAACAGATTCAAAGGTCACAGTAACTTTCCTGTTGTTTGGAATGTGCAAAAAAATAAAAATAAAAATAAAATTGCAAAGGAATTGGGTTGATCATAGATTCTTTTAAAAGATCATATTAAAAATAAAATTAAATCTATTTTTGCATATTTGAACACTTACAAATTCATTTTTTTTAAAACTGGACTTTTAGTCTGAGTTTTCAAAATAAAACATTTGTTTTTTTTTTTATCTTATAAAAACCACTCAAAAGGTGAAAATGATCTGTAGTGACCCCAATATCATTCTAAGGGATACCAAAGTAAGCTTTGTGCTTGCTGTCACATCAGAATATCAAAAGTGCTAGGTGCTTCAGAAATTTGACCTAGGTAATCTCTTAGCCACAAAGTGCAGAATTGGGCATCAAAAGATGTGTAAATTCACCAACATAAACAGGAAGTCAATTCAGTTAAACTTAGCATGTGTACACACAAGACAACTGGATGATAGGAATTTATAAAAATGGACTTACTCTAAGAGATGCTCCATACTCAATGTTACATCAAGATACCAAAATAGCTAGGTGTTTCAGCATGTTGCCTTAGAAAGTGATCTCCTGGCCACCAAGTGCAGAATTGGCCTCAAAAGATATATGTCTGTGTTCACCAACATAAACAGGAAATCAAATTATCTGAACTTAGGATGTGTACACACAAGACAAGCAGATGACAAAATGTTTTATAAATGCCTGACATGAGGTATAAAGTACAGTATTTCACATCTTTGCAAGAACATTGATTGTTCAGAGACAGTTGTTAAAAAATGTAAAAACATAACCTCCACAGTTTATACTAATTTCATGAAGTCCAGAAATGAATAAACATTTTTCATATAAAGAATTTTCATGTTCTTATCAGATGTTACTAATATAATGTTACATGAATATTTCATTCCACTCTTAATGAGAGGGTTTCAATCACAAATATTGTGTTTTGAGGCTCAAGTGAGCAGAATCTTGTGTTTTCTCTCTTATTTTAGTTTTGCTTGTGAACTTTTAAAAATAAATAATTTTCAATAATTTGAAAAGATGATTGGCCCTGTGAATTAATATATATTTTCAATATGAAGAAGAATAAAAATGAAAATTATCATCACAATTGACTATTAGAGGTCACTCAGTTGAGTGCCATATGTGATACACGCTTGGGCGATCATGTCTCAAAGAGACATGACTGACTGGGCAGAAGATTTTCTTGCAGTAGGTTACCAGTATTTTCTGCGGTAGACTGGTTGCCAACCAACGCTATATAACGTTAAATATGTTCTACTATTTAACCAACAGCTGAAGGGAGAAGAGACAGATTAATAAATTTCCCAAAGGTATTTGTGTGTAAGTGAATGCAACAAATTCAACTGGAATTTGAACTCGGCTCTCTGATTTTTGGTTCTTAGCTGATATCTACTGCATCACAATACACATCCTTAGAGATACAAAATTCAATTAATGCAAGAAAAGCAGACATAATATTGAATAAATAAATAAACATGCATCAATATTATTGATACATGTGTATTTTCTTCCTTTTTTTTTCTATATTTTTAGTTGATGTGTGCAATCTTTTAATTTCCTCAGTTGAGTTCTCATGAGTGATTAGCAATAATTGGTCAGCTAATTTTTTATATTGTCATCTACGGCAGTGGAAGTTTTCTTATTGTCACTTTTAATTGTATCTGTTTTTTATTGCCTTAATTAAAGTTACTTGTATGTTTTTTAATGCATTTAAACATTTTATTCTACCTCTATTTCAGTAATGGAAGTTATTTTAATTGTCAAGAAATATAAATACATACATTTCCATATCTTTTCAGTGTTACTCTAATGTCTTTTTAGCAAAAAATAAATAAATTTCCAAAATTTATTTACAATGTTAGTACAGTGGCCATACATTATTTTATATGTTAAAAAATGCTAATTTCTTATTAATATACATTTGATGTTCTCTAGCCCCCCAAACCATATCAAATCTCAGGTTCATCATCATTTTCACCAAAGTTACTGAATATTGCCTGATAAGAAGAAAACAAAATTATAAATCTCAAAACAGAAATTTCTGTGTTGCAATATAAAACAATTTTAAATTAAAAAAAAAATTTAATTATATATATATATATATATATATAGTAACTAAGTTGTTGAACTCGTAGGTTTATTAACCTTTTGTTCATGCATTTACTTTTATAAAGAGTGCTCGATACAAATGTAGAGCGTTATACTGTAATGGTTGTTACAATGTTTTTATAAATTCATAGTATCACTAAAAAGAAATTTTGTGTTTCGAAGCCAGCTGATTATGTTGTTGGCTTCATCTTCAGGTGATTTTTTAGAAATGAGAATTATCTAGTTGGAGCGAGAATAATAGATTAATCAAGAAGAGAAATTACATTTAAAATTTTGAAGATCAGAGTTGACTGGGAAGCATGAAACCAGAAGAAAGTTCTACAAATGAGAAGTGCAAAAAAAAAAGAAAAAAAGAAAACTCTTAGCAAAGAACTTATGGTTAAATCTAGCTAATCAACAGTGAATTGATGAGACCTTAGTGCCAATCTAGTACTGCACTTAAATTCATAAAGTTTAGGCACCATAATGAAGTGTTCATAATGAAAGTTATTTTATAAAAAAGGCACAGGACCAATAATATTGTTGATTCTTCTTTGGATTTTGTCAAGAATCTCTACATATGCAGTGATAACACCAGACCAGATTTGGCAGCAATATTCAAATCATGGATGAATAGTAGACTTATAAATATGCAAGACAGATTCTTGAGTGTAAAATTGTCTAACAAGATAATGACCTGGCTTTCTAAGTAGCAAACTTAGCAATAGATTCAATATGATCTTTCCACTTCATATCAGCTGAGAATGTACACCTGAGAAGGCACAATGAGTTACTATCATGGTGGTTAGCATCAGCCTTGCTGATAAGAGGCAGGAAATTGTCTTTCAGGGGATTAATAGAGAGAAGTTTCATTTTTGGAGGTGTTAAAATTACAGCAGTTAACAACAAATTGTAGATCATTTTTAGATCACTTGCTAATTTCACCTTATTGAACTGATCGCACTTACTGAGACAGGAGTAAATAGTTGTATCATCAGCATAGATACCAAGTTGAGACTTGATGTCATCAGAAAGATCAATGATGAAAATTAAGAACAAAGTAGGACTCAGGATAGAGCCCTGGGGAATACCTGCATTAGTATGAAAGGATCTAGAAGAGTGGCCATTCAAGATAACATTCATTTTATGATTTGATAAAAAAGATTGAATTAGTTAAAAAAATTTGTCTGGAAATAGTCTAGACTTTCAACTTGTGGAGAAGACTGGTATGCCAAACCCTACCAAACACTTTCGAGATGCCCAAAGCAACAGGTCAAGCTTCACCAGTCTTATCTAAAGCTTGATAGACTCTTTCGGCGATAATCATTAGTACATCAACAGTTGATCTAACAAAAGCCATATTGCTTATCTGAAAGAAGGCCTTGCAATGTGAGGTGCTAAAACCAATTTTGGAGTTGATTAGAGTAGTTTACACAAAAGAGGCAGAAGGCTGATAAAGGGGTTTAAATGGTTCACCTGAATTCTTCAAGACTGGGACAAGAGAGGAGGATTTCAAACAAGCAGGAAAGCAAGAGGCAGTGAGACATTTATTGTACAGTTTAGGGAGAACAAGAGCCAGTTTAGAAGCACTTTTCTTAAGGACTATTACAAGGATACTATCTGGTCCCTATGCTTTACGGGGATCTAGATTAGAGATAGCAGAAACCATAGAAGGAGTTATATACATATCACTCAACAATATATGTTGAGTGTATGTGTAAAAATTCAGATATAAATAAATTATATCTGTAAAAAGACAGTATGAATAAAAACAAAAGCAAAACACACCCACCCACACATATATATGTATAGAGAGAGAGAGAGGGAGAGAGAGAGAGAGGATTAATATGAAGAAGTTTGTCACTTAACTGAGCAAAGTCATGCCAACTGAGAAGTTTCATGAAGGCACCACTATGATGTCCTCACTCCTCAGGACTTTTTTTAAAAAAATATCTGCTGTTGTGTTTCATTCATATTTATACAGAGCTTTGTGTAATTGAATATTTTTGTATATGAGCGGTTCTACAGATGGCTAATTTCTTTTGATTGTCTTTAGTAGGTTAAGTGACAAACCGCATTAATCTTAATGTAATTAAATTAATTTGTTTATCACAGGATGAAATGCATCAGCCAAGATAAGTTTTCCTTTTGATTTTATATACATATGCATATTACAGAAAGTTCCAAAGATTAACAAAATGGATTTTTAACAACTGACATATTTGTTTGAACATAATTTTTAATCGATACTCATATTTGAGAAGATATTCTATTTTTAATCAAACAGTATATTTATATATTCATTTCTACCAGCCTGATTATTTACAAGAAATTTTGTTACAAAAAAGTGTATCATTCAGCAGGATTCAAACCTGTGACCCCTAACAACTTAGGGAAAGCCACCAATTGATTTGGTGCATCTGAGACCGCATGACCACGAATGATTTCCCAGTCTAATCAAAATTAAATCAAGCCTCATATACACTCATATATAATTAGATAGATAGATAGATAGGGAGGTAGGTTTAATGCTGAAAACTGATATTTGGTGACCAGCAGATGGTGCCAAAATTGGGTAATGTTCAATTTAATGTATGAAAATAACTGAGTAGGGTTTGAATATTTTCCCCAAAATAATTTTCTTATATTTTAGCAAATAGTAAGGGTTTTAATATTTAGGAACTTACCATAGCATCACACATATACATATATATGCTAAGCCTCATATATATGTGTGACGTTTTGTACATGCATATGCATTTGATTGGTGTATAGTGTATCTACCGAGTTTGTTTCCAGAGGTTTTGTGTATTTTCATCTATGTGGTTATATATTTTTTATGATCTGTGGAGTTCTTAGTCGTGTACGTTTTTATTTTTAGCTTGTGTATTTGTGTAAATATATATCTAATTATGTTTATATGTTCATGCACTGAAATATGATTGTGTCTGCTATGACCTCCTTCATTCAAGGCTAGTCATGTTACAAATCCGCTCTGACTGTATCCAATATTGTGGCAATTCAGTCTGAGTCCAAAAAGAGCTTTAAAATTTAACAGACAAATTGACAAGTTGATAAAAACAAAATTTTGAAATTTGTGCATGTATATATGCGTGCGTATATTAATCTTTATATGTGTCTGTTTGCCAGTGTATGTGTATATACTCGTCTATTTTTTTCATGTGTGAATGTTTGTAGGTGTATTTATGTGTGCGTTGTTTCTCTTCCTCATTTAATATATGAATAACTTTCTAAATCTAATAAATTGTTAAAATTTTTTTAAAATTTTGCAATAATAATAAAGTAGATCTAATAGTCAATTAATAAAGCTGATCTCAATTTAATCAAATATTAATACTAATGTCCCTCAAAATTATTTTTAAGTCTGCTCACATATTCTCCAAATTAGAAGTTGCTTTATTTTGATTGGTCCACATTGTACATACAAAAATGCCTTCTTGATTAACAGGGTTTTGCTTGTTTTTAACTTTTTAAAACCCTTCAACTTGAAATAAACCTCATCACTTGAAAAGACACAAAAAGTGTGTGTATGTGTGTGTGAAATGTGTATGTATATAAATATAAATATAAATATATACTTACATGCAATTTGTTATATATATATCATATTATTTATATATATGCGTGGGACTTATTTGAAAGTGCTCAATATCAGTGATAGAGCTAACATATTCAGTTAGATAGGTGTGAGTTTGTGAGTCTTGCAATCATCTGATGATTTGTCTGACAATTGCAAGAGTGTGAAATCCAGGGTCACAAACTCACACCTATCTAGCTGAATATATATATATAGAGAGAGAGAGAGCGAGAGAGAGAGAAAGAGAGGTAAGAAGGTAAACAAGTATATATACAAGTATATGCATGTACACACATCAATATATAAATATTAATCAGGTGTGAATGGAACAGTGCTCAATGCTGTATAACAGAGCAAAAATATATATTAATAAGTTTACATATTATTCACTGAGTTTTATGCATTTCAGCAATCATTGGGTGCTTATCATATCATACTGTATATGATAAGCACTCAATGATTGCTGTAATACATGAAACTCAGAGTTGTGCCTAAAACATAGATATATATGTATGTTTAGGTCTTGAAGGATATCACAATGTGTTTAGTAAAATAAAGGAAGGTAAAGAAGGTGTTGGGTATTACCTATTTCTGTCACTGTTGGACTTCAGGCTAAAAGTATCAGAAAAAGGCGACATCCACACCAATTTCTACAAAAAGCCTGCCAGCAGGGACATGCTTCCCTCTCAGCGCAAGGACCAGATACATTAGAAACGAGCTCACACATATCCAGGGTAAATGCAGCAAAGAAGAAGACCAAAACACCCACACTGCAGATTTCAAGGAGATACTGAAGACCAATGGTTACCTCCAGTCCTTTGTAGGTCGCCTGGAATGGAAAGGTAATAAAGGCTGAAGGCGACACACTCCCTCTAACACCTGCTTCCTGAGGTTACCACACTTCAGTGAAAACATCACCACAAAATATGTAAAGCTATCCACAGAGAGGGACTGGACATACAGCTGGCCCACTATGGCCCCATTCTTTGTAGACACCTCAATTGCAACCACAACAAACAATATTCTAGAAACAACACCACATGTACACTGGCCAATTGCCTTATTCCTGACATCGGTATAAGCAACCAGGTATATGTCGTGTATCACATACAATGCACCAAATGTGAGGAATTTTATGTCAGCAGCACCACCAGACCATTGCACATCAAAATCAAAGAACACTTACACAAGCATCATCTTTCCACAAACATTTAAAAATATGCAAAAACATAGACAAAAACATTATAGTCAATATTGAAGCTAGAGAGTAGAACCAAGGAAACTTATGCATAAATGAGTCCTTAATAATAGCTAAAATACACCCACAGATCAACAATAGACAGGAGCTCAATCTAGATTACATAACAGAATAATTAACGCTATCACGCACCTGACACATACTGGCCACAACTGTAAGGTGTATACACCCAAACACGCAATCACAGATTAACACACACAAATAAACATATGTACACACACACACACACACACTTATCCCATACTCCAACATATTTTATACCAGAACACACACACACATATATCTCATACACACTCCAACATACATTGGAACACATACACACACATATATATATATATATATATATATCACACACATTCCAACACACTATACCCCAGAACACACACACGTATCTATATATGCACACACACACACACAGACACCAAGAAATGTGTTCATTTTGTATATATATATATATATATATATATATATATATATACACAAAATGAACACAGAAGAAAAAAATACAAGAAGTATATGCACAGACTACAGACTAAGAAGAAGAAAATAAAATTAGGAAATAATTCCAAAAGCACATAGTTCCATAATTCAGTAATTAAATCTGATTCTGACAAAAAGGAAAATTTTCCTAGGGTAGAACAGGAATATAAGCCATAAATATATCCCAAGACACCATCTGAAAGTTGCTCATTGCATGAAACTTAGTCATGTCAGTTTTTCAATATTTCTGGGATATATATATATATATATATATATATATATATATATATAACAGGCTGGCTAGAAAAACTTGGAAGCCAAATGAAAACAATTGAAAAAAAAAAATGAAAAAGTTAGTGGAGATAAAAAAACAACCAAAACGAAAAATAATCATGACACTCTATATGTAGACACATCTGCACAGATGGACAATTGGGCACAAATCAAATGTACACATATATTATGAAGAAAAAATTGCAATAATGACAAGTGCATTAAAATCAGGAAGTATAAGCAGTCATTTGCTGATATTCCCAACAAATGGACAGACATGTCTGTGTATGAAACTCTGGAGTTAGGCTGCAGAAAGTAACATCAATCAGCTAAGTGATAAATCGTTGACTTGTATTAATTCAATATATTAGTAATCCACATGCAAGCCTGTTTTGCTGTATCACAGCTCATCAGTGTGGCTAGACACATCCACTTGCTTCTGGCCGGGATCGAAACTCGATCAATTTGGTGTCAGTCAGAGTCACTACTCCCTAAGCTATAGGCGCATGGAATCAGAGAAGGGAAATTTTAATGTGTTGTATATCAGCAGTGTATACACATGCCAGTCACCGAGAGAACTCAATTCATTTCTGAAGAGTCATGCTTATATAGCAGACGTGGAAACTGTTTTTAAAATTTTCTTCTCTAGAGAGCATATATATATATATATATATATATATATATATATATATATACAGTGGAGCCTGTCATATGCAACCCTCTTCGTCAGCGACCACCTGTTGTTAACGACCGTTTTTCTATGCACTGACGATTTGCTAATGTTAACTGACCCTCAGTGAGCGACTACCTCCAGAACATGATCAGCGACTAACATCAACAGTGAAAATCACTGATCAAGCAACTGCATAAAAAAAAAATTTCATTTTGGTCATAGACTGCACTTCTGAATTAGGAGAAAATAAATGAGTAATCTATTTCATTTTGCTTTGATCTCAGTCAGGAACACTTCCTCATTTTTTTTGTTATTGTAGTGTTGTATGAAACATTTCTTGTTGAAATGTACATTGCTTGAGTTCACCTCATGGTCAAACATTGGCTGTTTTGTACAACATGTATTGCATTTGACATATTCAAGAGATTTATAGCAGTCTCTAAGGGATGGTGAAAATCACAAATATGTTCCTTTCTCAAATGTCTATCTCTTTTGTTCCTTTATTTTTTTGTGTATCTATCTACTCTATTTCTATCTGGGTATATCTCTTTGTTTCTCTACCCCCACCCATGATCGCTGTCAGTTTTTGTATGTTTTGTTTATTTTTTTCCATGTATTATCACAGATTCTCTTTTGCTATCACTCACTTCTAAAACAAAACTGAAACCATATATGTTGCAAATTTTTCCAACCTACATATTTTATGAGAAATGGCTAGTTCTAGTACAGGCACGAAAAGGGAAGCAATAACTGACTTTTTTTAAGTTCACTTAATAAATATTTTTTGTGAATAAATATTTTAGTTTCTTGGTGACCGGTTGTAAATACTTTTTCAAATTTTTAAAATGAATTATGCTGAATAAATTTCTATAAAGTTAGCCATCTTCTTATGTTCTTATTTATTTATTACCAGATTACATGGTAAAATTCTAATATGTACATTCTTGTGAGTAGAATATATGTTCCTGGTTTAAATAGGTCATGACTATGAGCCTTTAGTGAGCAACCACCTGCCGTATGCAACCAGTTTTTGATGGCAGTAGGGGTGGTCGCATAAGACAGGTCCACTGTATATATGTGTGTGTGTGTGTGTGTGCTCATCATCATTATCATCCTCATATATAAGTACACACATACACATTATTATCTGCCTATATAACACTTTCCATATGTCATGCTTTAAAGAAGAAAATATACCTCAGTGACAGTAATAAAGGGTTCGGTTTGAAATTTCTAGCACCTGAAGAAGTCTGGAGCATACAATGGCCGAAACATTGTAAAAATGACAACAAAGATAAGGACAATAGTTCGAATAATGTAAATAGTGTAAGAAAATGACATTTGTTTATTATTCTTTTATTTATTTTTTCACTTTTGAATGTTGAAAAATTTTTGATATTGAACTATGATCAATTTTCAAACAAACCCATCACCTCTTCGTAACTGAATGAAAGGAAAAAAATTCTTGGGTTATCATTAACAGTTCATTTTTAGAGTTGCATAATTTGTAACATACAAACATATTTTATATAATGTCATTATACTGTTTCTGAAACCCAGAACAAGTGTTAATCATTAAAAATTTTTAATCAAAAACTTATGCAACAGAATAAATGGATTTACTTGGAATGTCAAATTTAACACTACCAAAATATAAATAAAAATAAAACAGTTTTGTTTTATATTTGAATTGAACAATGTATACAAAAAACAAGCGAATAAAACAAAATAAAATAAAAAATAAAAATTACACACAAAAAATGTCTTTTTTCATATTTGAAGTGAACAGCATATACAAAAAACAAATAAAAATAAAAATAAAAAATAAAACAAAATAAAGATAAAAAAATAAAAATTACACAAAAAAGTCTTGTTCCGTATTTGAAGTGAAGAATGTATACCAAAAAACAAACAAGATAGAAAAAAAAAAAACCTTTTTAAAGTGCATCACCAGATTTAGTTACTTGTTTCAATAATCCAGTACATAAAATTACTTTATGGAAGCCTATAATTTTTATACTAGAAATATCTCTTCTAGTTTTCATGGCTAGTACTGCCCAGTAATTGCCTGCCCTGTTTTTACTGAGTCCAAGTACACAATGCCCAGCTTGAATACACAATTACTATGTCACCAAATTCATAAAACAACACTTTAATCCACTAGGCTATTGTCCCATTGGACAATTCTCTGTAAAGCAGCAGTAGCAGCACTCATCAGCAGGCAAGTTAGGTTTAAGGCTCCAAGTTGGCTAGACATGAACAAGAACAGTCTAGCCCCTTGGATTAAATAAAGGAATTGGTTTGTAATTCCCTCTACCCAGATATACACATAATGAAGGCTGAAGAGCACAACGGACGAAATGTAATAACAACCACAAAGATGAGAAAAATAGTCAAAATATAAATACGGTAAATAATGATAACTCCTCATCCCTGAAATTCAAACAGGAAGCATATATGTCATAGTTTGGCTGAGCACTTTTTTGTGCATTTGTTTGTCTGTTAAGGTGTCTAACTAATCCCTATTGCAGGAACCTGTTCAGATACATTTGCATTTTAACAACATCCACAGAACATATGTATGGCTGACTGCATTTTTACACATACGCCTATCTATATATTTCATCAACATTCACAGAGCTACCTTGTAGTTTATAATGCAACTATACTGAGTAAACCTTAGTTAAGTTTCTGGGAGAAAGTGCATAACCTGGAGTGATTGCTTGAACAAGGCCAATATTGTTACAGTGAAGAACACCTATTCCTCAGATAATGGACTCTCCCTCCGATATTAATAAGAATTAACAGGAAGTTAACTTGAAAAGTTCTTGGGAAGTTCATAGGAGTTCTTAGAAGTTCTAGAGAGTTCTTGGAGTTCAGTAGAACTATTAGTTCCAGTTTGAACATAGTTGGACTAAGGCAGTTGATATTAGTTGGCAGTTGGCTGAATACTAAGGAGTCAGCTTACAGTGGAAGATTACCAAGTTCCTAATATTTGAGTGTGTTAAGTCAATTAGCAACCGGCATAGCACGATTATTACCTTCAGTGTGAAAACTACTCCACAACAAATATGCTAAAACTCTCAGTTATTATGACTTGTGATTTTGTGCAACACAACCATCAATGGATTCTGACGAGTTTAATCTACCCAATTTCACTCACAAAGCTTTCAAGCACTTTCCAACTTGACTATACACGTGGATCATCTCTCTATGCCAATCAAGAAATTGTCACCTTGACAAATCAAACATGGTGAGATTAAAACTCAGGTCTCATGTTCAGAACATTAACATTGTAACCATTCAGCTATGAATGTTCTGAAAACAATACATTGTGCAAGATAGCTGTCTATAAACCTTAATCTGTTTCTTAATCTTTGACAGATTAAATAAATCTTAACATCGAACACAAGACTAAATCTCTCATATGTAACATTACAGATTATTCAGCTCTGGATTTTGCCAATTGCTGTCAACCAGTGTAGCCACAAAGCCCTCTCTAAATGTGGGCCCTGGATTATCATGTGGATGAAAGAGATTGCCCTCTCTTGGGTGGGTTATTATATATCTACTTGTCATATGTTAATTTTTCCTATGTGTGCCCATTGTAGATGCAGCTGATTCAATCATGTTATATAATATAAATGTCAGGAGAGTGACTGACATCAGATGAAAATGATAGCTCATCAGCTAGCTGTTCATCTACCAAGTGAACCCTGCAGATGGCTTTTCTAATGATTGCTGCATGGAAAATTTAATTTGACATTGTCTGAGGTCAGTCACAAGTGAAGAAGGCAGGAATTTAGGTTTATGTAGAAATAAAATAACACAAGAAAAATAAAATAAATAAAATAAAAAACAGAAACTTTGAATAATAGGAGCCAAATTCTCTCTCAAGAGAAATATACAGCAGCTTGTTAATGAGAGATGAAGCAACTCCAAGAAGAAGGCAGTTCTGTCAGAGCAGAACACCCCAAATATGGTATGAAAAAACATGATGGATATTAACAAAATCATCTTGATACTTGATAAGATCACTTGATTGAAAATTTACAGCATATTTTTTATTTTTAAAATGAGAAACAAACACAATAAAAATAAATTGAGATGGTCAAATAAAAGCATAGAAAAGAATCTAAAATGTCACCCTAAGAAGATTCTTGAAGTCAACAGGACAGAACTGAAAATGGTAGAGAGGGCACTATCTAAGTAGAGGGACCCACTTGTAAAATAGATGGAAAAATTTGGGGAGAGAAATCATTTTTGTAGATTTGCATTCATTAGACTTTCCTCAAGATGTGATATTTGTCAGAATTGAAAAAAAAATTGATTTTTTTTAATGATTTTAGAATTTGAGTCTTGTTCATAATATTGGAACCAATTTATAAAGTTATCTAGAATTTATTATTTTGTGTATGTTATATATGTACCTGTGAACATTAATGGGTATGTTCCAATCTTCATAAATATGTTGGATACTATTGTGAGGGAAGGGTGATATTGCTGTCATGAAATTCATCACTAACAGTGGTTATCTACTTCATGCAGCTGGTGTTGATGTTATAAATATTACTATTTCATTTTTCAACCTCCATTTTGATTACTTCTCATTCAGCAACCTTTTTAGGTTACAACAATGTATAAAAGCAGACATTTTTTTAAACAAATGATTTTTGAATAAATACCACACACACAAACATATATTTTATCCCTTTAAACATTATTTTTAGTAGATATTTGAGTAGATACTCAGTTTATTTATTAAACAGTATATTTATTTTGATCTACTGGCCTGAATATTCGAGATATTCTCATTAAAGAAAAATATGCACTCTCTAGCAGGATTGAAACTTGCATCCCTCTTTGAAGTCGAAACTGTTGTTAGATCCAACTAAGCCAAAGAAAGTATCACCAATCAAGTAAGGCTGAGTAGTGTCTTATGAACACAAATCCTTCCCAAAATTTCTTGAATATTCAGGTCAGTAGATGAAAATAAATAAACATACTATTTAATAATTAAGCAAAATGTCTGTGGTGATACCGAGCAAAAGCGATGTTTGCACTTTCACGACCAAAAAGCAAATGACCAAAAGTCATCGCTGCGCCGCCAGCTCCGTGCAGATGTTCCGGTTGAAAACTAAAAATTAATTAAATATTAAATTTCCAGTTTGCGAGCCTACGTGAATTTTATTTATCAGCCAATGAGAAGCCCAGAACCAAATACAAGTGTGAAATCCCAAATGAGCTGCTGTGATCCAAAAAGAAGATATAAAAAGCAGATACAGAAAGCATCGCCAGCCAGACCAACTCGAGGAGAAGAGAGTAATTAGCATCTCCCTTGACTGAAGTCAAGCGGCTTACTACACGTGCCTCCCTTATCTCTTTCCTTCTTCCCTACCTCAAAAACTACTTACTGACCTAAGGAGCGAATACATCAAAGACATTCCTTACTTACATGCTCCTGCATTCCTAAGCATTAATTCTCTTTCAGCATTTCGTTGGACCTATACTTCAAGTTATCACTTCAATTGTAAAAACATTAATTGATATGTATATATATATATATATATAAAATATTATCTTTCAACTCAATTCGCTTTTCTTGATTTATAATCATTTTATGACTTATAGTGGGCTATCTACAACAAGGCCAAATTCCGTTAATCTTCAACAATATGCTACTACCCTTCACTACAACGGACACTACTACAAACGAGAAAAGAATAGATAAGCAGCCCCTATGTGTCTACTCAAATATGGGTATCCACTAAAAATAACGTTTAAAGTAATAAAATCTGTTGGATGAAATAAGAAAGCATAACTTCTTTAGAGAATACACACACATACATATATACATATATGAAAAGAATTAGTAGATTTATTTTTAATGTGACATTTTTATCACTTCAAACATCATTTTTAGTGGATATATGTGTTTGAAATGGACCTCATGCTTATTTTATCTTAAACAGTGCGTTTTATGTCTAATGACATGCACCCTCAAGAACTGGGCCAGTTGTAACATTCTCTATGACCAAGTAGCCCAAAGTATGCTAAATCAAATGATGGTTCCTCTTACAAAGGGGAATGCATGTTTTAACTTTGCTGCAGAACAGTTTTCTCGTGTGTACAGGCTGGTAGATGTAATGTACACTATTTAAAATAAAAAAAATGTAATGTCTGTTTTAAACACAGGTATCCATTAAAAAAAATATTTGAAATAATATATATATATATATATATATATATATATATATATCGAAAAAACATATATCCATTTATTCTTCATTTAGGATAATCTAATGCTTGTGCATGTGCTTCCAAAAAGGTCCTCATACAAAAACAAGTGAAATTTATTAAAAAATTCAGAAAATTAAAAAAAATAATAAAAAATATACAGATATAAATGATATAAGCACTGTTTCAAACTTGAAATTAGTAAATAACAACTATGTTAAATAACTCTGTAAAAACTTAGAGATCAATTTTATATTGTATCAATATTATGAACAGGAGGATCCCACTTTTAAATCAATAAAAATTCAATATCTTCTGGTTCTGTCATGGCTTAAGAAAAGTTTAACAATGCTAATCCATATCAATTATCCCCCCACCCCATTTTTTTCTCCTATTTCTTGTGAGCAGACCCGTCTATTTAAGTAGTTCTATTATAATGTAATAACCTAATAAAACTTCTTGGGGACCAGATATTTTCTTTTGTTCCCTAATATTTTAACAACTTTCTGTTCATCAACAGATATTACAATTTATAATAGTTGGAATATTGTTACGAAAAATATAAAAGTTCAGGATGCTTATCAAAAACTGTCTTTGCTCTACAGGGTCCATTTTTATGATAAAGTAACTGAATTATCAGTTATCCATTATTATAATATAATCACTGGATTAGCAGTTGCCAGTAAAGAAAATTTTAAAATTTAATTAGTGTATATAGTAAGTATTTATGAAGATGTATTTTGCTAATAATTAGTACAATATTCTTGTCTGCACCCTGATGAGTGAAACATTGCAAGAAAAAAACAGCATCACAAGTCAGTTTTTGAGGACTTTTAACAGCAGCAACAACTAAAATGGATAATGCATGTAACTCAAACAGAAAATAAAGATATAATCAAGTTGTTAATGTTTCACACTATTTCAAGCAAAAGGCTATAAGGAGGGCCCCCAACAATACTGAAAAAAAAAATGATATCATTTACTGGACTTGAGAAATCCATTTTCTTGAAAAATCATTTTAAGAGAAAGTTTTGATAAATTTCAACTGATGGTAGAACTGGCTGCTTGGTCAATAAATGCTGAATGTTTTCTTATAAGGAAATGGCTAATATTGCCATTCTCATTGATAAGTATCCACAACCTTTTATATTTTTTAATAAAATAATTATTGTTCTAGATATCGATGGAACTATGACAAAATTCTGTTCTCCTTGGCATACATTAAATTATATTCTAAAACCTTTTCCTTCTCTTTCACTTCTAGTGGCACCATTGCCTTGCTTGGGGTGAATTGTTTAAAAAAAAAATATATAAATTTATGTATATCTATAAGTGCTGTTATTATTATTTTCGAAGTTGAAATATGATAAAAGCAACGAAGATAAAGATATTTGTTCTCATTCCAATATACCGAAAAAATATGAAAAGAATATAGCCAAAATTATTTTTTAAAATATTTTCTTCTGACAAAAATTTATATCAGCATATAATTTAGTTGGTGTATATAGTAAGCATTAATATTAATATTTGATTTCTGACGTGTTCAAAAGACTTGAAATATTATATTTAAAGAGCATATTCAAAATATGAGATCAAGTAAAAACGTTTTGTAGAATATTTTGCATTACATAATTTATATATTTCTGATATTTGAATTATTGAATAGACTATAATTTATAAAATCTATGCATCAGGTTAATAGTGGATAATTAATTTCATATATAATGTTTGTCATAAAGCTTGTTGGATTCCTACAACTATAAAAAATAAATAATAAATCTTGATAAAACTAAACACACAATACTACCTACCAATTCTAATGACTACAATTGAAAATAATTTATCTAAACTTAATATAGAATCTGTTATAACTACTTCAAAAACAATAAGAGGTTTAGTTAATACAAAAAAATAATAGAAACCAAAGCAGGAATTTACAGTAGACGAGAATATATATCACAAGAAATATATAGAAAAACATCTAGGAATTTAAAAACATGATATGACCAAAAAAAAAAAAAAAAAAAAAAAAAAAAAGAGATTTCATGAAACAACACATTCAATGCATTAGTCATTCATCATAAGTCTGACAATTATTTCTCAATTGTGTGTAGTTGCTGGCTGGTTGATTTTGTACAGTGACATATCAACCTCTGTGAGTTATTTAAAATCTAAATATTTTGAATGCAACTGTATGCCTTCAGCTACAGATAAAATGTATTGTTGATAATTCTACTCTGAAATGTATTGCTGATCATTTTGCTTTAAAAATGTACTGTTGGTAATTTTACTATAAATAGGTATTTTTATACTTTCATAGTGTTTTGTTTTTACTTGGGGATTCACTATTTGCCCATAGCTGGGACCTTAACAGGTGCTACCACTCAGTGTTAGAATGAAGCTGGGACTAACACTAATTAAGAGGAGGTTCCACACTCCTTAAAATCTCCAATCTTCAGAGGCTTTGTTACCGGATATAGTTTATCAGCATGCTCAGGACTGTGTAGTTGTGAATATTACTAAAGAAAATATGTCAAAGCTCAAAACATCACAGTAGCCATTAAATTAAAATATTGAAATCTTCAAGAATTAAGTGAAATACTATGTGAGTTTGATGTCATTTTCTCAAGATTTATAGAGTGTATTGTGAATACAGTTTGCTAGCTTTAATGATCATTTGGACAGGACACCACAGATTTCGGGCTTAAAAATCATGACAGGTATTAATAAAAAAAAAATAAAAATAAAAATCATGGAGTTTACACATGGTAGATTGAAAATTACAGATTCAAACTTGAATTGGTCCTTAAAGATTGGGGTGATTCACCAAGTGATTCAGGCTTTCAAATATTATTTATATCAAAATAAAAAGCCAAGTTAGTGTTTTTTATCAGTTTTCCTTTGTGAAAAGTAAGAATACCAATGACGAGCAGAAAGTTTTGAGACAAAATGTGAGATAAAGAGAGAGAGAGAGAGAGAGAAAGAGAAAGAGAGAGAGAGAAATTAAGCCAATGGTTAATCTTGTTAGAGTGAAAAAAAAAAATCAAAATTGGAAATAAGAAAAAAAAATTATCTTATGAAAGCATTGCATGTCTAGACTCAATAGCTGAAAATATTAAATTTATTTCCATTAAAAATGTTTTATGATATTTATTGATGATAATGCCCAGTAGATAATATTTAGGCAACCTTGGAACTTTATGACTGAGAAAAAAAAAAAAATTAAGTGTCATTAGGACGATTTTTTTCTCCTTGATGCTGCTATTATTTTAACTACCATTACTCCTTGGCAATGTTTATTGTTTTAAAATGTGATGATTATAATTGTAATAAAACCTAAACATATGAAAGGGAATTTATACATTTTCTTTGCTCTTTAGAATTTACAACAAAAATAATAAACATTATTAATTACAGTGTTTATTTACACTATTAATTTATTAGATTGCTTATTGGTTGGAATGGTTGGCAAAACATCAGCTAAAAATGCTAATCAATTCGAACTTTATCAAATAGTAAATAATAAGGATTTCCTTATAGTTGGTTCACATATTTTAATAATTTAGTTAATGTTTATACACACTTATTTCTTTATAAATTGGAAAATGATGAATATTGCATTGCATTTAGTTTTAATAGTATAAATTTTTAGAATGTTGCAAATATAAGATTATTTATGTAAATAAACAATCTAATAAATAAATGGTGTTTAATATTTTTGTTATAAATTCTAAATAACAAAAAAATGTATAAATTCACTTTCACCATATGTTTAGGCTTTATTACAATTCAAATCTTTGCTTTTTAAACAATAAACATTGTCAAGGAGTGAAGGTAGTTAAAATAATAGTGGTGTCAAGAGAAAACCATTCTTTTAAAACTACATTTTTTGCAGAAACAAAGGTCCAAGATTGCTCAAATTTATTATTCAAATCAAAACAGCAGTCATTAATTTTAAAAATAAAATTTTCTTTGAAAAATTTGTTTTTTTATGATTTATCAACCTTTTGCAAAAAAAAAAAAACCAAAAAAAAAAAAAAGGCAGAAAATATTTTTTGAGATAATAATGATTTACTGATACACATCCCACTAATTAATCCATAGCTGGAGGGAGAAGCAGCGAATTAATACTTTACCTAAGGGTATTCACGAGTAAGTGAACATAACAAAACCAATTGGAAATTGAAACTTTGTTCACCCATTTTCAATTTCAAGTCATTACCCATTACACCACTCACACATACAAACTTACAGCAATTAATATTCCCAAGCAGTTATTCATCTAGGTACTGACCTGTTTCAGCAGGCATGGTAGAGTAATGAATTGTTGCTCAGGTTGAAGAATCAGAGAGCTAAGCTTGAATTCTAGTTGAATTCATTATAATCACTTATGTGCTAATACCTTTGGGAAACGTATAGATCCATCTCATTTTTCGCCCCAGCTATGGATAAATAGCAGGACAAACTGGGTTCTATAGCCTTGACTGGCAACCAGTCTACCACAGTAAGAATTGGCAACCTACTGCAGAAAAATCTTCATACCACATGCAGTTAGGGAAGAATCCAACTGAACCCATCCAGGATGAATGCCACCACAAGTACAAGAACTGACCTGGTTTGACATTGATTAATTTTGGTGAGAGAACTGGTGCTTGAACATAAGGCTATAAGCCAATTCCTTAAAAATATATGTATATATGAGAGCGAGGGAGAGGCTACCTACAAAATCTTTTTAAAAATGTAAACAAATGTAATGGCATCAAGAATTACAATCAAGTGATTCTTAGTAACAAGCACCTGTTTATAGACTTTACATTTTGGGAGCAAGCAGAATGTTTTTGCCTATAGACACTTACCGTACAAAGCTAACTTTGGCATAAAACTGCATTTCTGTGTCACTCATTAAAGAACACCCTGTCAACAGCTTGCTTAACTAATATGCTAACCATTGCTCATTAGTAAACAAACTATTCATTTTTTTAAATGATATTTAGACAGTTAAGTGCCATAAGAGATACACGCTTGGGCAATCATGTCTTTTTTAATTCATGACTAACTAGGCAGAAGATTTTCTCGCAGTAGGTTGCCATTTCTTTCCAACCAAAGCTAAAGAACCCAATCTGTACTTCTAGTCAATCCACAGATGGAGGGAAAAGAGACTGATTAATATTTTTCCCCAAGGACATTTGTGTATAAGTGAATGCAACAAATTTTTAGACACTTTCCTTAAAAAGTGTTTGTTTATACATGCTTTAGAAATATCTAAACCAAATCTGTATTAATTATTCAAACTCAGAGTTCCTCATTTCACCTCAAGCAAGAGTAAGAGGGAGTTATGTTTAACTATTTTGACAGTGAGAAAGTGACTGAAGGTGAGCTGCCAAATCGGAACCAATTACATTACAGATCCATCTTTGGATATTGTATTAAGAATTTCAGAAAATTTAAGACTGCTTGCAAGAAAAGACTCAATTATAATAAATGAAATATAGTATTTATCATTTGAAGTTTGCTGACATCCTGTTATTAGATGATATTATTGAGATTCTTTTCCTTCCATTTTCCCCCCGAGTTATCATCATATACAATTTCATTTCTAATAATCTTTCTGAAATTCATAAATTAAAAAGACTTAATATTTATGAAAATTGCAATAAAAGCAGTTTAAGAACTGAAATTTCCTCTTCTATAGAAGAACCACACACTTAGATGAATACCTTTCATATATCAACAATATAATAATTATCATTGTGTATCTATATATTTCCTGTTTCACCTATAGTGGAAAGGGAGGTAAGTCAACGTGAGTTAATAAATTTATCAATGATTATTTCCCTTAGTTATTTTAATAATCTATACAAATAAAACATCTGCATTTCAACAAAATTAGTTCTTGAGCAAAATAGATCATTTAATTAATCAGTTTTTCTTCTATGTTACTTAGATTGCAGACTTATTTTTTCAAGCCTTTCATGTGAGGTAGCCAGATACCTTTGCCTATTAAGTGATCATTTTGCTTGAATTTGGTCTTGAAATAGGCTTTGTCATCACCATCTTTGTCATTCTGTTGCTAATCTTTTTCTTCCTAGAGATATTTCCATTTCATTGTTACATTAAAAACATAAAACTTTTAACATGAAAAGTTACTGAGCAAAAACATTTTATATAATAGACTTATCATTGAATGTCTAAAAACTATAGAGGGAATGGATTAACTAAACAGTTCATTGGCCTCTATTTTACTTGCAAATTCTGTATCACCACTTCACTGAATTTCAAAACACTGTTTCAAGATTTTTGTTTAATTGCATGTCGCTATTAACCCATTTGCTCATGGTCCTTTTTGTTTAAAATCAGAAGGATAATTTACCATATTTCAGCAATTCCTGCAGTTTTCAGATATATCTTTGGTTTGTCATAAAGTGTCTTTCAAATATATCACTTACTCTCTGATGTATATTGGCAACACTGATGTCTCAGTTTTCAGTATAGAGCGAAGGAGGATACACTCAGTTTCATCTAGCATTCAAGTAAAAACTTTTTTGGTAAGTAGTACTTATATCTAACTCATATTTGTATATAGTATATATGAATGCTCTGTCCTATAAAGCCAAGAAAATGTATGAAAGTAATTTTGCTCAAATATACCATGCTCTATAAGTTTGGTCATAAAATAAGGATCAAACTAAAAACTTTTTTTTCTTAGAATAATACAATGAAATATTTATATGTTTAATATTAAATAGATTTGTACAAATTAAAGATTTTTGGTAAAAAATAAAAGAATAAAAATTTGTACACTAAGGGGTTAAAACTTTCTAATAATTGTTGTTATTTTTGATGGCCCAGGTACACTAGTGTGTGTGTGTGCGTGTATATATATATATTTAGGCAGCAAATTTTCTTTTCAACATGTCAGATTAAATAAATTGCAAACATTGTGTCTGCTTATTTTTAATAAAATCCATTCTTATTCTTTCACGTATTATAATTGAAAATGCAAGGAATGAACTGTAACATTGACAGATGATTTTATTATTCGATTCTTGATATTCCCAAGTACTTTCAATCTCTTTCTGAAATCATTTTCAGGGGTGTGAGTTGTGGTAACAAAAATAACCGCAAAACTGTGTTGCTAAAAATTACTGTAAATTTTATTCTTGCTTCAGATATAACAGTTTACAAATTACTTAGCGTTCATTAGAATGTAAAAGTTATCCAAAACAAAACGTTTTTTATATGTTGTAATGTCATGGTCATGCACATGTTAAAGCATGAAAAAACTTATTTTTGTAAACATTTTAGAACATTACTACAGTATTCATGGCTGATTCTATTAATTGACAGCTTAAGGTTTTTAATAAATATTGCCTTGAGGATCTGTAGTTTACTTTTGTTGTTTTCTTGGTGTAGGATAATTGTGTTATCAATCATTATTTTTTTATATTGTGAATGTAGACAGGTATGTTGTCATAGAAGTCTAGAAATGGATGAATGATCAGACATGTGTAATGTAAGATGTCTTGTTAATGTAGCTGTTGTAAATCCAACATATATATTTGTTTTTTTGTCGGAGATGCATTCTTGCAAGGAACATTTGAATTGATATATAATGTGTGTTTTATGTAACACATCAATTTGTGGGAAGAAGTTATTATGGATAATTAAATTAGTAGTATTGTATTTTTTATAATATATTATTAATTTTTTATTAGGATCAACATGAGATATATTAGTATGAACGAGATTTTTAATTAAGCCATTAATTAATAGAATCAGCTATTTTTTGTAACCACAATTCACACCTCTGAAGATGATAACAGGAAATTGAAAGTACTTGGGAACATTGAAAAATGAATAATAAAATCATATGTCAAAGTTACAGCTCATTTCATACATCTTTCAATTAAAATATGTGTAAGATTATCCATTAGTATGAACAGATTTTATAAAAAATTACCAGACTTAATGTTTGTAATTTATTTAATCTGACACACACACACGCACATATATATATATATATATATATATATATATATATATATATATATATATATATATTCTATAAAATTAATTTAGGCATTAAAAGCATTAATTCAGTAATGCTTAAGAAAATTTGTTTAAGAAAAAAAAACAATTTGTGTAATAAAAAAAAATTATTTATTTTTTGGTTTGGACAAATTAAAACCATTTAGAAAAAAATACCAAAAAAAGAATGAGAAATGTGATATTAATGTTTAATATTATTTTGAGTGTCTTATTTTGTGAATTTATTATCATTATCCAGAAATACTCAGCACATTGCCTGAAAAACCCAAGCTTATAAGTCACCAGTTTGGCTATCTCTTTAAGAGTTGTGTTATGCTTACAACAAAGGAGTTGAAAGGCAGTTTAGATGTAAACCCCGATGTGAGCAGTCAACATAAAACCTAAACTGTTGGCAAAAACTGGGTTTCAGCAATTTTATTTTATTATTTTCTGTCTTTTTAGTAATAGCTTCTAGTTAGAAACCCTGATACAATACTAACAAAAACAAAAATAAAAATCATCCATAAACCAGGGTATCAATAGAAAAAATCTCTCAGAATATCTACTGAGAAACTGAATGGTAAAAAAAAATGACTTTAGAATGTGTTAAGAGAAAAAAAATAACCACACAAAGGATACGGAGAAAAATGTCCATACAATATGTACATTTAGAAATAATAAAATGTGTATTATTTCCCAATACTGATCTTGCAGTGTGTACATTTTAAAAAAATTAAAAAGAATTACATTAAAAAAAAAATCACATCAGTGTATACTTAAAAAAACAAAAAATACTTACATTATGTATATAGACAATTTAAAAACCGGAAAATATTTAAAATACATAGAAAAAAATACCACTTTAGAATGAGCACATTAGAAAAAAAAGAAAAAAAAGGCACTGCTTAAATTGATTGGTCTGCTTATAAAAATTAATTTTTTAACAATTTTTGTAGACTAGCATTCATTACACCTTCATTAATCCTTGTAGACTAGCATTCATTACACCTTCATTAATCCTTGTAGACTAGCATTCATTACACCTTCATTAATCCTTGTAGACTAGCATTCATTACACCTTCATTAATCCTTGTAGACTAGCATTCATTACACCTTCATTAATCCTTGTAGACTAGCATTCATTACACCTTCATTAATCCTTGTAGACTAGCATTCATTACACCTTCATTAATCCTTGTAGACTAGCATTCATTACACCTTCCACAACTCACAGCATTTGTCAGAATAAAAAATATTGATCTTATTTTTTCATCATATAAATACAATGTCAAGAGCATCCCTGACTTTTTAAAGAGTTTCCGTACTTTGTTTTTATTTACAAATGTCAAGTTTGAAACTGTGCTTGATAACTGTTTAGCACTGATGTTCTTTTTCCCCAATTCATAATGATACACAGTTAGCAAAGTTTATGCGTAAACAATAAAATATTAAAATAACTAAAAAATAAATATAATCATAATTTGTGTACAATTAATTCAAATATTTTTATTTTTAATCATTTCACTTCCAAGCAAGGCAATAAAGCCACTAAGATGCAGAAGATTGCTGAGTGTGAAGGAATCTAAGAAAAAAAAAACATTATTAAGGAGTGAGAGCAACAAAAAAAAAAAAAGGGACTAAGAAGACATAAGATAACAATTGACATTGCATTTAGGTTTTTGAAGATCAAACTTGACTGAGAAGCAAGAAGACGGAAGAAAGATCTACAAGAATTTAAATGCAAAACCAATTACCAACTCTTCAAGAAGTTAGGGATTGATTTGACACTGTATTTAAATTATGAACAGGACCACACTTCTAAAATGAAAAAAAAACAAAACAAAAAAAAAACATTTTTTATTCTGACAAATGTTGTAGCTTGAGAAATGTCTAATAAATGCTAATCTACAAAAATTGCTTTTAAAAAAAAATCCCAATTTTTTACAAGTGGACCAGAAGAACAAAAAAACAATATTTTTTTATTCTGACAAATGTTGTAGCTTGAGAAATGTCTAATAAATGCTAATCTACAAAAATTGTTTTTAAAAAAAAATCCCGATTTTTTACAAGTGGACCAATCAGTTTAAGTCATACCCAAAAGTTTTATAAAAAAAAATAACTGACTCCAAAATGAGAGTGGAGAAAAACACCTTTAGTGTTTCTTTGGTGGCTGATGTTTCTGTGGGTGGTAAACAATAAGTTCATCAATAACAACAACCCTCTTGTTATCTTCCATCTTGAGGATATATGGGTGCTGGCCGGTGTGTAGCTTATCAGGTATTTTAGCCCTGAGAGTCAGATGTGGTGTGTCATGGGCCCTCACACTGGCTAGTGTATCACAATCATGCAATGTGTTCACCTCCATAACAACTTCATTTCCCAGATCAATTACACTAAACCGGTAACAGTTAGCAGATCCTGGTGTGATCCGAGCACTTTTTGTGAAATCAGGAATATTCTTGGCCAAATGTCGTCCCGAGATTTCTATATCACCCAAGACGCCAATGAAACAACGGATTCCTCCAATTTTCTCATAGTCCGAGTAGGAAACACTTCTTAAATAGATACTGATTCCTGTTTCTCCTGTGATGGCATCTTTGTTTTGACGGTCAAGGAAGTGGACCCTCCCCTTAAGATGCAAAGAATTCACTGCACGGAATTTACTGATACTTACAATATAAACAGCTGGACTTTTAAGAACAAGAGACTCTGAACTTGGAAGGATAGAGTTCTCCTCAATGTAGAGACCCATTTTGACCCAGGCATATGGGTTAAACTTTACATTGTCCCTCTCGAGGACAAGAGCATCAACGTGTTCTTTTGAGAAATGACGGTAATTACTCAGATGCTGTTGGAGGTACGAATCTGTGAAGTCAAAAAAGGATTTTTCGGGTGGAAATCTGTACGCAACATACATGATATCCTCCAACACTGGTTTGTCCTGATTGTCGTTCCAAACAAGCAGTGATGCTTGAGTTGTATCACAGAGCCATTTCAGCTGGGGGATGGAATTTGGGATCAGAGACAAACGGACGGAAAAAACGAGTGGCTGAGTGATTTCCCACTTGCGGATCAGGTCGTGCATGTCAAGCACCATGTTCCATGTGTAGCCAGACTGACTGACATCAGTGTGATATCCTGAGGTCCAGCCAAGGGACAAGGTGCATGATGGAAAGAAGGTCCGTACATTACGCAGAAATCGTGTGGAGTCAACTGGAAGACGATCACTAAATGGTCCAGGAAGAATATCTGCATGGAGCCAAATGGGAATCTTCAGCTGGAATGAAATGATGGGAGAAAAGATTATCAATTGTGTGTGTGTGTGTGTGTGTATATATATATATATATATATATATATATAAAGGGAGTGCAAAAGTAATACAGTAATGAAAAACAAAACATGTGCATAAAAGATATTATATTGATTCTATCAATAATAAATACAAACATAATAATAAACCCTCAAACTGTTTGCCCCCCATTCACACACTTCTCTTAACCTGCAAAACAATTATTATTTATTAAAAAAATAAAAGTTGTAAGAAAAATTTTGAAAATAAAAATATTAAAAAGGATTTTAATGAATTAAATGAATTCTAGTATGAAATGAATCTTCATCATGATCATCATCATTTATCCATCACACCCAATGGTGCATAGGGCAGCAATCATCATCATCGTCATCATCATTTATCCATCACACCCAATGGTGCATAGGGCAGCAATCATCATCATCGTCATCATCATTTATCCATCACACCCAATGGTGCATAGGGCAGCAATCATCATCATCGTCATCATCATTTATCCATCACACCCAGATGGTGCATAGGGCAGCAACTTTTTGTTGCTGTTTCTGTAACAAACTGTTTTTTACGGGGCAGGGTTGTTAGCCCTGCACCCAACCCCCAAACCTGGAGGACCGGTGGACCATTCTTGGTCCTTTACGTTTACAGCGCCTGGTATTCCCAAATGGTCACCCATTTAAGTACTGATCATGCTCGATGTTGCTTAACTTCAGTGATCGGTTGGGAGCCAGTGTATTCAACACGATATAGTTGTAGACATTAAATGAATCTTAGAACCACTATTTTAATACTGGTAATACTACTTTTGAAATCCTGTATGTGTGTGTGTAAATCAAAACTACCATAAAGTGTTAAAATTTTAAAAAGTAGCAATAACTTTAAATGAAATAATCAAAATATATTTGTATGTAATAAATCAACAACATGATATTATAATTATTTATATCTTTTGTGTCACATTCCATAGTGGGAAGGAGGCTTATAAAGTTAATTTATGAGTGGTTACTTCCTTTAGTCATTTTAATAATCTATACAAATAAGATATCTTTCTTTAGACAAAATTAGTTCCAAACCAATGCTAGGTAGCTATACTACTAACAAAAATAAAATGAATAAAGTTTTAAATAATTGGTGCCCTTCACTTAATTAATGATTTACACAGATTCAGGTTTTGAACAGTAGTGTTGTATAACATTGAACCTAGTCAGTAGATAGATGAGTGACTGCTTGGGAATACCAGATGATGTAGGCTTGGGTGTGAGGGTGGTGTAATGAATAAGAGTTTGAAATGAAAAATTAGAGAGCTGGGTTCAAATTCCAGTCAGGTTTATTATAATCAGTTATGTGCAAATACCCTTGGGTTAAATAGTAGAACTTGAGTTAATATCTTTTCAAAGTTTCAATCTGAATTTCTGGGATGAGAAGTTATCATTATTTACATGCTGCCTGTTGCTTTTGTCGTTATTATCACAATGTTTCAGTCATCGTGATCTTTGGCCTTCATCAAGTGCCTGTCAATCCAGATAAACTTCAAGGAATTTTGAACTGAATCCTTTGTTTAATCTACAGGCTAGATTGTTCTTGCGCTACAGACCATGTCCAGAAATATCTCATCTAGTTATTTAGTATTACTCAATTATTGCTTTGCTCCACTTTCACTGAGTTCAAGTACACACCACCCAGCCCAGAGATTGAACTCACAAGTACAATGTCACTATATTAAAAAAAACAACACTTTAATCAAATAGGATAATTCTGAGTGGAGAACTTGGAGCTTTCGAGCTAACCTGCCTGCTGATGAGTGATGCTGTTGCTGCTACTTCTTATACTTGACTGAGGCTTCTCTTTTTTGCTGTTGAGCCTTGCTGTCATTTCTCTTTCTTTATTAACTGTGTATTTATTTATAAGCTAGGCCTACTAAGGTGGTTTTCATGGCTCAACATATGCACTGATTCTTTCAGATGTTTGACTCTCCAGTTTTCCTCCCTGTCCAGTATTTTTACTTCATTCTACACGGGATGACTGCTTTTTCCCTCTATACATGATCAGCCAGGCTTGATTTCATTGTCTCACCCATAATTATGGCTTTTCAATGTTCCTCCAGACTTACTTTTAAGGGGTTTTAACTTTATACTCTTTGCTACAACTGTAAGGAATGGAATACCAGTTCTTGGTCATGCTCTCCTCTGTATTAGGCTTGACTTACCAGAAATTTCTCTTCAGAATAGAGCTACTTTTGAATACTGTCTTGATGTATAGATTGCATATTTTCTGAATCTTTTCCAACAAGCTCTTCACATAAGACAGACTGGCAGTTTTCTGGTCCTCTTTCTTGACTCTTCTGTTTCTACCCACAAAAGCTGATGTTTCCGAGTAGTTCTTATTCTAACGACTATTTTCAAAGGTTTATCAATTTTCTTTTCATTAAATTTTAGGGAGTATTCTTGTCATTGGCTTTTAACTACAAACTATTCTTTTATTGTGCCTGTTGCAAGCATTTAGGAATCAATATATTTTGAAGGACTTTATACATCTTAGTAAAATAATGTTTTGACACTCTTGTTTGAAAATGTATTGTTTTGATTTTATAATTTGTAAAGAATTATTACAAGTTATAAAAGACAAGTGTCTCAATTGCTTTACATAGAGTGATTTTTCAACAAGCACCTTTTCTAAATAAATACTAAAGACATTTATTCAAAGAAATATGGCTATTTATAAAATTCTTAAATTGCTCTATGTTTTTTAGACATTTTACAAGTTAATCACTATTAATACTAAACATTAAGGGAAAAAAATGAACCTTTACCTTAATTGAACTGAAAATTGTTCAGGAGGTTCAAAAACCACAAATGTCCACTTGACACTACTTACTAAAATGACTATGTAAAATATTCTTTGGGGAAAGAGGGGTTACAACACAAAATTCAATCAAATTAACACATTTTTCTTACCATATTTTACCTGATTATGTGTCTCTGACCCACAAGTTTTAAATAACTTAAACAAAAAAATAAATACACAAGACAATGTTTTTCTCTTCTTTAACATACTCAGTTCCTTTTCTATGTTAAATTAATCTTTGCTGACTTTTGACACAGCAGATAGGGTCAAAAATATCTGTTGTCAACATAACTTTCTTTGTGTTTATCACAAGATCATGATCTAGACCTCTATTCCCATGATTTTGAAGGTACTGAGAACATTTCTGGTACTGAAAATCCTCCAAATGTCAAAATGATTTAACAGGGTCCTTATCTGCAGATCAAGTTTTCTAGATGCCATTTTTAAAAAAAGAAATGTGAAAGTTCTTTTTTACTCTTCCTCTTAAGCACAAATATTGTTAATACAATTCTGTAATTGTAAATGACAAAATGAATATTTTTAGTTATATTAACCTACTGGAAACATTTTTTTGTTTTGGTTTCAAATACACATCTTTTACTGTTCATTTGTACATCAGTCATTTAAGTGCCATACATGATACATGCTTGGGTGATCATGTCTCAAAAGAGACATGGCTGACTGGGCAGAAGATTTCCTTGCAGTAGGTTGCCATTACTTTCTGCAGTAGACTGGTTTTCATGTGAGTGAATGTAACAAATTCAACTGGAATTTGAACACAACTTGTATATGTATAAGGTATGTATATGACGTTTTAGAACTTATTCTGAAAATCAAAATTCATACAGCTCAATTAAATAGAATCGTCATAGACTTTCTTTCCATTTTTTTTTAAATACAGCCTTATATATGACTAACATTTCTTCTCATTGTATGCGCTGTGTCCCTTCAAAACATAGGTGTTAATGGTTCTTCACAATTTCCTATCTGTTGTAGCTATTAGTAAATTTTGTCCTTTTGCTATCTCTCCTAAACTTTATTGTCGACCATTAACACAAACTTGTTAGGTTGGTTATGTGTTTTTTCCTCTGTCCCTCTTGCCTTCAGTATGTCCTGTGAGTGTCAAATTTTACAGGTCCTCTTTCCTCATTTTGATAGGTGACTGCTTGGAAATACCAGGTGCTATAAGCTTGGATGTGCAGGTGGTGTACAGGATAATGGCTTGAAATTGTTAAACAAAAAGCTTAGTTCTAATTCCAGTTGAGTTCATTATATTCACTTGCACACAAATACCTCTTCTCCCCCAGCTATGGGTTAATTAATAAAACCTGTATTACTAAATCATAATTATCTAAAAGAAAATTCTACAATCTAAAAATATTTTCTGGCTTTAAATAATCTGCAAAGGGTTGTTAAACCATAAAAATCAATCAATCAGTTTCCTCATTCTGTGCTCTAGAGATTTCAACTGTCTCTTTCTAATGTTAAGTATGTGTGTCTTTTCTGTTTCCATTACAAATGAATAAATTTCATATTTTTCATATTGTATAGAATATTTTTGGCCATCTTCTTTAAAATTCCTACAGAACTGAGGCAATATGGTCAGAGATCTTTTTTTCAAGAAATTAAGCATTAATCACTTGAAATAAAAAAAAAAAGAGCTGATAAATTCTCCTCAAGACTTTCTGAAATTATGAAGTTCCTGAGTTTTCCACAAAAAATCTATGATTCCTAATAAGTCTTATAACGATAGTAATAGAGAATTAAAATACAGTATCAAAATATGACAGAGGGTTTTCAGATTTAGAAAAAAATGTCTTTCCATCATTAGAAATAATGGAAAAATGACCCACAAATCTTACCTCATCTTTCATCCCCTTTAGTAACTGAAGAGACATCTCAACAGCATCAATTGTTCGGAAATCCAATTTGATTCCTTTTGGAAAGTTCTTCACTCGCTGGAGCCACATTTTCAAAGTGAAATCTCCATCAACTATGGGAAAATCTGAAATTATTGGGATCAACGCTTGCTTCGGAGTCCCTTGTCCCTTCAATATTACATCCGCTTCAATCATGTCATAGGGACCTGTTAAAATTGAAATTAAGATATCAATATTTTTAATCCTAAGCCTTCTGTCCTTAGCAGTAACAAGAGTCCTATAATATGCTATTTAGAAATATTTAGTACATATGCAAATATAAGTTTTGTCTTAAACTGTAATTGTCGCAGGAACCATTTTAATTTGTTTTCTTAAATCAAAAATATAAGTATTCTATACTATTCTTCTTTGTATAGACAACTATAAAGTTTTTTTTTTCTGCCAAGGATCACAGTGTAGTATCTGCTTTATCTCAGACCCTTCTAAGTTGGAATCAGTTATACTTTTAAACCAAGTAATCTAATATTAACCTGTAAAAAATTTAAAAAGAGGATGTGAAGGAGAAAAGGGAGGAGGTAAAAAACAGTAAAAAAATATGAAAAGAAAAGTAGGTAAAATGAATATATATATATATATTTCACAGAAAAAAAAATTAAAGGCATACTTCTACCTCCAATCAACCAAAACTTCAGACTACCTTGTAAAGTATTACAACCTCAAAACCCAACAAAAACCACCTTTATGTAAATTCCTACATATATATATATATATATATATATATACATACACACACACATACATATTGTTACGAGGATGCATTTATTTATAAAAATAATAATAATAATAATGTCTAATAGGTTGTAGTAAGGGATTCTATTGAGTCCTACCTGTAATTACAAAAAAGTTTTAATTCATAAAGTAGTTGCTAAATAGAGAAATTAAGAATAAACATTTTGGAAGATTGTGGAATGTTGCAGTAAAATCTAGAGAATTCTAAAGGATTCTAGAATATGCAAATTAGGTGTTAGCTCGTATAAAAATAGGTTTTGGGAAGAGAGTAATTAGTTGTTAAGAGGATTTGCTGACATTATCAACTCCCGTGTGGATTTGTGCATTCAACCAAAAGAATCACTAAAAAAAGTTGCCAACCAACTAAAACCTGAAAGAGAACCTCATGGAATTAAAAGGGTAAATAAATATTTTTGACTCTTTTATTGACCAAACTAATAATTATTCTTTATATAGACATTTGAGGATTTCCTTAAACTTAAACTTCTTTGCTATCTTAACTGGGTAAAGATATTTGACACCTTCTTTCTCCTTCGTAACACTTACTCATCACTCTGCCAGTATTAAACTCTGTTTTCTGTTTTGAATGCAAAAAATTGTAAATTTGGTATATATATTATTTTGTGTTTATCGTTAATTAAATATTTGTATGTGATTTTTTAACTCTTGAGTTTTTGGTCAATAATCCTTTTTTTCTTTTGTTACATTTAACACGTCACTATATATATATATATATATATATATCTATACACACACATATATATATATATCTCTAATAATTTTTAAACTGATAACTTCCTGTAATTGGCCATTTAACTCGCTTCTACCTAAAAGGTTTAATCAAATAAACTTTAAAAAATTTTTTAAATCTTATATTGAAACCCATTCCTTCTTGCCTAAATATACCTCTTCAAACATCCCAAAATCTTAACTTTAAAAAGTAATTTAACTCATTTAGTTGTCTATCTTTATAAAATATGAACTCCTATTCCTCCCCTTCCTAAATATACCATTTCAACACCCTGTAACCCACGACTACCAGCTCTGTCCTTTTCCACTTTGTGACCATTGTTAACCAAAAACCCCTCCACACTAACTCAGGGCCTTCGCCATTTGGAAAAACAAGGTCGCTGACATGACAGAGTCTCTATTAGAGATCCTGTGTCAAAATGTACATCGGACACCTTTGAATTTTTAAAATTTTCTCTAATTTATATTGGCACTGCATTCTTAATACATTGAGCTCTCTGCCTGCATAGCTTTTTAATATGAAAAAATTTTTAATATTCATTAGGATCAGGTTCTTGGAATTTACCTTCTTACTCTTCCACTTTGGATTAAAGAAAAACCAATATATATATATATATATATATATATATATATATATATATACGCAGTCATATACATATATATCTATATTTGCTCTGTAATATTTTATTACATGAAGCTCTCTTCCTGTATCATTTTTTAATATTAAAATAAAACTTTAATATTAATTAGGATTGGGTTTTTGGAATATACCTTCCTGCTTTTTCCGCTTGGATTAAAGTATCTGAATAAAAATATATATATATATATACGCAGTCATATACATACATATATATATATATATATATATATATATATATATATACGCAGTCATATACATATATATGTATGCAGTCATATACATATATATGTATGCAGTCATATACATATATATATATATATATAAACATTCATATATATATATATATACACATATATAAACATTCATATATACATATATATACACACACACACATATATATATACACAGTCATATATAAATATACATATATACACATATATAAGCATTCATATATACATATATATACACACACACACACATATATATATACACAGTCATATATAAATATACATATATACACATATATAAGCATTCATATATACATATATATACACACACACACACACATATATATATATATATATACACATATAGTCATATAAATATACATATATACACATATATAAGCATTCATATATACATATGTATATATACATATATAAGCATTCATATATACATATGTATATATACATATATAAGCATTCATATATACATATGTATATATACATATATATATACACACAGAGTCATAAAAATATACATATATACGCACATATAAACATATATATATATATATATATATACACACACAGAATCATATAGATATATATATGTACACATTTATAAACATATGTATATATACATATAGATATAGTCATATATAAATATTCATATATACATATGTATATATATATATATACACAGTCATTTATATATATATACACATACACATATAGAAATATTCTTATATACATATGAATATATATATATATATATACATAGTCATATATATATATACACACATTCATGCATACATATATACACATTCATACATACATATATACACATTCATACATATATATATATATATATATACACACACACATACTCATACATACATATACACACATACAGATATATATACACACACACATATATATATATACACACATTCATACATACATATATACAAATAATCTATATGCACATTCATACATATATAAACACAGATATACACACACACATATATATATATATATATATACACAGTTTCGTACATATATACATTCATATGTATATATATATATATATATATATATCTATATGCACACACGTTCATACATATATATATATATACACACACACGTTCATACATATATATACACTTTATACTCACACACATATATATATAAATATATACACACATTCATACATATATATACACTTTATACTCACACACATATATATATAAATATATACACACATTCATACATACACACACATTTATACGTACATATATATACATTTATATATCTATATACACATTCATACATATATACACTTTCATACACACATATATATACACATTTATACATACATATATACACATTTATATATCTATATACACACATTCATATATATATATATATATATATATATATATATACACACAGTCATACATTTATATATATATATACACACATTCATATATATATATATACACACATTCAGACATATATATATACACACATTCATATATATATATAGACACATTTACATGTGTATATATATATATATATATATACACACATATTCATACATATATATATATATATATATACACTTTCATACATATATATATATATATATATATATATATATATATATACACATTCATACATATATATAGGCACATTTATGTGTATATATATATATACACACACATTCATACATATATATACACTTTCATACATATATATACACACACTTTCATAGATATATATATACACACATTCATATATATATACACACACATTCATAAATACGTATATCTGCACACACACATATATATATTCACATTTACACATATCAACACATTTATACTTATACACACATATAAACACATTATCATACATATATACACCTAGATATATATATATATATATATATATACACATTCATGCACATATATATATATATATATGTGTGCACATTCATGCATATGTACATACACATTAATGCATAGATATACACACACATTCATATATATATATACACACACATTCATATATATATATATATTCATATACACATTCATGCACATATATATATGTGTGCACATTCATGCATATGTACATACACATTAATGCATAGATATACACACACATTCATATGTATATACACACACACACATTCATATATATATATATAAACTGCGAACTAACACAAATAGGACAACCTGAGAATTTAGTAGGATCTAACGTAAAGGAAGGAAAAAACCTAAGTTAATTGATCCGGTTTTACTTGAACCAGATGGATTTAGTGCATACAAAGAAGGGGAAGCCTCAATAACATAACATAGTTGGATACCGAAACAGGAATAAGAAACGGATAGCACAGATAACTGACGGAACTAACGAAGCTGATTGAAACAACGAGCTGAGGAATGACCCTCTATCTAATCAATAGGAATGGATATACGGAAACCAAAAAAAGAAAAATTAAATAAAGAAAGATGGGGAAATATGTAGGTTTAGAAGGAGAGGGGGAAACTACCTAAATGAGCAAGGAAAGAAAATCGAAAGTGGAAGGGAGTGGATAGAAGTAGACACAAAGTCTGAAAAATGGTCTCTAGTGAAGACAGATAAGAGGAGGTGCGAAAATTAGCATACTAGTGGGATAAGATGGGAAGAACGGGGGGGGGGGGGGAGTAAATAAATATTAATAAAACAAGAAAGTTAGCAGGAGTGGTAGTAGGAAATAAGATAGGACTGCTGGTAACCAACGACACCTATTGGAATGGAAGTTCAAGGAATTTAGATATAACATGGATATAATCTAGTCTTGCAACAAATAGAATGGAATTATCTTATCAACAATTGAGTAAAGAAAAGAAATAATAGCCTTAACTTAATCTAATTAAACGTAATTTTAGACTTAACTTATCACAGATCTAGGAAAATAAAAATAAAATTTTGGCTTAGGAATTTGAATTATGATTTGATGTATAAATTTGCTGGTGACATTAGTCACGTGTTGTTTTGCTTGTATTAAACTTCTCCTCCCACTATTTCCCCGGCAAACGAAAACGGAAATACTTATTATAGTGGGCTATCCTATGTTGCCTCCCCCTCCGCCTGGCCTTGACTGAACTTTCATTCCTAGTAATACGACATGAAACAAGTCGAATAGGGCCTTCCGTCTGATGAAGTCGGTGATTGTTGGCAACAACAATTATTGACTGAAATAAATTTATTACGGAAATATGACCGGTGTTTAAAGTTTTTCTTAAAAGAAAACAGAGAATATATATATATATATATATATATATTAAAAAAGGATTAATTCAAAGATGTTGAATGGCCATTTCGATATGACGATCCCCACGGGGAGCGACACATCACCTCAGCAACAGAACTGTTGCTGAGGTGATGTGTCGCTCCCCGTGGGGATCGTCATATCGAAATGGCCATTCAACATCTTTGAATTAATCCTTTTTTAATATATATATTTGCTCTGTAATATTTTATTACATGGAGCTCTCTTCCTGTATCATTTTTTAATATTAAAATAAATTTTTAATATTAATTAGGATCGGGTTTTTTGGAATTTACCTTCCTGCTTTTTTCCTTTGGATTGAAGTATCTGAATTAAAATATATATATATATATATATATATACATACACACATTCATATATATATACACACATTCATATATATATATATATATATATATATATATATATACATACATTCATACTTATCTATATAAGCATATTACTACTTATCTATATACATTCATACTTATCTATATATATATATATATATATATATATATAGACACATTTGTACACATATCTATATACATATATACACACATTTATAAACGCACATTCATACACACATATATATACACACATACATTCACAAATATATAAACACATTCATACACACACACATATATATACATACATATATAAACATTCATGCATATATATATATATATATACACACACATTCATACAGATACACATATACACACATTCATACACATATGTATATACACACACATTCATACATTTATACATACACACATTCATACACACATATATAAACACAGATTCATACACACACGTTCATACACACATTTATACATACATACACATATGTATATATATATATATACACACACATATATATATATATACACATTCATACATATATATACATCACACTCATTTATATGTATATATATATATATACACATTCATACACATATATATATACACACACATTCATACACATAGTCATACACACACACACATATACATTCATACACACACGTATATATACACATTCCTATATATATATACACATTCATACACACACATATATACACATTCATACACATATATATACACACACACATTCATACACATATATATACACACACATTCATACATACACATATATATGTATACACACATTCATGGATACATTTGTATATACAGTCATACATACATTCATGCATACATACACACATTCATACACACATACAGGGCTACTACATCTCAGTATCTCTTCAGATTGACCACTATTAACTCTGTTGTTTTTTTTCCTTTTCAAACAGTGTATTTTGGTGGCCATTAGAGGGTTTGGAATATTAAAAGTGTGATATATTGTATCCATCGCTGTTTTCTCAGGAATCCTGTTATAAGACTTGTCAGATGTTTCCTAAGTTGATTTATGTGTCTTTTATGCATGAATTGTGGACCCATAACGATATAAATCATATTCCTAATTTTTTTTTTAATTGTACCTATCTCCCAAAACAATTTGTTGTCTTTAAACATTTTGCAAAATACATTTTCTTCTGGGTTATACCGTCTTGCAAGTATGATGTTTGCTCTTTTCGGCTTTGCCTGTTTCAGCAGTAGTTTGTCATAAACAGATCATATATGATGCGTGAACATCACTTCGGCTGAAGATTGTGAAACTGGTGTCTTGTCATTCGGTGTAATCTGTATACTTGCAGGAATTGTTGAATAGGTGTATCCCTAGATTTTTTTCAAAACTCTCTTCAAGGTATCTACAAATCAGTTTGAACTAGGCTGATATGGAATGTGTTGATATGTTTCATCTGATAGATTTCACAGAATTCTCTAAATCCTGCAGACGTAAATTGAGTTCCATTATCAGATACTAAGGTATCTACTACTCCGAATTTAATGAACAGCTTGTGAAGAAATTTTGTAACAATTTCTGTAATTGGGTTTTTACATGTGTACTTCGGGCCAGTTTGAGAAACTGTCAACTACAATGAGGTAGTAATATCTTTTTAGAGGTCTCGCAAAATCAGCATGAATTCTAGCTCAAGGTAGGTTGATTTTTGGCTATGGATTGAATTTAATAGTAGGTGCCTTGGTTGCTAAGGCACAGCCTTTACATGATTTGACAGCATTTTCTATATCTTTGTCCATATTTTTCCAATTAGACAGAGCTATGCATCAAACTTTTCATTTTAGTACTCCCTGGATGGCCAGCGTGAAAATCTTTCAAAATTCATTTCTGTTAACAATGCATTCCCTGTATAGTAGCACCTCATCGCATGTAGAAAATACATCTGTAGTTTGCTGGTCCTTTTCAATAATTTTTGCTTTTATTTCCTTGATATACTCATCATGTCAAGCCTCTTGTTTTATTTGTTCCAGCATCACTGGAAGTTCCCTTACCATATTACAAAGTGTAGTTTTTAATTCTCCTTCAGAATGAAGGGAGGCGAATTCTGTATCTTCCAGTGGTTCTTTGTACTTGGGAATTAGTCTTGACAATCCATCCACGTGGCTGAATTCTTTTGTTGACACGTACTCCATTTTAAAATTATAATTCAACAGTATTGTACCCCATCTCAGATGTCTGTTGGCTGTGTGCATAGGCAGACCTTTCTTTGAGCCAAAAATGGTGGGTACTGGCTTGTGGTCTGTCTGTAGAGTGAATTGTCAACCATAAATATAGCAGTGGAACTTCAACTGCAAATATAATCCCAAGTGCTTCTTTTTCAATCTGCAAATAATTTTTTTCCTGCAGGAAGCAAAGCTCTCAAAGTGTGTGCTCTCAGTGTTACAGTTCCATCAGGTCATTCTGTGAAGAATGCACACCCCTACGCCATAGAAACTCACATCGCTGACAACAATGGTTTCCAAATTTGGGTCATAATGCATCAGAAACAAGTCTGACAGTTTTTCACTAGTGTTTACTATAAACCTACATTTATTGGACTAAACAACAATCGGAAGTTTTTGGTTCCCAAATCCTATGAGTTAAATTTAATCTTGACTTGGGCACATCATGCATTGATAATATGTTCTCCTTGTAAATTTGATTGGGAAATGGAAAACATTCTTTTCCAGGACAATAGTTACCTGGAAATTGTTATTAAATGTACAACTGATTTAAGCGTCAGGAGTTTTAAATCCCCATTTATGTTTGGTCCCAGTCTACATCCAGTGTATGTGAAACTGCTGTGATTGGGGTGGGGTAGCCAAATTCTGGCTAACAGAGTGTCAGCCTGTGTTAAGTGGTGTTTTCCTGTCATCAGAACAAATATTGTTTTGGCACTGTCCCCATGTTTTATTCATTCGCTAAGAATGGAACAATAATATTGGAGAAAGAAGAAATACTCAAGCGATGGGAAGAGTATATAAAGGATCTTTTCCGTGACAGGAGAGAGCAACCAAGAATACACAAGGATGAGGACAGACCGGAAATATTAAATCCGAAGTGGAAGCTGCAATGGCCAAACTGAACAGAAACAAAGCAGCCGGTCCAGACGGCATTGTAATAGAGCTGCTGATAGCCCTGGAAGAATTTGGCATAGAGAAAATTACAGAAATAATAAATTAAATTTATAATCGTGGAATAATACCAGACGACCTATGCAAGTCGATTTTTATAGCACTGCCAAAGAAGCCAGGTGCAAACGAGTGCAAACTACACAGAACTATCAGCTTAATGAGTCACATTACAAAACTTATTGTCAGAATCCTGAGGAATAGAGCGAAAAGCAGAATCAGGCCAGAAATAGGACAAGAACAGTTCCGGGTCTGTCAAAGACAGTGGAACAAGGAATGCTATATTTATGATTAGGATGCTCTCCGAAAGGGCAACACAAATGAAGAAGGACTTGTACCTATGTTTTATTGATTATGTGAAGGCATTCAACAAAATACGCCACAAAGAATTGATGGAGATGCTCAGCAACCTCGACATTTTTGGGAAAGACATCAGAGTAATCAAGAATCTCTACTGGCAGCAAACTGCTTGCAAACAGACAGGTAACGATTTCAGTAGATTCACAAAGATAGAAAGGGGTGTAAGACAAGGATGTGTCTTTTCACCAGATCTGTTCAACTTGTACAATGAGAATATTTTGAGTACTCTAGATGTTACACCAGGATTTATTATCGGAGGCCACAATTTGAACAATATAAGGTATGCAGATGACACAGTGCTGACTGCAAACACGGAAAGAAAACTACAGGACCTCCTACAGAAGGTAGCGGAGGAGAGTGACAAAAAAGAACTACAAATAAACAGCAAGAAAACTGAATGCATGGTCATCAGCAAAAGGAACAACCCAAAATGCCAAATACATGTAGGGGATACTAGAATCAAGCAAGTACAAATATTTAAATACCTAGGAAGTGTTATAACAGGAAATGAAAAGTGCAACACAGAGATCCAAAGAAGAATTGGCATGGCGAAGAATGCATTCCAAAAGCTGAGTAAAGTACTAAGACACAGGAAAATTTCCCTAGAAACAATGAAGAGAGTGTTAGATTGCGATTTGATGTCATTTTTTTAATATGGCAGTGAATGCTGGACAATATCATCAAAGATGAAGAAAAAACTTGAAGCAGCGGAAATGTGGTTTTACAGAAGGATGCTGCGAATATCATGGACTGAATATGTGAGCAATGATGAGGTTTTGGAAAAAATGGTATTGAAAAGAAAACTAACAGTGAGCATCAGAAAGAGACAACTGAAGTTCCTGGGACATGCAATGAGGAAGGAGAGCTTGGAGAACTTGATACTGACAGGCCAGATAGAAAGAAAAAAAAGATAGAAAAAGGTAGTGGATATCTGAAGGGCCTGATCAGGTGGGTGACGGAACAGGGGTTGTGTGGAGTAACAGGAGAAAACATTAAAAGCCACCAGGGATAAGGAGACGTGGAAAGCCATGATCACCTACGTCCTGAAAGGATAGGGCACATAGAAGAAGAAGAACGACGTTCTGCCTTTTCTACAAAATAATTTGGTCATTTATAAATTTACATATCAATGCAATGCTGACTACATGGGACAAAACAAACAGCATCTTTAAATGTCTGTTGCACAACATGTTCCAAGCAACATCAGACAGAGTATAAGTACTTGTAATTCACATGTTATGCAGACAACATAAGATTCTGCAATTGGTTAACACCTCTTGAATAATCCAGAGTGTGTGTACAAATACAGTGACTCGTGGTTTTCTGTTTTGGGCAAAGCACAGTTAGCTAAGTCTATGGCTATATCGTGTTCAATACACAGGTTCCCGTCCGATCACCAAAGTTAAGCAACATTGAGTGTGGTCAGTACTTAAATGGGTGACCATTTGGGAATACCAGGTGCTGTAAACATAAAGGACCAAGAATGGTTCACCGGTCCTCCAGGTTTGGGGGTTGGGCGCAGGGCTAACAACCCTGCCCCATAAAAACAGTTTGTTACAGAAACAGCAACAAAAAGTTGCACCATCTGGGTGTGATGGATAAATGATGATGACAGCTAAGCATTTGTACATCTTAGAAGAGAAAAAAAGGATAGGGGAAGGCAAAAACACAATAAACTGTTCTAGTAAGTTTTAAAAAGAAAAATATACTCTCAAACCTTCCAGTAGACAAAGAAAATGAACAGATTTCTTTTTTTTTTTTTTTTGACACAAAGTTGGTTGATGCAATTTAATATATAAAATCCCTTGAAGTAACTTTTAGAGACTTGTGAAAATTTGAAAAGGTAAATATTTTGCCTTGTAAAAATATTTAACTCATCCTCAAATGAAAAAGAATAGGAAAAGAATTTTCTAGAAGAGTTTCTTCTTATGAAGAGTTTTCATATGACAGGAAATATGCAGAGAGATTTATTTCTGTTTCCTTTGACTACTTTGACTCATACTGTTACTCCAACTACCACTTTATCATTTAGGCTGACTACTTGATATATTGCCTTTCCATTTATACCTGCTGTATGGACATAGTAGTAGACACATGAAAACACATGAATATTTAACAGAAAAATTCTTGGCCCAATTTGTTACAATACTTGCTTAACCAATTGTTCTGAACACTAATAAACAAAGTAATTTCTTAAATTTTGATAAGTGCCATTATTCTTTTTATTAATTGAGTTCACCCTATGCAAGGTAATAACATCACTAAGTTGCAACAGGGTGTGGAAGAATTAGAAACAAACAATACTAATGAGCAAGAAATGAAACTGAAGAGATATTCATTCATGTATAGTATATCTTAGGCAAGCAGAGCTGGCAGAAATCACACAACAAATGTCTTCCAACTTGAAGGCTCACCTTAGCCACAAATACTGGCTGTTGATTCCATTGAGGGAATTGGCTGTTGACTTCAGTCTGTGAAGCCCTCCACCCAGCAATGCTGTGTCATCAGAATACTGACTACTTACATAGCTATGGATCCCAGTCTACCCTATGGTGCTAGATGACCATTGACCCCATTGGTAAATATTATAGATATTGTAATAATAGACAAGGAATCTAATATGAAGGAAGTAACATTCATTAATCTGATGAACTGTTGTGTATTTCTTTACTCAACTGATTGCAAATTAAAGAGCATCTCTGTACATAGGAAATATTGAATAACCTGTGCTATGTGGGTTGTTGAGAATGGAGTGTGTGGCTTGCACTGCTGGGAATAAACTTAGTCAATCATGAAAACAAAAAAAAAAACAGGATGAAAAAAAATGGTAAAAGAAAATTGTGGAAAGCACTATGCATGGAGACCGACCTGTTAAGGCTTGGTGTAGTTTCTTTTGAGTATTTGCAGCCCTTGACCATCGAATTTTACTACCATCTCTTTTAGCATCTACAAAATAAAATAGGATGTTCACTTCTGGTCCCATTCGCAGAACTGGAAGTCTCTGGCGCAAGAAATTAGGAAGCAGTCCTGCAGTTAAAAACAAAAAAAAGAAAAATTTAGTAAAAATTCAAATTGACAGCAGGTTAAGTGTTCATTATTTATGCACTGTTTAGACAGTAACCAGCGTAACTATTTACGTGAGCAGCTGGATAGTAACCAGCTTCTGTACGTGGTTAGATGGTAACCAGCTTAGCTATGTATATGAGCAGCTAGATGGTAACTAGCTTAGCTATATGAGCAGCTAGATGGTAACCAGCTTAGCTATGTATATGAGCAGCCAGATGGTAACTAGCTTAGCTATATGAGCAGCTAGATGGTAACCAGCTTAGCTATGTATATGAGCAGCCAGATGGTAACTAGCTTAGTTATATGAGCAGCCAGATGGTAACCAGCTTAGCTATGTACATGAGCAGCTAGATGGAAACTAGCTTAGCTATATGAGCAGCCAGATGGTAACCAGCTTAAAATATTCATGTGAGTGGCTAGATGGTAACCAGCTTAACTATTTACGTTAATGGCTAGATAGAAACCAACTGAACTATTTATGTGAGTGGCTAGATATGCAACTAGCTTAACTGTTAATATGCACAGCTAGATGGTAACCGGCTTAGCTACTATATATATATATATATATATATATATATATATATATATATTCATATAGAAAGGTGTGAGTTTGTAACCCTGGGTTTCACATTCTTGCTGTCATCAGACAAACTGAATAATATTTTTAAAAAATTGGCTATATATAGGGCTGTGTATATTAGTGTATTTTTATGGAAGTGGGAAAAAAATTTGTTGTCATGACAGACGCAGACACATATACACATTTGTACACTCATTGACGTGCGCAAAGACACACACAAATTTTTAAAAAAAATTAATCAGTTTTTCTGATGATCGCATGAGCATGAAACCCAGGGTTACAAACTCACATCTAGCTATATGAATATGTCAGTTCTATCACTGATATTGAGTGCTTTCAAATAAGTACCACGCATATATAATATATAAATAATATATATAACAAATTGCATATATATATATATTAATATTTATAATTATATACATACACTTTTCACACACACACACACACATATATATATATATATATATATATTGTGTGTATTTTGGCAGCATTTTTTCATTAATGTAGGTTTCATTGAATAATATAGACAAGTTTTGTCTATTAATTTTGTGTAGGATCCGTTCGTACCGTCTGATATACTTGATGGTGATATCGTTGAAAGACAACAAAAAAATCACAGTAATTGTTGATTTTTTTTATCGGGTCTAAGCTTTCGGCTCACATAAGCCATTATCAAAGAATAAATATTAACACACAGTAAACATAGAACATTTAAGTTATAACTTAAATGTTCTATGTTTACTTGTTGTCTTTCAACGATATCACCATCAAGTATATCAGACGGTACAAACAGATCCTACACAAAATTAATAGACAAAACTTGTCTATATTATTCAATAAAACCTGCATTAATATATATACATATACTCAATTACAGTGCAAGTTTTTATGATCAGTATTTTTTCACAAAAAAATAGGGGGTTACACTATACACAGGTAAATTGTTCATGGAGGGGTTAAAATTCATGCAAAAAGCATTCAAGGGTTGCACTATACATGAAGTTGGTTTATGCATAGTATATACAGTATTTGTGTACTAGTTAGGTAATAACCAACTTAATGCTTTATGTAGTGGCTATACTGTAGTCAGTTTAACTATTCATGTAACAGCTATATGGTAACCAATTTAACTATTTATGTAGCGGCTATGTGATATTCAGCAGAACTATTTATGTAGCAGCTAGACAGTAACCAGCTCAACTACTGCATATAACTGAGTATAGTCCCAGTAGTTTTTTCATGCAAGAAATATGGGTTTTCATGATATACAGGTATTTTTTTTTGAAGAGGTTAAAACCATGCATTTTTGGTAACTGATTGTACTATACACAGGTAAATTTTTCTGAAGTGGTTAAAATTCATGCCAAAAAATTCATGAAATCAACTTATGCACAAATATATACAGTATTTATGTACTGGTTAGACAGTAACCAAATTAACTATTTATGTAGTGGATAGATGGTAACCAGGTAAAAATCTTGAAGATTTTCCTAGAGGTGCAAAATTTAATTATTGCCATAAAAACAAACATGTCCAATAAAATGAGAGGGTAACATAAAAATAAAAAAAAAGAAAAAGAAATAAGTGGAATATAGTCACTACAAACAACAACTGAAGAAAGAATTTTTGATTGATTTGTTTTTTTACAACATATCGACCCTTTGCGTGTTATTTAGAACCGAAGCATGTTTTGGATGAAAAAGAATATTTGTTTCTTATAGAGGTAATGATTTGTTCAGATAACTGTTCTACTATTTAAACCTTAGGTAGGAGGGAAGAAAAGCATTCATAACTTTACCCGGGGTATTTGGGCATAAGAAAATGTGACAGATTCAACTGAAATTTGAACCTGGCTCTCTGATTTCTCATTCTGAGTGCCTGAAAAAGGCAAAAAAAGGGAAAGGGTAAAAGGAAAAATTAATCAATTGTGCACACAACTAAAAACAAAAGTGGCACAATGAAACTAGGGCATACCTATATATATATATATATATATATATATATATATCAATAATATATTGACATATATCAGTCAGTTAAGTGCCATACATGATACATGCTTGAGCTTGAAAGAAACATGACTGACTGGGCAAAAGATTTTCCTGCAGTAGACTGCCATTACTTTCTGCAGTAGACTGGTTGCCAACAAAGTCTATAGAATCCACTCTACCCTTCAATCTGCTATTCAACCCATAGAAGAGAAAAGACTGATTAATACCTTTCCTAAGGGTATTTGCGTGTAAGTGAATCGAACAAGTTCAACTAGAATTCAAACTCGGCTCTCAGATTACTCATTCTGAGACAATATCCACTGCACGACAATGCACATCTCATTTGAAACAAAGAAAAGTTAATAAAAACAAAGAAAAGAATATGGAACTAATATCAGTCCTATACAGCAGTGAATGCTGGACAATATCCTCACATATGAGGAAGAAACTTGAAGCAACACAAATTTGTTTCTACAGAAGGATGCTGAGGATATCATTGTCTGTAAGCAATAGTGAAGTTTTAGAGAAAATGAAAACAAAAATGACATACTTAGTATCGAATTAAAATTTCTCAGGCACATAAAGAGGAAAGAAGGTTTGGAAAATTTGATACTGACAAGATGGATTAAAGGCAAGAGAGACAGAGGAAAACAATGCATAACCTACCTAGTGAGTTTGAGTAAATGAATGGCAGAACAAGGTCTAGGAGAGATAATAAAAAGACAGACATTTTTCAAAAGCTACAAAGAACAGGAAATTGTGGAGAGCCATGATCAACAACATCCTGAAGGGACACAGCATGTAAAAGAAGCGTATACAGTGATTATGGTGAGACTAAGCAAACAGTTTTTATGCCTGCAGAATTAATAAATATGGTCGCCAAAACTTTCTGCTGGAAGGTAATTTTCTAAGCAAAGCTTAGATGTGACACAAGACTGAAAGTATGGTACACCCAGCGAGGATCAATCAATTGTAATGATTTTAGCAAAACAAGCTCCCTAACCATTACACCACCTCAGGGTGCCCAAACTTTCTGCTGAAAGTCTGAGTGTGAATGGCCTAAATAATGTTGATGGTTTTCTATTCTATTGGATGTGTGTTGTGGTGTAATGGGTATCAGCTCGGAATGAGAAATCAAAGAGCCAAGTTTGAATTCCAGCCGAATTCATTTCATTCACAAATAATCTTGGGAAAGGTATTAATCCATCTCTTCTATCAGTTATGGGTTGAATAGCAGGACAGATTGGGTTCTATAGCCTTGGTTGGCAACCGCAGAAAATAATAGCAACCTACTGTGAGATAATTTTCTGCCTAGTCAGTCATGTCTCGAAAGAGACATGATCACCCAAGCATGTACCATGTATGGCAACTGACTGATTCTGCTATTACAGTTCTGG